>CALNVZ010003430.1:29907374-29920957 GCA_940671915.1 Paracentrotus lividus | reverse complement strand
TTTTTTTTTTTTTAACACCGTGGCTTGTGACACAGATATTCTTAATTAATCTCTCAGATGCAAAAGTAACCAAAGGTAATAAAGTTAAAGGGAAGTTATTTAATTTCATTCAGGATCTTAAGAAATATATAATAAAATAGTTATACTTTCCAGCTATACTTGTTGCAAATATTGGAAAAAATTGCCTGAAGTGCCGCCGCCCCCCCCAAAAAAAAAGAAGAAGCCTCACCGGGGGCTGCGCCGGGGAGCGGGTATTAATAGACTGGACACAGTAAATATACGATCCCATGTATGCGGCAATGACCACTGTTATGATTATTTCCGAATGAGCCCTCCCCCTTTCAAAAAAGTTCCACTACAGTGCTTTCGTTCAAATACACAACAACTATTTAGCCTTGCGCTCTGAGTAGTAACCTACAAGTAGCCTATATTCAAGAAGATTTTAGGTTATATAATGTTCTCATTTATTTAAGTATCAATTCACACTAGCTAGGAGCCAATCAAAAAATAATAAATTAAATTCGACGCTAACATCATGAAAAAGCTGGAAATATAAGCCCGTGACAGGGATTATAGCACCACTGAAGATTAAATGCATAGCGCCATCATTCTTTCATTTTGTGTAGGCCTATTCAAAGTTATAGCTAAAATTCAAACACTCCGGTCTGACTAAGTTTTTTTTTCTGCCATCATCCACAGATGCCGTGGACCGGGGCTGGGTTCAGCCCCCCCCTCCCCACTTTTGGTCAGCAAACGTGTACAAAAACGCAAAAATTACCTAATCATTGTGATTTTTTATCCTGTTCAGCCCCCCCCCTCCACTTTCAAAATCGCTCCGCGGCCCCTGATACCATATGCGGATCAAAGGCCCCCTCCCTCGATAAACACGAAAAATTAGGAATAGGAAACGAAGAAGAAAAGTAACGAAGGAAAGAAAAAGAAAAGAAAAAGGGGAGGGGGAAAAAAGGCGACCGACCCGTTTAACCAACTGATACTGGATGACCTTCTAATAAAAAAAAAAGTAACACCTATAATACCCCGGTACAGGTACAGTCGTGGATTAGGAGTAGAATATGATTTAAGATTAGGATTCGGCATGTTCGGGTTAGGATCAGGATTATCAACGAGTTGGGCACCCTGTATGATGAGGCTACTCATGATGAAATCGATCGTAACTTTTTATCCATCCAAGTGTCTGGAGGGATTGGTTGATCGTTGGTGTGATGTTAAAGAGGATGTTTGTTGGCGAGGACACTCCACTGAGGTATACGTCATTATTCTGGTGCGCGCATCTGCTGTGGCTTTCATTGAAAGATCACATTAGAATGCCTTTGGATAGCATCACCTGTAATTGAACTCTTAAGACTTCAGGCGTTTCATCAACATTTCCCTTCGACAAGTTGTCAGATCTAAGTTCTTTACTGGATTGATCGGCTGAGAAGTCTTATTACTATGTTCTTCTTTTACATGTATATAATGTATGACGATGTTTCCAAAAGCGAATAATCCACTTTTGAGAAAATGACTTATTGGTCGTATCAGGCCATTGTTCAGGTACGTACCCACCTTTGAACAAATGGATTTTAATAAAAGGCCATTGAGTGCAACGTTAGAAAAGCATTTTATAATTTCAATTTTCAATTGCGCCTGTACAAAATATGGTAAACAAATGCATTTCCATCAGAAGTTAAAAAGTGGATTTATCCTCTTGGAATGAACGCTCTCTCTCTATTATATACAGTAATTAGTTTCCATATTACTTCAGATTTCAATGACAATTCGTTCGGTAGCTTATTAGGGGAAGGTGGGGCATAACGGACCACGTAACTTCAAGTGGCTTCTGTGACGTCACAGATAAGGAGCAAGACTAATAAAAATGATATTTCCTTGAGAGTTCTTTATGAAGTTTGAATAACAATCGATCAATAATTCTCATCTCTTTCATATTCCGGCAAAATGAAGCTGAAAAAATATCGGAAAAGGTCCGTTTGCCCACAGTGGGGCAAATTGACTCCTGTGCATATTTTGTTGGGCAAAATGGACCCTATTCATGAGGTACCGTTTTGCCCCGTAAGAAATAATCAAACTCCTGGGGACTGATTTGTCAAAATTTGTTCAAGTTGGCAAAATAAATGTACTTTTTGGAAGTCTCCAGAAGGGATGCGAGCACACCAAATTCTCCCCAGGGTCAGCCAAATTATGGTCCTTTTTGCCCCACACCATTGGGTTCCATTTTGCCCCAAGCAGAAATACCCTACATCAGAGGGGTACAAATTTTGAATGGCACCCCTCTGTAGGTATTGATTTTTTTCGATGAAACTTCAGTGGTAAATTGGTGCAGCAATGCCTCATTTACTGCAATACATTTTATAGAAAGAAATACTTTTGATGTCATGCTATGAGAAAGTTCCGTTTTGCCCCTAGGGTCCGTTATGCCCCACCTTCCTACATATATCACTCCTTTCAGATAAAAACCTAACCATTTGTTTTAAAAAAATCCGCAATGTTGACTTTGTTTAATAGCGCAAGAAGTTTTGTTTAAAATAAACATGTCATGAACTGAATATAATTTTTTAAATATTTTCCCAGACCTCCCAGTGTGACATTTTCAATGACAATACGTTTGGTAGCTTATCGCTCCTTTCATGTGAAATCCAATCTGTTTGTTTAAAGATCCGGGATCATTGACTGTGTTTAATAGTGCATGAATTAAAAAAATATATATATGATCTATTCCCAAGCATCGCGATTCATTTCCAATTACAACTCGTTGGTGGCTTTATTACTCTATTTCGCAATTTGTGCGGTTTAGTGTCATACCCATTAAAGTTGTATTCCGAATAGATCAGAAGTGTGTCATCATGGCTTACCAGAAGTTTGTTATGGCATTGATTGTTCTTGTTGCATGTATGTCGACCCCATCCTACCAGAAACCTGCACAAGGTAAGCGATAGAATTGTATTTTGAAAGGTTCATACTCCCTTCCCCGGATCATGAGAATGATTTATGATTTGACAATATTGCTTAACTTCAATATGTCGTCAGCATTGACGAATCTAAACTGGTACAAGTACAGGGGAAAACTGGAGAGTTGCATTATTAGGCTTGTATATTAACACGATCCTATAGGCCATCAGCAGGCGCGGATCCAAAGAAAACCGACTTGAATGCATTTCGGGGGCCCAATTGTCTGGGGACAAAAGCGGCTCTATTGTGTTTACGCATGGGCCCGGTAAATTCATTATACAACGTCGGTCTGCGTCCGCTACTGCATCAGGTATGAACTCTGATGGTTAGAGCATGCATGCATAATGGTAACGGGCTATATACACACCTGTTTATGTACTTTCATTTCCTGTTATATGTATTTCATATTTAAAGGGTCTGGTCCTTGCCCTCCTGGTGTGGACAGAGTAAACTGCTTCCGGGATCCTTGTGATGTAGCCACTTGTCCAAACTATCATCCTTTTGCTGTATGTGTAGCAAACCACTGTGGAGGCTGCAATGCAGACTTCTTTCTTGGCAACATCCCAATAACCGACTTCTGCCAGCCTGATCTGTATTAGGCTCCGTAAACAGCCGACACCATCCGTATCATCCAAAATAGAATGTAAACATATGCGACACTTGAGGAGACATATGCGAGCATGACCTATATAATGTACTTTTCCCGCCAAAGGGAATATTAATTGCTATTTCATTTTGGTTGAAATATTACTGAAAAGAATTACATAACTCCAGTTTCTAGGTTTACAACCAGGGGGTTTGTTGCAAAAGAGTATAGTAAACTACAGTCCGTTTTCATATTGTAAAAATTATTTCAGTAGGCCCATACAATTGAACTTCCGAGACGGAAAATGGCATACCGGAGTTTGAGCAGGCTTTCATGTTATTTGCTATAATTGCTCTCAAATTTATGCTTTTGTAATAAGAAAGGTACTTACCTGCAATTGTCTTATATCAATACCTAAATTTTCGCAATATGTGAATTTTACACCATATGTGGCTATAACATTTTCATACGAACAAAGTAATAAAATGTATTATTTTAATGCATTTTAACAAATATCGCATGCACGAAATTGATAAAAGCATAAACACCTGCATTAATGAATTAAATACCAGTTTACTAGCAGAAAATTACCCTTGATGTTTGTAAATTTGCAAACTCTTGAACCATAGTATTATGAAAATAACCAGACAATCATTTAACATAATATGATTATCAATTTTTTCTAGATGTATACAATACTTAATGATAATATTAAGAAGTAACATGAAAATTAAAATCTGCAAAGTAGGCCTATAATTATGTACATTTGTCAAATCTGAATAAAGTATACTGCAACGGATATTCCGTTTGGTGTTGAATAATAATTAGAAATAATCTATTCTTTATTCTGTTTCGTTCTCCAATTCAGATTCCTCCAAGTTTCTTATTGCTATTAGCACTACTCTCTCAACTCATTTCAAATCTCTTTCTCTCTCTTCAAATTCCAGCCAAATACTCAATAGCCAAAATAATAAAAGAGTCTTCCTAAGTTCAGCTTACTACCTTGGTACTTATTACGGCTAATTCAGATACAAAGTTACAAGACAAGATTTGCTTTCATATTAATTTGATTTAGTTTTATTTCAAAAGGGAAACTTCAGTGATACCGTTCTTCCAGGAGGCCCTGCAGAACATCAACATTTAAACATTTTGGAATTACAGATAAAATTTACAATTATAATATACAGTTTTTAACAAAAAAATATACGAACAAGGTATATACCAAAGTATCAAACATGACTTCCATTTCATAAAGACTTGTCATTTTAAGTAAACTATTAAAGAATAAAAGCTTTCATTTAGTTAAAGGAAATTGTTCATATTCGGTAGTAACTTTAGGAACATTATCATTTCAAATAAAAATTAAATAGTCAGGTTATCAAACATTGAATGGATGATTAAGTCTTATAATAATAATAATGGATTGTATACATTTATTTCCTATATAAGATCTACGGCAACAAATGGAATGAAAAATATTACACACAAAAAAGTCTGAATTTCCCGCTGCTTTATGGAAATACCGAACAACACCAGGTTCAGTGATTGATCTTAATCTTATAGCAAAAAATAATGCTGTTTTTTTTTTATAGATGACGTCATGCTTTGGTAGATATTGTATGTTCGGAGGAGGTGAGGCGACAAAGTAGAGAACATAATACTTCGGTCGTTTGAAAGCCAGAGTAGGGGAAGATTAGAGAAAGAAACAATACAAAAAAAAAAGACACGGCCGTTTGAGGGGAAACAATTGTTGACATCACCACCACCACCAACAACAACAAGACCTCAAACAGCCATTATTCCAACATAATCATTGGTTATCTACAGATACATCTTCTTCCCCTTTCTCTCCCTCAGCTTCCTCCTCTTCTGGGGGCATCACGTAGAGTAATTGCTGTAAAAATACTGTCGCGCGATCTGATGGAATACAAACAGAACAGTAGAATCGGAGATGAAATCAAGAGGGAGTTTTCGAATTGTCTGGACTTGCCGCCTCTGCGAGGTTGAGAAGGACACAATGGAAACTTTTCACTTATGATTATTACTTATGAAGAGGGAACCATGGTTCCCTCTTCACGCGGGACGTTCGATCTACTCGTTAATTGTAGTCCAATGGTCGGCCGATACGAAGCTTTTCAAGTTATGTTCAGCCTGTTGACCAAGAGCCTTGAGTGTCATAGTAGTGGAGAAGCCACCATTATTGGGTTAGTTATTTGTCAAAAGATTCCATGTATACCTCTCAACCTCGTAAAAGCGACACGTCCACACAATATGAAAACTCCCCAATAGGAAGTTTCAAACGTGCGAGTGGGCATCATACATGACAATATTAACTAAACTCAAAGTATTTACTTTTAACAATTTTATAAGCTAGAAATGGCGTGAAAGGTAGGTCCAAGAGGTGCTATATTATTACTTGTACATTTTATTACATACCTACATTATAGTGGCAATAATCAGACAATACGAATGTGTTGTTTTAAGTTATCTCATACTTCAGGTGAGAATAAGATATTTGGTCAATAAATTGACTCCTTCTTAATTATTAACGTTCTCATCAATAGGGAAGGCTCCAAGGGCCGACAATTTGCAAATAAGCCTTTTAAAAGCGTTGAGTGTTATAACGCACCCTTCGTCACTGAACATTTTCGAACTAACAAAGAAGTATCGACTGTTATGGGCGCCCTGTTTTTTTGGAGGGGGGGTGGTGAAAGGGCACTTATCCAGGATATACGCCTGATCATGATCATAACACTGTCTTTATGAGTCTAGTATAATTCTATATCTGGATTTGTAATGATTAATGTCTTACCTAATCGATCATCGATCCATGCGGGTTTATTCTGCCACCAGACACATAGATAATATACCGGTATCCCAGCCAGCATTATGCCTAACCCAATTCCACAATCTACAGGGCTACTATACAATGACATCCCTACCACGAAAAGCGCACATAACACGAAGATTATGGGAATAACCAGAGGAACCTAAAAGGATAAAAGTGGTCAAAAAAGGAAATATATAATAATTAATGTCTTATAATGTTACCGTTACCTTATACCTAGTATGCGGTGAGTTTTAAAAGGGAGGGGGCTGGGTATACGAAAAAGCAAGTTCTGATGGTCGTTTTTAACATTTTTTGCATATGTCACCGAATATGCACGCCACACACATGTCCAACACAGGGGGAAAAAGTTTCCAGCACTTTTTTAATGAATGAAGTCACAGGTACATATCAAATTGTAGCGCCAATTTTATTTTGTACATGTACATTGTAAAACCAAATAAACAACAAAAAATTCTTTGAAAGGCAATTTTTCTCAAGTCCATCCTAGTGGCCCCCTGTTTTAACCAAACTAACCTTAAAGGGTCGATGTAGTTCTGGATATTTCCATCTGTAGTATGGAATGATTGAACACGTGATTCCAATGAATAGCCATCGAGTGAAACTGAGATAGTTGATCAGGGATCCTATGTCATCGCTGATCAACATCAATAGGCAAATAGGAGCCTGGTTAAAAAAAATCATTAAAACATTTTATTTATTTTTTATTTTTCAAATGGCGTAGGCCTACCCGACCCAGGGTGCCTGTAACAAAATTAATATCAATTTTTTTTTTCATGCACCCACAGAAGATCTGTTTAACTATATTCTTATCATCGCACGTAAACATCGTCGGAACTATATTCTACCATTATGCCTACCATGATTATTGCAGTTGACGTTAGTCATACTATTGCATTCGAAGTTAGTCAAACGTGTGTAGTCAAAGTTATTTAGACTATTGCATTCGAAGTTAGTCAGACTATTGCAGTCGAAGTTAGTCAAACGTCTGTAGTCGAAGTTAATTTAGTCTAACTTAGACTAATGCAATCGAAGTTAGTCAGACTTTTGTAGTCAAAGTGAGTCTAACGTTCGTAATCGAAGTTAGTTAGACTAATGCAATCGAAGTTAGTCAGACTTTTGTAGTCAAAGTGAGTCTAACGTTCGTAATCGAAGTTAGTTAGACTATTGCAGTAGAAGTTAGTCAGACTTTTTCGGTCGAAGGTAGTCAGACTATTTAGGTCGAAGTTAGTCAGACTGTTGCAGTCGCTTTTAGTCATACTATTGCAGTTGAAGTTAGTCAAACTTTTGCAGTCGAAATTATTCAGATTATTTAAATTGCATTTAATATTTAACTTTACTCTTTACCACTATTGCAGCAGCTGGTAGAGGAGTTTTCCGATCGATGTGTATCATTGATGCTATGGCAGGCATTTGACCCTCACGAGAAGCCACCAGTAAGAACCTATACGAGAAAATGTCGTACAATATATTTAGATGTCCTGGTACTGATATTAATCATTATTATATTATTCTTGATGATAATTGCTTTCAGATTATAATTTGAATATACATCAAATTTCTAATTATTTGCCGATAGAACAACAAGTCATAAAATTTACATGGGTATATTGACACGTTAGATAATTAATAAACAGGTCCTATACGTAAAGCGATCATGATGAATTAATTCAAATTTCAATTTGTTCAATTTTCATGCATTAAAAAACGCAAAATAATTAGTCGGACTAATATCATCCAAATGTTTAAAAAGTGTAGTATATTTTATTACTCGGATGAGGTAAATGTTTATCTATTTCAATATCCAAACACTTTATCATAACAGGCAGGTACCAGCTAAAACACAAATGCTGCTGCAATCCTCGGGAAAGCATATCACCTTGCCAAACCGAATATTCCTCCATTAATAGATCCAATGGTTGACATGGCAACGGCAAAACTCATAGTCCACCACCAGCTGCCTAATACCCGCTGACCGTAATCCTACAGAAAGAAATATATTCAAATAATATAATGATCAAATATCTAAAAGAACAGGTAGGCTAATAAAAAAGCTACAACAATAACACACAAAATAGTAATTTCTAAAAAAGCAAAAATTGTCAATTTTTGAAAGAAACTCAAAATGTATAAATAACTGACATGATTTATCAATTAAACCAAAACGCCAGTATTATGGGGTTTTTTACGAGTTCATGAAAGCCAAAATGCAAATTATTGGTTGCATATTGACTGGATAAGGCATGCATTATTGTCAACCATCTGTTGTCAACATGTAATTCCATTAATGATTTAGGCTAGATATTACGGGGAGTTAGAGACAATGTTATACAGGAGCCGCGGAGCCGGGGGGGGGGGGGGGCTGCAGCCCCCCCACCCCCCCCCGTCCCCCACTTTCGGCTCAGCCCCTCCACTTTCAAAAACGCTCCGCGGCCCCTGTTATATACCAATAAATAATGAATAGATAATAAATAAACAAATAAATGAATAAATATCAGAATAATACTATACGCGTGCAATATTGATAGTACGTAAAACATTGTTTTTTTTTTGTTTTTTTTTTGCTTTTTTGTTTTTTTTAATGTGAATTATATACTGAAGGAAATCCATGTTTACGCATAGAAAGAGAACAGATGATAGTAATGGCAAAGTATAATTATTTTACTATTCAATGTATTCGCTGGTTCCCTATTCTCTTACCAATGCAACGGCACTGGATGTCAGCATCTCACTCTCTGAGAGAACAGCGAAATATGCCACATTTGTCAATAAGTAGACCACTGTTATTATGACCATGGATATGACAATTGACAACGGAACTGTTCTGAAAATCACAAAATTGATATGAAAACCTTAGTTTTCTATAATGTTTGTTTTTAATATATTACAACATTTAGAAACAATTGTGTTCGATACTCTTCTGTTAATCTTCTAAATGATTTAGACGATTCGTTCGTCAGTGTATCTACTGGATATGAAATAATCCTTACCTCGAGTTCTGATTTAAATTTAAGTATAGTTTATTTGTGTGCATTCCATTGTTATGAAACTTGTAAGAGTTACCATGATTTATTTTGAAATATTCATGATTGACTGACAAAAAGTGTAACAATATCTCACATGCTCATCAAAAGATACCATCTCGGAATAAAAGTTTTAATTTTTTTACCTTGCAGGGTTAACAATTTCTTCCGTCACTTGAGTCAAGAACTGCCTATAACAAGCAAAATGACAAAGTATGGTGTGCATTGAATAAATGTGTTCATTTTAATCGACGAACTTGTTGTCGGGGCTTTAATTTATATATGCTTTATCATGTTTATAGGGTGAGTAAGAAATAAAATATATCACAATTTTGAAGTTGTCTCAATCTTTATAAGGATGCGAAATCTCATTGGCACCGAGTGACTGAGCGAGGATTGAAAGAAAAACCAAAATGGGAGGAAAAAGAAATAAATTATGTGCATGCAGAAAGACACACACACACACACACACACACACACTCACACTTTTCGTCAATTTTTATTTAAACGATGATCTTTTTATATTTTTAATTGTTGGTTATGTGTGAGTGGGTGTGTGTGTGTGTGTGTGTGTGTGTGTGTGTGTGTGTGTGTGTCTGACTCACTCTGCATTTAAGATGTTTGCAAATAGGCCACTAGACGCCAAGGCGCAAAGAATTAGAATTCAGTCGTGTTAATGTTTTGATGTTCCAGACGACCTAAAATCTTTTTTTTTTTAATATATAATTTCTTTGGATCTTACCATCCTGAGTAAGCGAAGAGTCCCGAATATATAGCGAGAGGGAAGGTTTGGAAGCTGAATTTAGAGGTGTCAAAGGCGTTTTCAAAGTTGGACGTCTCTCCTGTCAAAATTAATAACAATACATAGACAGGTTTAAATTACAAGGCAGTTTCTTTTTTATTTTGAATTCAATACAAAAAGCATCTTATCTGCAATATACACGATTGGTGTTAAGCATGTTATGGTCAAATAGATACAACATTTGAGGAAATATTTAAACTGAAGAACAGGATTGTGGTTGCTTCCAAGACTAATTACATGAATCCTGCACACATTATAATTATTCGTTTTCAATTTATGTTAATATAACAGTTTTGTTTACCTTTGCCCATCCCCCCTCATCAACAATAGTGCATGGGCTGAGATAGGGTACTTACCATATGCTAGTTGGATCATTCCAGAAATTATGATCACACCTAAACCAAGGAGTTTAGCTACAGTGAATAAAACCTGTACCCTCCGACTTAGTGGAACACTCAGACTGTTCACACCAAAGATGGCACCTGGCCGGATATAAGATTAAAAACGTTATAAGATTTTTAAAAAAAAGTTATAAGATTAAAAACGTTATTCACTTATATTATAGGGCATCTAAAGGGACGGCATCTAATTATCATGTACAAAGATTTTGTTCCAAGTTGAAGAATGATGATTTAAAAAATGATAATAACAATTTGGAGTGGCAGCCAAAAAACTAAACAAAACAACAAAAACAGGTCCTAATTTACTGACCATGAGACCAGGTTGGTGTTTAAACAACCTTAGGAAAGACTGATGACCTGTTCTTGTGCTAAATGACTGAGGATGTGATAAGTCAAGTGTAGCACAGAAGTATACATGTTCCAGTCGTTCGTAAAGTTTCAATCAACCAGTTTGAGTCTCGAGTCTCTGCAGTCGTGACGTCTCCGAGATTTTCCGGAGACAAATGAAACTGTCGGAGACGTCGCAAAGATTTTTTATTTTATCTCAAGAGTATCCGCGACAGATCAGTCGCGTCTCAACTATTCAGATATAACAGGGACGTGAGGGAAGATTATTTATTAGACCCCAAAGAAATCCACTAATTTCATCGTGCCTAATCCACTGATAAGAGATGGCAATGTGGTGATTCGATTATCTTCCCAGTCCAAGATTTTTTTCTGACTTGCTTTAATATGCAAATCGAGCACCCGATCTAACACAATGGGATATGCATCAAAAATTATTTCTCAAAATTAATTCGTTTGTTAATGAGGTAGTTATACTTACAAAGTACACATGCTGCCACCAAACGTAACACAACCGGTGAGATGTCACAACTGCCATAGATAGGTAGGAGCATATAAGTTACACAAGTCATAGACAAAACAGCAGACGATGCTGTTCTGATAGACACAACGCTCGTCCAAAGCCGAAGAAAGGCCAAGATGGGACCATAGGCTTCGAGGAGGTAGGAGAAGTCCCCGCCGGAAACGGGGAAGGTGGTACCAAGCTCTGCATAGCACAGAGCTCCGAGCATGGAGAAGATTCCGCAGAGGACCCAGACCAGGAGAGACCAACCAACCCCTCCAGAATATTGCAGGACGCGGGTAGGAGATATGAAGATCCCTGAGCCTATGATCATACCAACGGTCAGAGATACACTGTCTATGAGGGTGACCTGACGTGTTAGACGAACAGCTGAAGATGATGAATCTGTAAGCTTCTGAACAGATCCATTCTGGTCAGGTCCTCCGTCAGGGGTTTTCCTCAACCGGGACATTGTCGGTTGGACCAAGGAATATCGGATGATATTAATCAATATAATAAGACTCTTCCATTTAACTTAGAACGCAAAAATCTGCCTTGATTTATTTATTTAATTATTTATTTTTTTGGGGTGTGCGTGAAGGTAACTGTTTATTATGTTACTGTTATTATCAAACTACCGGCAAAAACTGTTCTCCATAAACCGCTTGTACCACATGTACCTTTCGAGTTATTCCATTGTTAATGCAAAATTTCTGTCTCCGACGACGAGATTTCAGTTCCAATTTTCAATAAATAAAAGCAATTTGATGTCATAAAGAGGCAAACTTTCGTCCGAGTGTGCAAGAACTGATGAAAGACAGACATGAAACAAATCCTTTTAAATTCTGGTAGAACCGCATGGGAAAATCTAATCGTTTTCAAAGTATCCTTGCTTCCGACATATCCATTTTATACTCCAAAATGCTAGGTTTTAACAAACGAATATCCAGAATCAAGTAGTTTTCCCTTTCAGAACAGACGTCGAAGTCTAAAGAATATTGAATTTTTGTGACTTCCAAAGGTTTGTGATTGATAACAATTCAAAGAGGTTCCGCCCATTTGGGATGTGTGTTTGTGGATAGTAAATAAAAGACACTGCTTTTATGTGTATCAAATATTTATTCTCCTTCCTGAGCAAACTAAAAGCATGCGAATTTGCCGAATCTTCAAAAAAAATAGTTAAAGGGACGTATAATTGATAAAACATGGGGAATTCACCTTATCTCGGGTGAAATGATAACATTCCAATCAGAGCCCGGCGTGTTGCGTAATCTCCAGGCGTCAGGGTGTCTGGAGTATAATCCTTCATGGCTAGACTAACTAACCAGAAGTCCGAAGTAAATCTAACCTATGTTTTGTTTTTGAAATGGAGCATTATACAAGTCCTCTCTTTGAATTAATACGAATAGACCCGTTGAGAGTCTATAAACTAATCCGAAGCTATTGGCCCTATTGACTGACTGCATTCGGCCATCTTCGTCATGTTCGTGCTGTCCGAATGTTAATCCCTAGTAGGCCGACCCTTGCGTAAGCCTCACTGTAGATTGTGTATGAGTCAATGGAGCTCAAGAAAAACGCGCATTCCCCACGATCTCCGACTTGCGAGGGCCTTTAAGTTTTGCCCAATCATCATTTTAATTGTTGCGCCGATTTTTTATTTATTTATTTTTTAAAATATTTTTTTCTCGATTTTTGAATCACAGACATCTCCTTTCATGCCTTCCTAACAATTTACATTTTTTATTAAAAATCACGAAACTCAGAAGTTTTTTTTTTTTTTAATCTTCAAAATATGTAATGGTTGGTGAAGAATTTTATTTAGTTTTACCTGACCTGCTCAGAAGAAACAAATAAAACGGTCCTCGGCATACTGCCAGGAAACCTACAGCTTTGAGGGTTTAAAATCTGAGCATACGCTGTATCGACAAATTTGATAAAACATAATTAAACGCATTTGCTACTGTATAAAAACGAATTACTTAAGTCAAGTTTAACCATTTCACCTTCAAATATATTATCCTGATTAAAAATTGAAATAGCTGAATTTTGTTTACTTTGTGTTGTTATTCTAATTTGCTTTTAATCTTTATTGTCAATAAATCAGTTTGT
>CALNVZ010003430.1:29892128-29907349 GCA_940671915.1 Paracentrotus lividus | reverse complement strand
TCGATACAGCGTATGCTCAGATTTTAAACCCTCAAAGCTGTAGGTTTCCTGGCAGTATGCGAGGACCGTTTTATTTGTTTCTTCTGAGCAGGTCAGGTAAAACTAAATAAATTCTTCACCAACCATTACATATTTTGAAGATTAAAAAAAAAAAAAACTTCTGAGTTTCGTGATTTTTAATAAAAATGTAAATTGTTAGGAAGGCATGAAGGAGATGTCGTTGATTCAAAAATCGAGAAAAAATATTTTAAAAAATAAATAAATAAAAAATCGGCGCAACAATTAAAATGATGATTGGGCAAAACTTAAAGGCCTCGCAAGTCGGAGATCGTGGGGAATGCGCGTTTTTCTTGAGCTCCATTGACTCATACACAATCTACAGTGAGGCTTACGCAAGGTCGGCCTACTAGGGATTAACATCGCGACAGCACGAACATGACGAAGATGGCCGAATGCAGTCAGTCAATAGGGCCAATAGCTTCGGATTAGTTTATAGACTCTCAACGGGTCTATTCGTATTAATTCAAAGAGAGGACTTGTATAATGCTCCATTTCAAAACAAAACATAGGTTAGATTTACTTCGGACTTCTGGTTATTAGTCTAGCCATGAAGGATTATACTCCAGACACCCTGACGCCTGGAGATTACGCAACACGCCGGGCTCTGATTGAATGTTATCATTTCACCCGAGATAAGGTGAATTCCCATGTTTATCAATTATACGTCCCTTTAACTATTTTTTTTGAAGATTCGGCAAATTCGCATGCTTTTAGTTTGCTCAGGAAGGAGAATAAATATTTGATACACATAAAGCAGTGTCTTTTATTTACTATCCACAAACACACATCCCAAATGGGCGGAACCTCTTTGAATTGTTATCAATCACAACCTTTGGAAGTCACAAAAATTAATATTCTTTAGACTTCGACGTCTGTTCTGAAAGGGAAAACTACTTGATTCTGGATATTCGTTTGTTAAACCTAGCATTTTGGAGTATAAAATGGATATGTCGGAAGCAAGGATACTTTGAAAACGATTAGATTTTCCATGCGGTTCTACCAGAATTTAAAGGATTGTTTCATGTCTGTCTTTCATCATTCTTGCACACTCGGACGAAAGTTTGCCTCTTTATGACATCAAATTGCTTTTATTTATTGAAAATTGGAACTGAAATCTCGCGTCGAGACAGAAATTTGCATTAACAATGGAATAACTCGAAAGGTACATGTGGTACAAGCGGTTTATGGAGAACAGTTTTGCCGGTAGTTTGATAATAACAGTAACATAATAAACAGTTACCTTCACGCACACCCCAAAAAAATAAATAATTAAATAAATAAATCAAGGCAGATTTTTGCGTTCTAAGTTAAATGGAAGAGTCTTATTATATTGATTAATATCATCCGATATTCCTTGTCCAACCGACAATGTCCCGGTTGAGGAAAACCCCTGACGGAGGCCTGCCAGAATGGATCTGTCAGAAGCTTAAAGATTCATCATCTTCAGCTGTTCGTCTAACACGTCAGGTCACCCTCATAGACAGTGTATCTCTGACCGTTGGTATGATCATAGGCTCAGGGATCTTCATATCTCCTACCCGCGTCCTGCAATATCTGGAGGGGTGGTGTGGTCTCTCCTGGTCTGGGTCCTCTGCGGAATCTTCTCCATGCTCGGAGCTCTGTGCTATGCAGAGCTTGGTACACACCTTCCCCGTTTCCGGCGGGGACTTCTCCTACCTCCTCGAAGCCTATGGTCCCATCTTGGCCTTTCTTCGGCTTTGACGAGCGTTGTGTCTATCAGAACAGCATCGTCTGCTGTTTTGTCTATGACTTGTGTAACTTATATGCTCCTACCTATCTATGGCAGTTGTGACATCTCACCGGTTGTGTTACGTTTGGTGCAGCATGTGTACTTTGTAAGTATAACTACCTCATTAACAAACGAATTAATTTTGAGAAATAATTTTTGATGCATATCCCATTGTGTTAGATCGGGTGCTCGATTGCATATTAAAGCAAGTCAGAAAAAATCTTGGACTGGGAAGATAATCGATCACCACATTGCCTCTCTTATCAGTGGATTAGGCACGATGAAATTAGTGGATTTCTTTGGGTCTAATAAATAATCTTCCCTCACGTCCCTGTTAATCTGAATAGTTGAGACGCGACTGATCTGTCGCGGATACTCTTGAGATAAAATAAAAAATCTTTGCGACGTCTCCGACAGTTTCATTTGTCTCCGGAAAATCTCGGAGACGTCACGACTGCAGAGACTCGAGACTCAAACTGGTTGATTGAAACTTTACGAACGACTGGAACATGTATACTTCTGTGCTACACTTGACTTATCACATCCTCAGTCATTTAGCACAAGAACAGGTCATCAGTCTTTCCTAAGGTTGTTTAAACACCAACCTGGTCTCATGGTCAGTAAATTAGGACCTGTTTTTGTTGTTTTGTTTAGTTTTTTGGCTGCCACTCCAAATTGTTATTATCATTTTTTAAATCATCATTCTTCAACTTGAAACAAATCTTTGTACATGATAATTAGATGCCGTCCCTTTAGATGCCCTATATATAAGTGGAATAACGTTTTTAATCTTATTAACTTTTTTTTAAAAATCTTATAACGTTTTTAATCTTATATCCGGCCAGGTGCCATCTTTGGTGTGACAGTCTGAGTGTTCCACTAAGTCGGAGGGTACAGGTTTTATTCACTGTAGCTAAACTCCTTGGTTTAGGTGTGATCATAATTTCTGGAATGATCCAACTAGCATATGGTAAGTACCCTATCTCAGCCACATGCGATGAGGGGGATGGGCAAAGGTAAACAAAACTGTTATATTAACATAAATTGAAAACGAATAATTATAATGTGTGCAGGATTCATGTAATTAGTCTTGGAAGCAACCACAATCCTGTTCTTCAGTTTAAATATTTCCTCAATGTTGTATCTATTTGCCATAACATGCTTAACACCAATCGTGTATATTGCAGATAAGATGCTTTTTGTATTGAATTCAAAATAAAAAGAAAACTGCCTTGTAATTTAAACCTGTCTATGTATTGTTATTAATTTTGACAGGAGAGACGTCCAACTTTGAAAACGCCTTTGACACCTCTAAATTCAGCTTCCAAACCTTCCCTCTCGCTATATATTCGGGGACTCTTCGCTTACTCAGGATGGTAAGATCCAAAGAAATTATATATTAAAAAAAAAGATTTTAGGTCGTCTGGAACATCAAAACATTAACACGACTGAATTCTAATTCTTTGCGCCTTGGCCTCTAGTGGCCATTTTGCAAACATTTAAATGCAGAGTGAGTCAGACACACACACACACACACAACACACACACACACACACACAACCCACTCACACATAACAACAATTAAAAAATAAAAAGTCATCGTTTAAATAAAAATTGACGAAAAGTGTGAGTGTGTGTGTGTTGTGTGTGTGTGTGTGTCTTTCTGCATGCACATAATTATTTCTTTTTCCTCCCATTTGGTTTTTCTTTCAATCCTCGCTCAGTCACTCGGTGCCAATGAGATTTCGCATCTTATAAAGATTGAGACAACTTCAAATTGTGATATATTTTATTTCTACTCACCCTATAACATGATAAAGCATATATTAATTAAAGCCCGATCTCTCTCTTTCAAATTTGATAAAACATAATTAAACGCATTTGCTTCTGTATAAAAACGAATTACTTAAGTCAAGTTTAACCATTTCACCTTCAAATATATTATCCTGATTAAAAATTGAAATAGCTGAATTTTGTTTACTTTGTGTTGTTATTCTAATTTGCTTTTAATCTTTATTGTCAATAAATCAGTTTGTAATTTGTGTGCTTATATAATAAAATTCTTTTGAATTATCAGAGCAAAGGCCGAAGACAGTAAAAACAGTAAGTCAAACACACACACGCAAAAAAAAAAAAAAAAAAAAAAAAAAAAAAAAAAGATATCCGACGTTGTTGGCAGATGGAACGAAGTCCTAAATATATCAACTTTATCATGTTTATGTGGGATAGTCATGAGTAAATAGATTAATGTCGCCAAAATGTTGCTTCTGTCAAAGATACCATTGTCTCGTCATACACGAATACTTAATGTATATATTTCTATGTGGCTTTTTGTTAAATACTTTGTATATGTTATACAAAATGTATATTTCATATGTGCTATTTAAAGCGAATAAAAAACAACTGAATTGATTTGAATAAACAAAGGTATAATGACACTGCCTGAATTTGGCTTGGTCGTCATGCTGATGAGACCACTGGAGTGGGGGCGTGGGGGGATGCAGCCTCTCTCTCCCTAAATAAGCCCCCCCCCCCTCATTAAAAAAAAAAGAAGAAGAAAAGAAACCCACAGTTTTCACGACCAAAATATATGCCTTCTTTTATCGATCATTTAAGGGTTATATTAATACCATCAAAACATTTTAGGTTCTTTATAGACATCATGGTATTTCTTCATTCATGAGCTCAAAAACATGCTCAAAAAGTTGCCCCAATTTCGAATTTATTTTAAATCCTACTCTTAATAATTTTTGCAACGGTTTGCTTGGAAAGAGCGGCTGATACCCCTGCTCATCCTACTTCTTATGCTGAAAAAAAAACTTCAAATTCAAAGGTCAAAATAACGATCATAATAGCATTGAGATAGGTTTATAATTTACGAAAACGTCGTTTGATTTGTGGAAAGGGTAGAGCTGGAAAATTAGTGTAATCCTCCGTGACAAAACCAAATCTACGCAAAAATCGTATGCTGCAGCGAATCAGATCACTTATTTTAACATCACAATACTAGCTGTCATTGTGCAGACGGTTGTTTAATTGCGGAGCAGACGATTTACTTTATAGCAGACGACACCCTTCTCAAAATATTTTGTGTTTTTCCCCCACCGAAATAGCTATAGCTGATCGGTTTTCGTTTGCTTTCTGACAAATGTATAAGGCTATCGTGTCTTAATAATAAAAACTGTACAATTCGTAGATGTTTTCTGCCACGTAATCTTAAAAATTCCCTCCCAATGAACCATTATTGTACGAGGAGCATTATGCATTTTTAAGGACAAAGAAGAATGTGCTCTGTAGTGTCATCCTTTTTCACAAATTGCGAAAACTAATGCAACTTGGTATAACTTTAGAATATGATCGACCTTATACTGTCTATTCATTCTTACTGTCATAGGTTGCCTAGATCAGTAATATGAAACTAAAATCTGACTACCAATCTAGACCAGCTCTCCATCAGCATCGTAGATATTACAGTGCGTGCAGCTCAATTGCTCAGCACGGACCACACCCAGCGTGCATTATCCTCCAGCGTAGCGTGCATTATCCTCCGCGCTAACGGTCAACGGTCAATTTGAATTTCGCACCGTGCGGTTTAATTTTCGAGGTACGAAAAATTAGGAATGAATTTAGATAATCGCAATATAATGACAAACATACACATTTGAGCTTAATCATATTGTGGGAAGATATAGTCATTGATATACTACTTTATCCTCTCAAAAACTAGAAATGTAAGATTTTTGCCTGCAAAAGGATGACTCATGACAGTCTTTAAGCAAATCCCCTGAAATCACGTATGTTCGCACCGGTCGCTTCGAGCGGGCCGTCATGTTGAAATGTTAAAGAATCACTGAACTGTTTCAATAAAAAACGCCGCACCCGCCTGACCATAAGTGTTGTCGGCTATCTCAAGGTAGGCAACCATTAGATATGTCACATATATTTATGCAGGAGCAAAACAACACAACATAATTAAAACTAGGCCTACATTTTCGCTTTCAAGAACATAGGCCTACGATACTAAGCTGTTTTGAAATTCGACAAACATTATAATTATACAACAAACCCAAACTTCCCGACATAATTATCATCAAAAGATTAAAAAAACAGGAAAATGTTCCGGCCCTTCTATTTCCGAATCCGGAATCCGCGGTCAATCGTTATAATAAAACTAATTATCTAAAAATATTTATAGAAATAATAATTTAGATCAAGTTGGTTCACTGTTGTGTAAGATATCATTATAATAAGAAAGTAAATACAGTATCCCCAAAAATTATTTGTACACTTTAAAAATATGGAATTAAATAAATCGATGTTGGCTTGAAACTTTAATTACTGTTTATATCAAATGGTAGGTAATGTCACTATCACATAAGGCTTAACACTAAATCTCAAATTTTCCGTCAGTGTCGGAAGTTCTAGGCCGCCATTTGCAATTTTCATGGCCCAAAAATTATTTGTTCACTTCAGAAGATTGGTTTTTAAAGGAGTGTTTAAAATTTTAGGGGTCTTCTTTGGCTTCCAGGGCAGTCATCAACCTTCTTGGCATACTGTCAACCAATTTAGCACTCATTTCACCACCAATATCATTCCAAGTGTGCTGGAGCGTGTCCTGGAGCTGCTGGGTGTTGGATGGTCAGTCTAGAGGGCGCTGTCGATTCAGATAACTTCTCAAATGCTAAACACTGATCTCTACCCAATTTTTGGGCAGAGATCAGTGATGCTAAATGGGGATTAAATCTGGGCTACGAGGTGTCCTTTCTTGCAGCTTAACATGTTTCTGTTGCAATATTGCTTTTATATGGTTTGCTGAGTAGGCCTACTTGGGGTCATTGTTATGTTGGACCGTAAATTGACGACCATTCAGACGTGAAGCAGATGGGAGAATCTGAGCCATTCTGAAGGGCAAGAATATCCTCATGGCTTCGGCATTCATGATGCCATGTTATGAAATATGTTATCTCTCCAACTCTACTGGCTGCCATACAACTCCAAATCATGAACCATCCTCCACTGTGCTTCACTGTTGGCTCCAATTAAGCATGACTGCCTGAAAGCTTCCTAGAAGACACACATGGTCCCGTGCATCATATCCAATTACTTTTGCACCCTTTAGGTCTTAGGACAGCGTGCTAGAACTCCGCAGGCTTGTTCACATGTTGTTTTGCAAAAGCATGACGCTTCTTTGTTACTGTCCCATACATTTGGCTTCTTTCTTGCCAATTATTCCACTTATAGTCATGTAGCCATTTAGCCTGTTGCAGACACTCTTGAGGCCTCTGTGGCCTTCCAAACAATTTTCTTTGGTCGCAAATTGCAACATGTCATTGCTTACTGTCTGTCCATCAATATCATCATGAAAACTGATGTCCACGAGACTATTTTTGCCTCTTAGAGGCTCCCATTTGCGTAAAGGCTGATTGGTCTTCAAGTTGTTTTCCAACATAACAGGGACCCCAAGCATGCAGCGAAGCATATTAAAGCATTATTTTAGCAGAAACTTGTTGAGAAACTAGAAAAGGTACCTCAGATCCCATATTTAATTCCCATTTAGCACATGGGAGGTGATCTAAAGCGACATCGCCCTCAAGACTCACCATTAAATCTCCAGAAGCTCCAGGACACTCTCCAGCGAACATGGAATGGTATTGGCGGTGAAATGAGTGCTAAATTGGTCGACAGTGTGCCAAGGAGGTTGATGGCTGCCCTTGAAGCCGAAAAAGGCCCCCCAACATTTTAAACACTCCTTTAAAAACCAATCTTCTGAAATGAAACAAATAATTTTTGGGCCATGAAAATTGCAAATGGCGGCCTAGAACTTCCGAGACTGACGGAACATTTGAGATTTAGGGTTCAGGTGATGGTGACATTACCTACCATCTGATATAAATAGTAATTGAAAATTCAAACCAACATCGATTTGTTTAATTTCATTTTTTCAAAGTGTACAAATAATTTTTGGGGACACTGTACATGGACGTCTTGTTCTTTCATTTCAGAATCAAATTAATCATAAACTACACGGATATAAATAGGGCTAAATTCTTAATCCCCCTTTTCTATTTCTACCTTCTTATCTTCTTCTTCTGCTCCTTCGTCGTCGTCTTCTCCTTCTTCTTCTTCTTCTTCTTCTTCTTCTTCTTCTTCTTCTTCTTCTTCTCTCTCTCTGACTCCTCTCTCTCTTATCTTTAATTCCCCCTCTCTGTTTGTCTCTCTCTCTTTCTCTCTCTTTCTCTCTCTCTCTCTCTCTCTCTCTCTCTCTCTCTCTCTCTCTCTCTCTCTCTATCTCCTTACTCTGTAACCCAAACTATTAGCGTTCAATCAAAATTTATATAACCGGATTTTTACAGAATTTCGATACTCATGATATTCTATAAAAACAGGAATACTTGTCATGTTGGATTATCAGCGACAAAATATGAAGCATTATAGAAATCTTTACGGTATAATATACAATTCCTAAGCTATACATATACAACAGGTTGACAGAACAATAATGTACATAGCAAAGCCTCCTCGTATGCTCTGTCAAGTGGAATATGTAGATATAATAAATATAAAACGACACGCTAGTGTATTCATCGGATCAGGATAAATATTGTTATATTGTTAAAACCTGCACCATTCAAATTGAAATAAAATTGTGTATCGAATACCGGATCCCCGTATAACGTGTTGTATTTGTTTCGATCATCGAGTGTAGTTTTCGTATGGATTCCACTATGAAGCATATAATACGTTTCCAAAGTTCAAGTTTTCTCTATTCATATTCGAAGGTCAAAGGAAATGCTATTCTTTTACAAAAAACAGTCATAAGCTTATGTATTCCATGTAATACAGGTTTCTAATCCCCCGAAATGTTTTGATAATAATGAATAAGAGCAACTTCATATTGTAAAAATATTTTTTATTAAATGAAATATATATTCTACATATGATTTTACACTGAGTGTGATATTAACTTTGAATCGCCTTGAACACAGTCTAAGCGCCCAATATTCAAACCTACCAGCTATATGTATGCATGTACAGTATTCATTATAATGAAATATCATAGTTATACAGTATTATAACTATGCTCGACGATCATAATATTATTATCATGAACCCATGCCTACATTGAACTTGTATGGTTTATTGAATTGCATGGTAGTGGGCATAATAGTTATTATTCGACATATCGCAGGAAAAAAAGACAATGCTTTGATATCAACATCTAGTTTATGATATCATCGTCCAATATGGGTATTCTCAGTTTATTGAGCGGACTTGTTTCAATGACCACGGTGTACCTCATCATACTGGTGATCGTCATCTACCTCGTGTAAGTCATCATGGTGGAAGGGATTGTGGTTTAATGGTTTTGGCAGGTGAAGGTTGTGGTAACTAGTGGCTGGGATGGTAGCATGTGGTGACATGTGGTAGTGGTAGGTGGTAGCAGTTGATGGTAATAATGGTGACAGGTGGTATTGTGTGCAGAATTGTGGTAGTGGTGGAATGTGTGGTGGTGGTGGCAGGTGGTGGTGGTAGTTGGTAGTGATGTAGGGGGTGGGGATGATGGTGGTGCCCAGATAGTGGTGATAGTGGTGGTGGTAATGTGGGCAGGTGGTGGTGGTGTGCTGCTGATATTGATGGTGGTGGTGGTGGTGGTCGTGGAGATGTTGATGGTGGTGATGGTGACAAGTGGTGGTGGTGGTTGTGATATTGATGGTGGCGATGGTGGCAGGTATGGTGGTGCTGGTGTGTTGGTGTTAGTGGGGTGGTGGTGATGATGGTGATGGTGGTGGTGGTGGCAGGTGATGTGGTGGTGGCTTGGTGGTGGTGGTGATGGTGACAGGTGGTGGTGGTGTTGGCAATGTGTGGGGATGGCAATGGTGGTAGTGATGTGGCGATAGGGAGTGGTGATGATGGTGATGTTGGTGGTGTTCGTGGTGGTTGTTATGGTGATGATGGTGGTGTTGGTGATGTTGAGGCTGTTGTGGTGATAGTGGTGGTGGTGGTGGCGGTGTTGGTGTGTAGGTTTGTCGGTATTGATGGTGGTGACGGTAGGGGATGGGATGATGGTGGAGGTGACGTTGGTAGTGTTCTTGATGGGGTTTGGCAGGTGGTGTGTGGGGTGGTGTGATGATGGTGATGGGTGATGACGGTGGTGGTGGTGGTGAGTGTGTGCGTGGTGGTGGCGTAGATAGTGATGGTGTAGGTGTAGATGGTGTGGTGATGTTGGTGTATTAAAGGCTTTGAAAGACGTCCGATGTGATATCCACTTAAAATGTTTTCATAATTTCATTTTACTTACGTTTAGGTGAGAAAGTAAAGGCCCGGTCCCACTGGTGTTTAGGAAGATTGTGTATGAATTGCCGGACAAAATTGGTTTATATTCGTTGAACATCCGCAACATTCGTGAAACATGCTTGTTTGAGTTGACCGCATCCCTCACAAGTCCGCAATAATCCGCAAGGCACGTTTTTTCCGTTCCCAGGATTTTTGAGCGAGCTCAAAAATTCTTGGAACGGAAACACCCGAATATTACGCAATTCACCCAAAATACATATTAATCTATGCGCTGAATATCCGATGTTATCCACTGATATCCGCAACTGATGGTGGTATTGCGGCTTGGTGGCGGAGTGGGACAGCTGCGTAAAACGGATAATACAGCGTGTCTATCCCGTCTACATCCCGAACTTAAATAATATGTAGCGAATGCATACAGACTGCCTCAAATAGTGCGTTTGCATTACGTCTGATTTAGCGATTAATCTGTAACGATATTCGCTTTTATTCGTGAAATATCCGTTTTTAGCCGTCATATTATCGCTATACATCCGTAATTCATTTGAGGAAATTTGTCACTTTTGTTGCGGACGAACGAAATTTGTATACGCAACTCATGCGCAATTAATCCTCTCGCCAGTGGACCGGGCCTTAATGAGCAAGAGCGAGTGCAAAAGAGTTAATATAAAAATGTTCTAAGTATGCCATTTTTATAAGCTTTATTTTCATGTTATCCTCATTGCAGTTATGATTACTGGACACATACCTATTTCAAGAGACTAGGAATACCAGGGCCTCCTCCTAAACCTATCTTCGGGAACGCAGGGGACTTCAACAAAGAAGCATTGACTCCAAATTGATATCATCTGATCATACCGAACAAAATGTGCCTGAAACCAATCAAAGCCAGTTTATATAGCGAGTGAATTGTGAGAGCTGAAAAACGTTTATACCAATTAATTCCTGAATGTAGTTATGATTTTTTTAAATATAATTTCGTAGATATTATTGACGAAAATTAGGCAACATCCAAATTGAGCAAAGAAGGGACGGGAAGACAGCAAGGAGTGAGAGAGCAGAACATTCCATAATCACAATAAACAACCATTTTCGTTCATTTATCATATGTTGGGGTTCTGCCTCGAAAGGCCAATGGCCTATGCGGTTCCCCTCCACATTTTCATTTGATGATTATTCTTTATAATGTTGTACTGTTGCTAAGCTATTTTTATGTTTATATCTGATGTTATAATTGATTGTTTCTTTTACAATGTATATTTGAAATGTATTTTAATGAACTGTGGAGAAATAAACTTGAACTTGAACTTGATCTTTTCCGTTTCAGCCCTATTTGAAGTGTTAGATGGTTACGTTAAAGAATATGGTCCTGTTGTGTATATTATCTGGAGAAGGCCTATTCTGGTTGTAACTGATCTCGATGGCGTTACGAAGTATTATGGTGAAGGATGCTCACAAATTCTACAATAAATATGTAAGCATAATGATTTATTTTTGATCTAATTGCATTATTACTACACATCTGCTGAAACAGAAAGGTATTTACGTGTGAATTTAGATAGAAAATTCTAGATTAGGTTGCATAAGGTCAGCAGATGCAGCCGGCTCTTCTTTTACTCTTTATCTGCAAGTACGTTTTTTGGTAAATATTTAGAGAATTAGGTAATATTATTACGTGATAGATAAATTATTATTATTATTACAAATTTAAAATATTTTAATTCCATATTTCCATTATTCCATATATATTTTAAATATTAATGTCTAACTGGTTTTAATTGTGATAATAACTGAGTCTATTACCAGGCCCTAATATTCATAACACCCTTAGTTTGTTGCATATTGTATGTCATTTTCTCCCCTTTTTTACCTTTTGTTTAAATATGTGACCATATTCCTGAATATTCATTTAATTCTGTTATAGGAACATATAAGTAGTTTCACAAAATAATTTAACAACTTAATTGAAATTTATTAATATGAAGCAAATGCCGTTGTCGTCTGGAGTCATGGACCTGGCTTTATTTCTCTTGAGAGATTCACAATGGAAGAGAGTTCGAGATGTCGTCTCACCAACATTTACGGGCAAGAAAATGAAAATGGTATGTAAACACTGGTAAAGGTAAAAAAAAATACTCTGGTCGGCTAGTATATAGTGTAAGAGGGTATGTGCTATAAATTTGTAATCATATTATAAATATTTCATTATGGGTTTGATAGATAATAGGAAAGTTTGGGTAGTAAATAAAATGCCTATACTACTTAGATCATGTAGATTGAGGGAATTAAAGCACACTATCTTGTTGGTTTATCTTGCTCCTGTAATATTTCAAATAAAAGTTATCTCGGAGGGGAAGTAATGGATGCAGGAATCTCTGAGAATAAGCATAGGTTTTCATATAATATTTATCTTTTTTCAGATGTCCGATACCATTAATAGCTGTCAGATACTATGGTGGAGAAACTTCAACAGTCTTGTGAAAAGACGGAACCCTCGAAACATTGGAGTAAGTGTCATTCTGTTCGTCGAGAAACAACCTTACCCAACTCTCCCGTCCTCCATTTTTGTTGTTGTTGTTGTTGTTTTAGTAAGATGTATCTCGACAAAATCTTCACCAGAAAGTTGTTTAATATAATTTTAATCATTGTATATGAATAGGACATGAATACTATATAAGAGCACTCGTATTATTTCTCCGTGATAAATAACAGGTTGATAAATTAATTGATGACGAGATGTTTTTCTTCATTTATAAAGAACCACCGTTTCTATATTTTCATATTACATTTCCAATTCTTCTTCCTCTTTCTTCTTTCTTTCTCTCTCCATCTCTCTTTCATTTTCTCTCTCTTTCTACCTCCCCTCCCTCTCTCTCTCTCTCTCTCTCTCTCTCTCTCTCTCTCTCTCTCCATATGGTAGCTTCGTGATAGATGCTGTAGCAAGCTGTGGATTTGGTTTGAAAATCGACTCACAAACCGAGAAGGATATCACCCTTTCGTTCCCCCCCTCTCTCTCTCATCTCTCTGTTTCTTTCTATTCCTCTTTTTCTCACTGTATTATAGCTTGCCGTATAAAATTTCTCTTAAAAAAAAAAAAAAAAAAGTTCCTGCAGCAGAGTCTGAGAACACCTGTAATCTTACTGCATAATTGTTAAAATAACTTACAGTAAATTACAGAAAATTGGTATATGGGGTAATGAAACCTTACAAATTTCCTGTAATTTTTTTTTTCTTACTTTTTTAAAATAGACCTATTCCGGTAAATTGTAGAAAATTTCCTGTTATAACAATTTACAGAATGATTCTGTACCTTTTTTTTCTGTAAATTTTTATTTTTTTTAACAGTGTATATGGAAGCTTCGTGATGGATGCTGTAGCATGCTGTGGATTCGGTTTGAAAATCAACTCACAAACCGAGAAGGATCACCCTTTTGTTCAACACGCCACTAGATTCTTCAAATTCAATTTCGACTCTCTGGCTATGATGATTGTTTGTAAGAAGAAATGGATGATTTCCCCCAAAAAATTGTGATAATCGTTATATCCTTACTTTTAATTTTCTTCTTTAAATGTTTGCCTCTGTTTCATCAAATCCCATGTTAATATACACTCAAAAAGGTCAATTTTCGCTTCTATAAAATGTTACACTAGGAGCGCAATTTAAAGGGGAAGTTCACCCTGGGTTTAAATTGGCTCTAAAAAATGCAGAAAATAAAAGAAAAATATGAGTGAAGGTTTGGAGAAAATCGACCAAAAAATGAGGAAGTTATGAATATTCAAAGTTTTGATTCTGTGACGTCACATGCGAGCAGATCTCCTATGTGTTATGTAGTGTAAATTCCATAAAATGTCATATTTTTTTCAGAAGAAATTTATTATGTCACCTGTGCTATCGATATACCATCAATCAAACATAATGTTCATATACATGACTATATCAAATTGACCCATTCCTTTACCAAGAACCATGACAAAAACACAAATTTATGGAATGTACATACACAACCAATGGAAGAGCTGCTCGCACGTGACGTCACAGAATCAAAATTTTAAATATTCATAACTTCGCTTTTTTTTTGTTGAGTTTCTTCAAACATTCACTAATATTTTTTCAATATTTTTCTTCATTCTTTAAGGCCAATAAAATTCCATGGTGAACTTCCCCTTTAAAGTCTAACTTTGTACCCAAATAACTGGGTGCATATTTGCATCTTATTACATCCGTTTCCCATTTTCTCACTCAAACAAAATAGGGCTTATGTTTCAACAAGGCGCAATCAAGTAATTCGCACCTTATGCTGCAGTCACACAGACACTTACGTTGAGTTACGTCCGGTTGCGTCCAAAAATTATTTTCTTTTCTGTGGATCTCCCCTGATGCCTTCCCGCCATAGTAAGTAGTGGAAATAGTGATAATTTCGTTCATACGAAATGATAGAATAGAAGATGAAATAATGATAAAGCAACAAGAACGTAACTAAACGTAAGTGTCTGTGTGACTGTAGCATAACGGTTTGCTAAAGCATGGACGTAGTTAGAGGTACTTTAATTGATAAAATAAGTAAGAATGTTAAATGTTAAATGTTAAATTAAATTTAACACTCACATTGCAAAAATACGATTTTTGGTTACGAAGTGACTCATGGTGTGAAATTTATGCCAATTAAGCTTTGCTATTATATTTCAGCGTTCATGCCTTGCCTGAGGTCCGTCTTCACATTATTCAACATCACCCTCTACCAGAAGGACGTCACCACCTTTTTCACTGACGTCACGGAGAAGGCTGTTGCTCTCAGAGAGACCAGTACATCGGGGCAGGTTAGATGATTTCTATGCATGGTTTAATATTCATGAGTACTAGCCTACGGATTCCCATGCTTTCTGGTTGGTTGGAATTGTTTAGTGTTTTGAAATAAAATTATTGGTGCGCTTCAACGATCGATGATCTATGAATTAATATTTTTAATATTATACACAATTTAATATATACACAGTCTATCAGATAGAAATATTAAACATAATCCAACTGCGCTTTTGGCGACATAAAACATGAGTATCTGAAATTGATTTCCCCTTGCATTTTTAGTTATTTAGATTTTTGGACATAAGGATAAGC
>CALNVZ010003430.1:29792552-29884087 GCA_940671915.1 Paracentrotus lividus | reverse complement strand
ATTACGTCGTTTTGAATTCATTTTCATTGTAGATATTAAAACTTGATTATTTATTTAACGAAATTTATTACCTCTAGCTCTACTCCTCTTTTCTCATACACAATCATTTACGTTATGCATTAGACGCACGCCTCCCTCTACAAGGGGCAAAAAACCCGAATATTTTGAAATCTGAAAACTCCGGATAGAAGTCGGAAAACTCCGGTTAAGATTTTTTCTAGCATTTTACTGTTTTTTTTCCATATGCATAAAACTAGCCAGAGTTTCAAAAGTATCAATGCAAGAAATTTTAGGGAGTTTTAAAATCAGTTGAATAACTAAAAAAGTAGGTCTCATCAGCTGAGTTTTTAACCCGAGAAATACTCGGTTAGAAAAAAAGTTTTTATGCAACACAGCAGAGTAACACAGTTTTGTCTGTTTTAACCACTGTGTAAGCTATAGATCTAATGATTTTTTTGTTTCTCTTTCATTAAGTATTAGCAGGCAGAAATTACAGCAAGCTGCATTTTAAATTAATTTTTGTATGTGCGACTCTGCTGACATCTACTTTGCTGTAATTATTTTTTTAGCATTGTAGAAGAATAAAAATAATAATGAGGGAAAAAAAAGAAGATAGAAGAAAAGGACGAAAGTGAAGAAGTTGAAAAGAGCAAATGAACGACAAAAGAGAGAGCAAAGAAAGAAAAGCGCAAAGGAAACGATAGAATGACAATATAACCTTCTAAATAATATTCATTGTCTTGAGCTTACATGCAGCAGGTGGATATATCCCTGAGCACCTCACATCAACTGACATGACTAAGTAGGGGCATCCTTGGAGATTGTAGTGTAGTTCACGTTTCGCGTTTTGTGCGGGGTCATTGATTTCACAATGAGTTGTCTCTTGCGGGACGGGGTTGGTAGCGAGAAGTGCGGTGAAGGTTTAGCAATGTGATGTGGTTTCGTAGCCAGCCCCCAATGAAAATTCAATGGTACTGTTAAACATGAATTTATCTATTCTATAGTAATTTAAGATCTTAAGTGACACGACATTAATGAGACCTGCTGACAATTGCTCCAGTACCTCTTTTCGTTAAGTAGTAGGTAATGCGTAAAGTGTAGCCCATACGCTCATTTGGCTAATTGTTAAATATTACGGATAATGACACCAGTCTTAATTTTGTGTTATATGAATCAATACTATGGCCTACTTTTATTGTGAAGAAAACAATTACACGACCCCTTGTCTGCAATATTCAATATGTACGTCATATACAAAGTGCCCATATTACATTGCATGTCAAGTGTAATAGTGGCACATAGATTTGAATGCACTAGTAAAGACATAATCGCAATGCATGCATTGACATGTACACAAATATAATAATCGTTTTAATTTCTCACTTCTCTACTTTTGAAACTTTTCAGAGTGGACCGAGAATGTGGAGAGACGTGCACCCAAGCTGGATATAAAATCGAGAAGGGTATTCAGGTCTGGATTCCAACTTACACCCTCCATCGTGATCCAAATCATTGGCCTGAACCTACCAAATTTGATCCAGAAAGGTCTGAACGAAATTCACTTCTATAGAATTATAATGTCTGTATTTTGTATACGTTCATAAATTATACCAGGACAATTAACCATGCCCATACAAGTAGGTCTACCCCAAGGAAAACTACCCCGTAAACTCAGGTAGTTGTCCTTCGGGGGTAAATTTGCCATGGGATACTTTTCCTGAGATAATGGGGGGGGGGGGGGGGGGGGGGTGGTAGCTATCCTGGGCGGGGATAGTTGTCCATGATGCATTTGTCTGGATGATCTGGTCCATCACGACCATGAGTTTACCACTTCATATTTCCGTGTTTTTTTTTGTTTTTTTTTGTTTTTTTTGTTTTTTGTCTTTCTATAATCATATCAATTCTATTTGTAAACTTAAGGGAAAGAGGGCGCTATCACTCTACTCAGAGCGAACGCGGCCATAGACATTTTGTATTTTGCACAGTTTTGTTCACTTTGTTTTCGTGATTATGGCGAGCACCAAATTTTTCAAATAAATGTTCGCTCTGATTAAGTAAGCTGAGATTCTGAATTTTTTAATAACAGGAATAACAAATTGGAAAGCAAAGAAAAAGTTCTGTCACTTGTGTCAATTCGAAAGCCATGTCAGATCAAATTCCTGTACAATATGGCCAATTTTGCTCTCAAAATAGCTCATACGCTGCATAGTCATCTTCCTCGATGACGCATAATTATATTACACCTAATGCGGCGGTCACAACTCGTCGTAGGCTACGGGGCACGTGCCATCAACGTAGCCTGCGTTGCATATACAACGCACGCACAGGTCCTGGGTCAACTTCTGCGATTCCTGCGTTTCTGTAGTAAGGGTATTGTAAAAACCTCCTGTACGTCGTACATGCATTGTACCTGCAAGGTACCTCTGCTGCACGAATTTTCTACGAAATCCGTCGTAGGGAGTTGCACGTCGAAGGTACGGCAAGTTGTGACTGCCGCATTACTGTTCGCGCAGTTTTTAAAAGCTTGAATTCTCAGCTTTCCAAAGATGGTACATTCATTTCGATTGGTTAAGAAAAAGTCCTGTCACTTTGAACATTATCACAAAAGAATCTTTACTCGATGGGTCAATATTTCCGCATATCACATGCATATCGCATGTGGACGGCGTTTTCGCATCGCAAGAAGTGACAAGATCACTATTTATATCAATAATCATTTGGAACATCAATCTATGTGAAATAAAGATTCTGATTACAACTTCAGCACAATCGTGTTATAGGCTTGCCAGAATGTCTTTTTCCCCAATCTGGTCTGAAGCATCTACCTACGAAAACTATGATAAAAGTTCAATTATTTCTTTCATGTCCACGAGGAATTTGCTCAAACAGATCGACGGACAATACCATTCCACCACAGGGAATTTCTCTTACGCGAGTTTTTGTACGCTAAGTAATAATTGCATGCAGTTGTCAATTATTGTTCACTTCTCGCCGTCAGCGCGGGTTTAGTTGACATTAATGTAGAGCCGTATACTTTTCTGCGCCGCTCAGCTGTATTTCCACTAAACTCATGAATGTAATGTTGCGTTTCCCCTCCTCAAATAATGGACGCGTCTTTATGTTAAGATTTAATGCCATACGTTAGATGTACATTTCACGTGGAGTAGAATTGATATGTATATCATGTAGTGATGTAGATAAAAATTGGTAGCAGTTTTTGCTTGTTCCTCCTCCATCAAATGCCCTTTTGTTTATAATGTTGTCTTGTTCATGTTTTGCCTTTCTTGCTCCAGCATGTTAAAGACCTCTATTTGTGTGGTACCAGATCCAATAAGTCTTATTTGAAGAGATTCGTGTCATAAAAGTGTGAAACAACCGGATATTATTTAGAATGTGTCTCTTGTATTTTAAACTTTCTTAGATTCTCGAAAGAGAACCGCGAGGGTCGGAATCCATTTGCTTGGATCCCGTTTGGTGCTGGACCTCGGATCTGTATCGGTATGAGGTTCGCTCTTATGGAGGCTAAGATGGCCCTGGTTCGGTCCCTACAAGTGGTTCGCTTTGAGGTTTCCCCACTAACAAAGGTTTGTATCTTGAGGTATAAAATCTATAATATTGGTTCTGTTTTGGGATGAGAATGGGAAAGTTCCATAGGTCCATATTTTGTGGATCTTATAAGAAATTTCTTTTACTTTTCAAGGATCAGTGCACAAATTTTTGGTCCCCCTTTTCCAAATACATTTTGAGATTCGCTTTGAGGTCTCACCACTAACAAAGGTTTGTATCTTGAGCTTTCAAATCTATAATATTGGTTCTGTTTTGGGATGAGAAACGGCAAAGTTCGGGTAGGTCCATCTTTTGTGGATCTTATAAGAAATTTGGTTCCCTTTTTCCAAATGCATTTTGAGATTGATGGTCTTTAGCAAGAAATTCATGGCCGCGTCTGCCCACTAGTCCGAAGGCCCACGAAATACTGAATATCGTCTTTATCATCTGAATATATTCAACTTCCTTGTTGTAATGTAATGTGAGAGATATTTATTAGTAATGATATTATCTTTAAATCTCTATTTTTCAGATCCCGCCCAATATCGGCCATATCACAATGCTGCCAAGGGATGGTATCACATTGAAGGTAGTTCGACATTAATAACATTACTTGTCCCCAGGATTATAATTCGACATCAGTCATGTTAACAGCGGATCTAAGATTTTGCAATAAAAGGGACTCACGCGACAAAATTTAAAAATATAGGGGATATAGATGTAAGATGACAATTTTCTTGGTTTTTAACAAGCACACGATCTATATTCAAAATGTGAACGTTTCTCGCACCCCGCCTGGATCCTCCAGTGCCGGCGACATTGAATTATTTTCGTCACATTCATGCAGATGATTAATATCAAGTATTGTAGAGAGATTGTTGGTGTACAAGGAAATATTTATTTAGCATTATATTCTCAAATTATGATTACTTGTGTTATTTAGGACTGCAATTTCATCAAGCTTTGCTTATACTGAAGCCCTGCTGTATACTTTTTATTTCAATTTCATTTTTTGTAATTAAGCTATGATTGGATATTATGTTTACTTTGTGATATTCTTAAACAAATCAAATCAAATGAAATATAGAGAGATGGTGTAACGTATAAATGTATCTAGTTTATAGCAAGTAAAGAGTATATCCCATATTCTTTTCTTTACTTAATTACGAGTATCTTGTAGAATTTACAAATAATTTTTTTTTTGTAAAGAAGAGACTAACTAGCGTGGTAGCTCAGGGAACTTTATAAATACATTTCTACATTTATTAAAGAAAAATGGCAAAACTGCTGAATCGGGTCTTTGAATTTATTGTGTATCATTGTCATTCATCAACATTAAGGCAAAACATGAATTGAAAACAATCATCATGATCGTAACAGAGGAAATAAAAACACTATGACAGAATGAATAAAATGGCAAGTAAACTAATGAAACTAATACTTATACTTAGTATCATGCTGAGTAACATATTTTAGACTCTTTATACTGACTACGATTGCAACAATGCTTCATATGATTTCAGTGATTAATTATTGCATCATTTCAGTAATGAATAGATTGAACATTTAAGACGACGTTTGATGTAATGCATGTATTGTCAAAATATAGATTTGTATTTAATATTAAAGAGACACGTGGCCTTGTTACACAAAGTTACATATTAACTGTAAATCAATAGTAACCTAACAGGATGCTTATTGCATGCAGGTATGCATAAATGTCTTGCTCAGAATCTACCTTGCTGAAATGAATAACCAAATGTTAATTTGATTTTTTTCTTCTCAACAACTGATGTTCATTATCATGCATAATTAGAAAATTGAAATACCATAATGATGTACTGTCATGTGTTTTATATTTCTACCGGTAGGATGGTGCTTATATACTCCAATACACGATCTAGAATGAAATTAATGATTCTCGAATGACGCCGAGCACATATAGTTACTATTATGAATCTACGATATACGGTCTTTGGTTGTGCTTTGAAGTGAATGATGTTGCGGGTGGGAGGCCAGTCGCTGGCCTCCTTCTCCAATCACTCATGTAACTTCATGATATCCTCAAATCGATACTAGCGATGAAGAACTTTCAAAGTATATGTATTTGATGTGGAGACAACACCAGATCGGCTAACACCCGGTGGTATCTAAAGATAGGAACCCCAAGAAAGTGTAAGAGTTTTTTTATACAGCTTTAAACTATGAAATACGAAATTTTATTCGGAAGAGACAGGTTCAAATAAATGGTATATTTTTCTGAATATATGTGATGGAATATCGGAACATGATAAATTGCTTGAATGCAGTTTAAATTTCATTTTGTCTTTATTTCTTATATCCGTTTTATAAAAATTCTAAATATCTGATCTCTAATAGAAATCCTTTTATTTATCATCTGAGATCACTTTCAAGTTATAACAATTCAAAAACATTTATTAATTTTAAAAATTCCCGGCTCGTTTATTAACCATATGCATATCAAACATTGATGCTTTAAGGCGGGAACTCTTTTGTCTGATAACGAATAATAGGGACTATTCGAATGTGTTGGCGCGCCGCCTGAACGAGGTTGAGATGTAAAGAAAGGAATCTTTTGTTAAATAAATGGTGGCTTCCTCACGCGTGACGCCCACTGATCCTATCAGTAGTGAACAATAGTGACGTCATCGTACTGGACAGCGGAGACGAAGCATTTCAAGTTCTCGATTCAGCGTCACCACTGGAGAGATCAGTGGGCGTCACGCGTGAAGAATGTCAAAATGCGTTCGAAAAGTACCCACTCACCTGGGTGAGGGGAGACACATCGAAACGAACTGCTTGTAGAGACCGGACCAGGGCCATCTTACTCTCCATGAGAGCGAACCTCATACCGATACAGATCCTAGGTCCAGCACCAAACGGGATCCAAGCAAATGGATTGCGACCTTCTCTGTTCCTCTTGTTGAATCTGACGGGAAAGAAATTAATGAGCGTTCGAAGTAAGTACTATTGTCAAACCAAACGTACGAATGATATAGCAAATTACGGAAAATTAAACATTAATCTTGTAATCATTTACACCTGTAACCTAAAGAATAAGACGAGAAAGGGATTATAAGTCAGTAGAGGGTGACCCCTCCCTTCCTTCGCCTTCATGTTTGCTTAGGCAACATTTGCTCCACGGTCTATTCCATACACGAAATTAATTCTAAACCTCAACCTGGGATTTAACATTTTACCTTACCCGATCCTTTAAACCTGTTATCTTAAATTCAATTGAAACACAAGTTTATATTTTGACTAAATAAAGACTACAACAAATTTCTGATCACCGGTCTCCGACATCGGCCACAATCTGGTATCCCTTAGTCAATCTTTCATCAAAACCTTTATTTCCTGGACACACCTGGTTGGGGAGGGGGGGGGGGTTAATATCCACCTGGTCTACCAGACTGTTGTCCAATTTTCTGGTTGCCTAAAGGGCTAAACCCATATGGTCTACTATCAGTTTTGCTTAACTTCCACTTGGCCTATCTCTCTCCTGGTCTAATGACCATTTTGTCTAATTGCCAACTTGTCTAATGGCCAAATGGTCTCATTGTATCTTCGTCTAATTTTCAAATGAATATTTGGTCTATAACCAGTCTGTTGAGTATTTTACCAAGCTGTGTTAGACCAATTGGACATTTGGGAATTAGACGAAATTGTAAATGGGCGAAGTGGCTTAGACCAAAAGGTATTTAGACATACTGGTTGTAGACGAAATGGAATTAGACCATGTGGAATGAGGCTAACGGGCATTAGTCAAAGTGGGTTTAGACCAAGTGGCAATTTACCGGGGGCACTAACTATAAGTTTAGTTACGCCGTTACCTCTCTGGATCAAACTTGGAAGGATTAGGCCAGTGTACTGGATCATGATGAAGACTGTATGGAGGTATCCATATATGAGCTCCCTTCTCAATCTTAAAACCCTTGTACGAACACGTCTCTCCGCATTCGCGATCAGTCCTTTATGGTTTGAAAGATAAAATAAAATCTTTAATTCACTTAATTTCCACAGGTATTGTACAAATTAAGTCACAAAGAATTTGTTCTCATGCATTTGAAACATTGTCGATTAACATAGCATAATGGGAGTTACGATATAAAGAATCTGGCCATGAATATTGAGATTTATCCAGTGATAATTCAAAAACACCACCCTAGGGAATTCTAGTGTCATCATCGTTAACTGACTCTTCAGCTAGGCACTTGAATGACGATGTACCCGTGGATCTGGTTCACTCGCCTAAAAAAAATAGTAGGAAACTGACGAAACTTAGCAAGTCCAGTGCATGTGGTATCTCACCAGTGGGGTGTAACACAAAGACTTACGATTGATAAAAAGTTACGATTTATTTTTTTCTCTGTAACCTCATTTAGAAACCAGGTATAGTCATGGATTAGGATTTGGATATGATTAAGATTAGGGTTAGGGCTAGGGTTAGGATTAAGATCATCAACTTTGGAGCATCCTGTCAATGATGAGGCTACCGAGAAAAAAATCAATCGTAACTTTTTATCAATCGTAAGTCTTTGTGTTACACCCCACAGAAGAGACGGTTTTTATCCACTTGGTCTAACATCATTTGATCTTATTCTCTGTTTGTCTAATACCACATGGGCTAAACCCATTTGGTCAACCACCAATTTGGTCTAATCTAAAATAGGTCTAATATGTACTTGGTCTAATGACCAATTCGTCTTCTAATTGCCAGTTCATCTAATAGCCAAATTGCATTTTTGTCTAATGCCCGAATGAATATTTGGTCTATTACTAGTTTGTTACTGGAGTCGACCAAGTGGTGATAGACCAAATGGCCATTAGAGGAACTGGATATTAAACAAAATGGAAATTAGACGAACTGGTTATAGACGAAATTGAATTAGAACATGTGGCATGAGACCAAATGGACATTAGTCAAAGTGGGTTTAGACCAAATAGCAATTCACTGAAGAGATGTTTCAGAAACGTCCTCGAGACAGTAAAAAATCTCATACATAATTATGAACTCAAGACACGTCTCCGCGACTCCAGAATCTCGGAGTCGCAAACTAGTTTCGAACCCGTCTCTTGCAGGGGAGATACCACCATGGGTTTCAACTTAAACGATTTATGATATGTGTGTTATTGTAATACATAATCAATCTCTTTAAAAGATTTCATAAAAACATAAATAAAAAAAAAAAAAATCAATTTGAATTGACGTACAGTGTAGCAGGTGGATATATCCTGAGCACCTCACACACGACCTGATCTAAGTAGGGCATCTTGGAGATCGTAGTGTAGTTAACGTCATCACGTGTCGGTGCGATGTCATCGATCTCCGCGATGAGTTTGTCTTGGACATCGTGATTGGTAGCGAGAAGATAGGCGGTCGATGTGAGCAATTTAGTTGAAGTATCGTAGCCCGCCGCTAGGAATATGATCGCCTGCAACAATTAAAAGGATATCAAGCATCAACAAACAGTAATCGTCTTATTACTGTTACGATATCTTCTTGTTATGGTATATGGTTTTATAAAACATGATACATGATGCCAAATAATATGACACAATGAACACAGATACACTCTATTCAGTATAAAACATAATACATGATGCCAAATAATATGACACAGTAAATACAGATACACTCTATTCAGAACCATTAATATAATGGCTCTGTTCTTCCTAGAGATCCGCACTCAATAGTAAGTTGACATAGGGGTGTGCGTAAAGACTTTCCGAAAAACTTAAAGAGCCACATGGAATGATCAAAGAATTCTTGATCACTGGTTGAAATAAACAACAGCAGATCAATTTTATCATAAACATAAACACAAATTAATTTAGAATACGCGAAAAAGTCACACTCCAGGCAGAATTTGTGATATCCCATTTGGCTTTCCGTTTTCAAATGCGAGTATAGCTTGGTGAAACAACCCCTTCAACTCATATTTTGGTTCAATCTTAATTTTTACTCTATATCAAATGATTACAGAAATAAACTATGTGATTTTCAATGCACATCTATGTGTATTGTCAGAAAAAAAAAAAGAAGAAGTATACAAATGATTTGATTTGCCTAATTTTATTATTACCCAAAACCCACCTGACCCAAAAGTTCTTCTCTCGTGATGTATTTCTGAGTTTTAGTCGGTGTGTCCTCTTCTTCTCCTGCGTTCTCGAAGTACTTATTATGGATGTCATCGTCATCATTTTCATTCACCGTTTGGGTTTTACTGTTCTTGGCATCGATAAGAAGCTGTAGAAAATCGACTCTCTGTAATCACAGTAAAGGATAAATAGCCTGTTAGCAGCAGAATGCACTGAAGAATAAGTCGTTACCCGGATTCAAAAGTATACTTAAGAAGTATGGGGAACTATGCCGGGTTCTGTCACGAAACATTTCTTATTCACTGGTGCAATTTGCAATCATTGGACCACAGACTGTCGAAAACACCCAACATTATTTGATTCTAAACATTATGAACAATAACCAACAAAATGTGAGAAAAAAAAAGTTAATATCTGTTGCTGCAACTTGAAAGACAAAAAAAAAAATCAAAATATGGTCGGTTTTTGGTCGGATAGCAATCCGATAGTTGAAGTCGACTATGGTCTTTAAAACCATAAAACCGAGGGAAACCCCCTTCATTCATATCAAAATATAAATCACCTTCTCTGATCGATCGCCTTCCCTCAGAGCGACCGCCTTCTCTGTGACGTCACTGAAGAAATTAATGTCCTCACGAGGGAAGAGGGTGATATTGAGGTAATGGAAGATGGGCTTCAGAAACGGTATGAAAGCTGAAATTTAGAAGGGAAAAGAGAAGAGATTTCTTTCTAAAACGCCCTTATCCACTTAAAATATTCAGAGATAAAAGCGTTTTTGTTTGTAGTCTGTAAGATAAGGGCCAAAAAATGGCCTAGTTGTTCACTTCCGGCAGAAAGTGTGAAATTTGGCATGTAGGGGTATTTTGGGGCGCTGATTTAAAATATTGCCGGCCCCAAGCGATCCGACCACTCAAACGGCGGCCATTTTGAAATCCAAGATGGCCGCCATGAAAAACCATTGAAACTGCTTTACTTAAGTTCTACATGACATATGGCACTCAAATTTGGTACACAAAAGTAGTTTGACATCCTGAATTTGAAAATTGCCGGCTCCAGTCGATTCACCCACTCAGTCGGCCGCCATCTTGAATTCCAAGATGGCCGCCATGAAAATTATTGATATGCCTAACTTGAGTTCTAATTGACATGTGGCTCTGAAATTTGGTACACAAAGGTATTTTGACATCCTGAATTCAAATATTGCCGGCCCCAACCGATCCGGCTACTCAGTTGGCCGCCATTTTGAATTCCAAAATGGCCGCCATTGAAATCATGGAATATCCCTAACTTGAGTTATAAATGACATATGGCACTCAAATTTGGTACACAAAGGTATTTTGACATTCTGAGTTCAAATATCGCCGGCCCCAATCGATTCGACTACTCAGTCAGCCGCCATCTTGAATTCCAAGATGGCCGCCATGAAATTCAATGACATGCCTAACTTGAGTTATAAATGACATGTAGCATTCAAATTTGGTACACAATGGTATTTTCACATTCCGAGTTCAAATATTACCGGCCCCAATCGATTCGACCACTCAGTTGGCGGCCATCTTGAATTCCAAGATGGCCGCCATGAAAATCATTGATATGCCTAACTTGAGTTATAAATGATATATGTCACTCAAATTTGGTACACTATGGTATTTTGGCATCCTGAATTCAAATATTACTAGCCCCAACCGATCCGACCACTCGGTTGGCCGCCATCTTGAATTCCAAAATGGCCAACATTGAAACCATGGAACATGGCTTAGTTGAGTTATAAATTGCATGTGGTATTGAATACTATCTGCATATAGAAATCTGACCACTTTTCGGTCGCAATCTTGAATTCCAAAATGGCCGCCATGAAAATTATTGAAAATGCATGATATGAGTTCTAAATGACATGTCACACTGACATTTGGTATACAATTGTATTTTGAAATCCTGAACTCAAATATTGCCACCTCATAGCGATCTGACCACACGGTGATCAGCCATAGAAATCATGGAAAATGCCTAGCACATGAAAATTAAAACACTGATGGTGGTATCTCACTTGCCATGAAATGGATTTGAGATTTGAGACAGATTCAAGACAATATGGCGGAGACATCTTAGAGAAGTTTCATGAGTCTCAGCGACATCTCATGAGTTTCTGCGACGTCTCATGAGAAAAAAGAACATGTTCATATCTATGATTTTTTTTTTCGTCGCGGAGACGTCGTCATTAACAACTCATGACAGGCTCTACAGAACTTAAATATTGCAATTGCTGCTTTAAAATGGCGGCAAATATTATATTCACAGTCATGTTTAAAATCAAGATGTATATAGGCTCATCTGAAATTAGCATGTCGGTTTACCCACATGTACCAAGTATCAGCCCCTCCTATCATTTTAAACTAAAGGTAGCTAGGCCACTCATGATTTTTCTTCTTCTCCATCCGATAAAGCGCTATCTATTACAACTTTTTACTATTGCGTTGTACTCTGCAGTGGGTAAAATATTACCCAAAAGATCGCAGTACCCAATTTCTGGTTGAAGGCAAAGCCAGGACTGAGGTGTTCGACCCCCCAAAAGTATCCTTCGGCCATTGCTCTCGTTTGCCTTTGTCTAGAAATTACAAATTTTTATCTTGATATCCGTTTGTTTAGCAATCAGATCGATTAGGCTCAACAGGTTAAGTTTAGGATAGTAGTAGGATGAGACAAGGTTTGAAATTAAAAAAAAAACAAAACAAAACAAAACAAAAAAAACATGAGTTTATTACGATTTAACAACACAGAAAATGTCCAAAGGAAGGGATAGGATTCCATATACACACACAAAAAACAAGAACTAGTTTCCATGAGTAAAACCCGTTTGCTACTCTTGGAGGCGAGTGCTTTTATTCGTATATCACGTATTTTTACTTCAGAATCTGTGTTTCTGTTAAAAGTACACACCCGCCCTTCCAGAACATGCAAAGTTAATAAGGGATACTCAAGAAAAAAAATCATTGAGTATAATAAAAAAATTTCTTGAGTATCCCTTAGTAACTTTACATGTTCAACTGCGTAAAACAATTGTGCAAGTGAGTTTCTCTTCAACTTGGTACGGCTTGGTGGATGATCGGGTGAAAACACTAACAATCGAGTAAAGTGAGAATTGATGAGAAATTCTATATAGCCTGTAATTCACTAGATGAGTAAACTACGACACGTCTTCGTATACGTCTAAAGTCTCGTGAAAGTCTTTGAGAGTAATTTTACTGGCTATGCGGTACTTTTACATGTTGCGCCCGGTACGCCTACTCGGATCACGAGTACGGACATCGACACTGCACACGAGGTATGTTCTACGCGTACGTACGTAATGTGTAGCGGAACGGAGATCGAGAGCGGAGAGCCTGCATGCTCTTATTGTCTTTGGGTGAGTCCTATTCCTTTTTGTTTGTTTGTTTGCCTGTTTTTATAATGATATTTGGAATGTTCCGATGATATACATCGTCTGATAACACTAACAGCTAGATTACCATGTATGGATTTCCCATTACTTTATCAGTCATGTAGGCCTACACAGTTTTAGTAATTTGATGCATTGATGATTGTGAGTAATGCAATGTATTGGTTTGTGTGAATTGATGCACTGAAGTGAGTAATGCAGTGTATTGGTTTGAGTGAATTGATGCACTGATGTGTATATCATCGGAACATTCCAAATATCATTATAAAAACAGGCAAACAAACAAACAAAAAGGAATATGACTCACCTAGTGAGTAACGCTTTACATATGTACTCAGAGAGTCAGTAAGTAAAGGTTGCACAAACTCATCACAAGCAAGTCGATGAGTTTGTGCAACCTTTACTTACTGACTCTCTGAGTATGTAAAGCGTTACTCACTAGATTAGTTTGTGCAATGTACTCAAAACAATTAGTTATGTTACTCAATAAAATGAGTTAATTAAATAAACTCATTTTGGTGTGTCACTATATTGTCAAATTAAAAATACTCGATTAGGTGCGTTTTCAAAGTAGCGTTATTGAGTGAAAGCACTCATGGATGTGTGTCACTATATTGTCAAAAATACTTGGATATTTGAGTGTGATCACTCATATATACAAGTTCTCATTTTTTGTGTGCATAGAATTATGGGGAAAATTAACAAAGTCAAGTGGAAAGGTCAGAAGTGCCTTGAAAACTCTCAATAATGAGTGCCATCTGAAAGTCACTCTTGTATGGCAAGGTACAATTGTTTACAAAAATCAATTTCAAAGGACAATTAGAACTCAAATAAGCAATTTTCAATGATTTGTCAAGCCTACCATCTTCGAATTTTAGATGGGGATGACCCTGTGGTGAGATCACAAGGGATTGACAATTTTTTAATGAAGAATGTCAAAATACCAATGTATACCATTTTCAGTGCCACATATCGTTTAGAATGCAAGTCTTGCATTTTCCATGATTTTCATGGCGGCCATCTTGGAATTCAAAATGGCGGCCGACTGACTGGTCGGATCGATGGGGCCAGCGACATCTGAATTCACGAGGTAAAAATACAACATTTCAGTATCACATGTCATTTAAAACTCAAGTTAGGCATATTCCATGATTTCAATGGCGGCCATTTTGGACTTCAAGATGGCGGCCGACTGAGTGGTCGAATTGATTGATGCCGGTGATATTTGAACTCAAAATGTCAAAATACCATTGTGTACCAAATTTCAGAGCCACATGTCAATTAGAACTCAAGTTAGGCATATCAATAATTTTCATGGCGGCCATCTTGGAATTAAAGATGGCCGCCGACTGAGTGGTCGAATTGATTGTCGCCGGCGATATTTGAACTCAGAATGTCAAAATACCATTGTGTACCAAATTTGAGTGCCATATGTCATTCATAACTCAAATTAGGCGTATCATTGATTTTCATGGCGGCCATCTTGGAATTAAAGATGGCCGCCGACTGAGTGGTCGAATTGATTGTTGCCGGCGATATTTGAATTCAGAACGTCAAAATACCATTGTGTACCAAATTTGAGTGCCATATGTCATTCATAACTCAAATTAGGCGTATCATTGATTTTCATGGCGGCCATCTTGGAATTCAAGATGGCGGCCAACTGAGTAGTTGAATCGATTGGGGCTGGCGATATTTGAATTCAGGATGTCAAAATACCATTGCATACCAAATTTCAATACCACATGTCATTTAGAACTCTAGTTAGGCACATTGATGATTTACATGGCGGCCATCTTGAAATTTAAGATGGCGGCCGACTGAGTGATCGGTTCGATGAGAACCGGCAATATTTGAATTCAGGATGTCAAAATACATCTTTGTACCAAATTTTAGTACCTCATGTCAATTAGAACTCAAGTTAGGCAGTTTCCATGGTTTTCATGGCGGCCATCTTGGATTTCAAAATGGCGGCCGATCGAGTTGTCGGATCGCTTGGGGCCAGCAATTTTTGAAATCAGCGTCCAAAAATACGCCATTGCATACCAAATTTCAATACCACATGTCATTTAGAACTCAAGTTAGGCATATCGATGATTTACAAGGCGGCCATTTTGAAATTCAAGATGGCGGCCGACTGAGTGATCGGTTCGATGGGGGCCGGCAATATTTGAACTCAGAATGTCACAATACATCTTTGTACCAAATTTCAGTACCTTATGTCATTTATAACCCAAGTTAGGGATATCAATGATTTTCATGGCGGCCATCTTGGAATTCAAGATGGCGGCCGACTGAGTGGTCGAATCGATGGGGGCAGGCAATATTCGAATTCAGGATGTCAAAATCCTGTTATGTACCAAATTTCAGTGCCACATGCCACTTAGAACTCAAGTTAGGCAGTTTCAATGGTTTTCATGGCGGCCATCTTGGATTTCAAAATGGCGGCCGATCGAGTTGTCGGATCGCTTGGGGCCGGCAATTTTTTTAATCAGCGTCCAAAAATACGCCTATGTGCCAAATTTCACACTTTCTGCCAGAAGTGAACATCTATTGTCCTTATCTTACAGACTATTTGGCCAGATTTGTAGATGGTGTCTGTATGGAAAAGTCATATCAAAATGTGCGTTGAGTTATTGTTCAATGATAGGTTTAAAGAAAACAACAACAAGAAAAAAAACATGTTGAACAAAGATCTGGTCTGGAAATGATTGACTGATGATTGATATGATATAGACAGCAGAATATTTTAAGTTAGCCTTCCATAAAAAATGTATGAACGTTTTACAGAAAATTTGATATGCCATAATGAGGATGATATAATGGAGTTTATATGATGACGTAGTTGGTAAAGTAAAAGTGGTCTTGCCAAGCCGATGCGCATGCTCTTTCGGAAGGTATTAATCTTCTTTACATGGTCTCTCGGATATGACTTATGCCATACGGCCTGCTTGTTCATTAAGCTTTTGTTGTTGTTGCTGTTGTTGTTTGTTTGTTTTGGGGCGGGGCTTTCTTAGCAATCATATTTGATGATTGAATAGGAATGGAACGGTAGGGATGAAAAGATGTAAAGGCTGCCGTGATTTGAAATGATCCCTTTCGTATTGGACAGGTGTCAGAAAGACTTACAAGCACCCAATGACTGAAGTAATTATTGTAAAGCGTTTAGAGATGAAATTGTTTTACATAACGCGCTATATAAATTTATATAGATCGCAGCTATTATTATTATTATTATTATTGAAACATGAAGAAGAGAAAAAAGAAGAAATAAATTCTTACAGACTGCCATGACAATCGGTGAACCGAAAGAGACTTCGAAGAATCGAGCGACATGTTTGACAAAGGGATCATTCTTGTCTCTCTGTGAGTCCACTTTCAAACCAAAACCACACGTTGCTATGGTATCCATAACAAAGCTTCCATAAAGACTGACGGAGAGAAACAAAAGAGAGAATATATATATTTTTAAAAAAAATATTGGAGAAAGTGGTAGATTGAAAGTGCAATCAGAAATGGAAGAAGAAGAGGATAAAACAATTAACTAAATGACTACATGTCATGTCAACAACAAAAAAAAAAAAACCCTCTTCATCGGCTCAAATTAATAATTTCGCCATTTATTCCCAAATATCTCAATTTATACTACTTTGAGTCCACTGGGAATGTCCCTGTTAGGGTTTTGATAACAAAATACCAAAGATATATATTTTTCTGAAAATTACTTTTGCATTAAAAATCGATAAACGGTCAAAATTGCGGAGTGAAAATAGAAAATATTAGCTTGCCAAAGTCTTAAAAATTACTAAGGGAAATAGTTTCGCTCTCAATAATATACATTCCTCAATTTGGTAAAATTCACATGAGAATGTCTTACTTCAATGCTTCGATGGTCCCTTCTTTCTCAGAAGACTGTTGTAGTTTCTGAACCATCGTGTCTGCACATTTATTGATGGTATCAGACATCTGTTAGAGAACGAAATATTGGTAAAATCTTGATTATACCGGTCCAACAAATTACAAATGGCCATACATTCTCTTAGAATATTTCACTTAAAAAAACACCACATTATTTCATCATCTGTTAATTACTAGGGAAACAATTTTACTCATTTTTCTTTTTTTTACATGCACCTCCATCATTTGAATTTCTTTCGGACAATTCCTCAATGATAATGAAATGCAATGAAATGAAACAAAAAGCCCTTCTCTGAACATTAATGTGATGATAATCAAGAATTATAAGACTCCTGAATTCCAAAGTTCGTTAATCATTATAAATATATGAACCAAAACGAAATGTCCAAAACAAATGTTATTTCTGCCGTCTTTTATAAAGTGTGATGATAATTCTTTTTGTGTGTGCGTGTGATTACAGATCTTTTCACGTCATTTTATGCCCTTTTTCGTGATTAATTAATTGTAACTATTTCCTTTAGAATATAATCGAATAAGGTTATAAAAGTTGAATGAAAGGTAATTTACCTTTACATCAGAAAAATAACGAATCATATGCGTTTGAAAAGTAACATTAATGATTGTAAGGTCAATCGAATTCTAATAACATCTAAATACATCATTAAATCTGTAAATTCGCACATTTGTAAATATGTATAGTATCGCTTTAATAAATACCATTTTCATTTTCTTGCCCGTAAAGGTTGGTGTCGTGATATCTCGAACTCGCTTCCATTGAGAATCTCGCAGTTGAAACAGAGCAAGATCAAACACTCCAGATTTCATCGGCAAAGGCTAGAAAAAAGGAAGAAAATTGTATTTTCCCGGAGTGTAGTTAGAGTAATGTCATCCTGAACATTGCTTAAAACAATTGCATCCAGACAGATTCGTTTCCTAGGCCACAATGTCATACTTCGTAAGAATGCCCTTCATACAGTAGCTCTCACTGGCGCTGCCGAGGCCTCGTAGGGCACGAGGACAAAAAAAAAGACTTTTCATGCCACTGGCACAAGGCCTCTTGACATCATCCGCCGATGCAGTGATGCCAGCAGAGAGAGGAACTCACCCTAATACACAACGTCAGATTCTGACAAGCCACCCCAATTGGTTGATTGATTGATATTGAACTTAAATCATGTTGCAGTTTATTAATTCTTCAAAAGATATGTCATACATTACTTTGATAATTCAAAGACAGGAAAAGGAGAACAATCTCCGTTTTTATCAGCTAACTTTGAAAAGTTATAATGGAAAGATAACAACACACACATATATATATATATATTAAAAACGGTGGTTTTTACCCCAACTCCATCAACAATAAAACGAAACGAAAAGTAAATTTTAGTTGGATGATTTCATATACGGTAAATAAAAATCATACGTTTGGGAATTCTGACTACTAGTAATTACTTCAACAGTTTGGGAGTTTTCTTTATGTGGAGATACTTAATGGCGCCGGACGCTCTAATAAACTTCAAGTTGCCACTTTTGTCTTTTTTTTCGTATAGGCCAAAATCAATAAAAATTGCACTTTACCCTAATTATTGAAAGAAATGTTTCCTGAATAAAAAATCGTTGGTGATTTATTGTATAAATTGTGTAAGCGGAAGAAATGAACGAAAAATTAACTCTGGTCGTAGTTACGACTAAAGTTCTTCCCCCCCCCCCCATTTCTTCCGCTTATATATAATGTATGTATATATTTCTTTCTTTCTTTTTAATGTTGACTTACTCAGGTTACACATGGCATCCTTTAAAACAAAAATATTTTTCTTACGTATTTATTGTAGAATTTGTGGAAATCCTTGACCATGACATCACGTAACACAATCCGAATCGACGAACTGAACGAGAAACTAGGGATTAATTCTCCACAATGTAAGAAATACCAACACGGTACCAATATAGCTTCCCGTCTACCTCAGCACTTGTGAAGCTTAAGGCTGGAAATAACAGTAAAAAAATTGTATTTTTAACGATGATAATACCAGAATATGCAAGTTATGTACTTATAGCGCTGCTCGGTTTCGTCGTCATTTTAGGGTAGCTATCTACAACTTCCGCTGGACGATGTCTCATGCGACGGAATCATTATTTCCCGCTTTGATAGTGCATATACGCTATACTTCGCGGAGCTTTAGATGCAAGAATCGTCTCAAAAGCTCGCCTGAGGGCGTTCTCCCCAAGAGCGTGTAAAGACTTGTCATCAAAGATAGTTTTCAAGTCTTTTGCTGCATCTCATGAAAACGTAGCGGAGGATGTGACTCTACGTGCAACACCATCCTAACTTGGATTCAATATTACAATAGCTGGGTGGAAGAAGCATGCGTAGATATGACTTGCAGTTAAAGAGATATCGAGGAACTCACAACCTTCTATCCGTTTAATGGTACAATTCAGGTGATATAAGGAATTTTACCTACAACGAATATACAACACATTTCGGATATATTCACACGTATCAATACGAAATGTGTTAACATGCATAAGCTTTAGGCTTTCATTGTATCTTCTTCCATACCTTCTAAACTACTAAATTAATTGTACAGACAGTGCGACCTATAAAAACTACTCTCAGATTACTAATTACTGACTACTACACTACAATTCTTACTCCTGTTATTACTACTACTACTACTTACACTATACTAACTAATTAACTACTACTAACTACTAACTACTAGTCTAATACTACTACTAACTACATACTCTAGTCTTTACTTACTAACTACTCTACTAACTACTTACACTCTTCTACTACTACTAACTACCACTACTACTACTACTACTACTACTACTACTACACTACCACTACTTACTTACTACTACATACTAATAAATAATACTAGTAATAAACAACAACTACTACTACTAACTACTACTACTGGTTCTAGGAACTCTCCCCGGAGGACCGGGACAACTTCCCGGAGCGACAGCTCCCGGAGGGACAAATCCCCCGGAGGACAACCCTACCCTAACCTAACCCTATTAGTCCTCCGGGGAGCTGTCCTCCAGGGAATTGATCCCCGGAAGTTGTCTCCGGGGGAGATGTCCTGATACGACTAATACTATACTTACTACCCACTAACTACTACTACTACTACTACTACTACTACTACTACTACCACTACTACCACCACCACTACTACTACTACTAAAACTACTACTACTACTATTACTACCACTACTACTACTACTACTACTAAAACTACTACTACTACTATTACTACCACTACTACTACTACTACTACTACTACTCCTACTCCTACTAGGCCTACATGTACTCTATACTACACTGAATATTCATAATATGCTTCTGCTATACTACTCTTTATCAATTACAGGTATAGATGTACAAAAAGTTTGATTTTTTGGATGTCACATTATTCAACATCATTACTTACTCTTTGAAACTCCAATGCGTTCCCAAATATCGGTTTTGGAGGTGGACCTGGAATACCCATCCGGTTCAGATATGTGTGACACCAGTAATCATAGCTGAAATAATAATAATTTAATAATACCATCTGCGGGAGGGGGGGGGGGGGGGGGGGCGTTTCATGAAAGGATTTGTCGGATGTTTTATCCGACAATTAAATTTGCTCTCAGAAAAACCTTTGCAAGCATTTCAGTAAATAACATTTTTCAGTGAGAATCACTGAATATTTGTTTCATGAAATGCTTCCCAGAATCCCTTATCATCGGAATCAAGCGCCATTTAATTAAACAAATAATTATGACAAAAGTACAGTAAGCTAGTTTTAATCGTATAAATTTGACTAGAGATACATCAGGCAGACGGACGATTGATCCGATTGACCAACTAAACCCTACCCCAATGGCCGATAGGCCTATCCCGCCCCCTCCCCTTACTCATGGGGTCTACTATTCACGTATGCTAATTGTTCCGGATTCTTAGAGATACCCCCCTTTTGGTACGGGAAGCCATGTTAAAATTAAAAGCCTGTAATGGGGAGCCATTACAGGCTTTTTGAACGGAAGCTGCATCAAAATTACCCCCTGGGGAGCCAGCAAAATTACCTCCTTTTCAAAGGTTTTAGGACCATTATTCGGGACCCTATTTCAGGATTTGTCTTCAAAAAATTGAAAACTACCCCCTAATTAAAAGAAGGTCGGGGAAAAATTCTAAAAGACCCCTATTTTAATGATTTCTCGGGGACTTTCCCCCCTACCTGAGCCCCTAAAATATACCCCTTTTTCGGAAGAAATCGGAAACGGCGTTCGTGTATGGTTGAACGCCCGAGTAGGGGGGCGGGGGTACGTGGGAGGCCTATATGACAACTTTCATGATTACCGAAATAGATTTAACGCCTCGATCCTCCCCCCCCCCCCGCTTACCATGCTTATTGCTCTTCCAGCATGACGTGAAAAATGTACCTTTTCGTCCGGTGTGCATGACGTGACAGGGGTAAAAAAATAAGTGTACCACCAAAATATCTGAAAATCCACTTCCACCCCTCCCCCTCCTGTCATGAAATCCTGAAAGTCCGACACAGCGCTAGGGCTATACTAAAGTAAGCATAGGCCTACTGAGCGTATGTCGCCAACATAGAAATATAGTAGCCCATTTATATGGTGATTTTAAAATCGGTCATTTTATACAAATTTTGAAATTAAATCTATTAAGCACCCGCATGTGATTTAAAGATGTATCAAGTGTAAAATCAGCTGCTCATGTGTCATCGGTGAATCCAGGAGGCGCACGATCGACATGTGTTTCTAAGTGGGGGGGGGGGGGGGGGGGGGGGGGGGGGGGGTGGGCTGTTAAAAACTAATAATATGGCCTGAGTTGAGAGTAAGAAATAAGGAGACTTTACATGAAGAAGATGACAATCAACCACTATGATGAGATACAGCGTGGTCATGGACACAAGTCCGCTCAAGATACTCAAAAACACCATCGGCATCGTTGCTTTCGACGACCCGATAGAAGCCGACGTTGAACACTCGGCAATGTCAGCTAGGAGAATGAATGCAAGCCTGACTTGTCCTTGGTTTAATATTTATAGTATTTCAATTATTGTGGGAATGAGTAAACATGATTCCAGGGTTTGAATGAAAAGGAGTCTTGATGTTTATGTTGGCAATTATCTGGGACGGGTAAATATTGCACCATAGCCGAGACAACACACTGTTACTGCATGCATCGTGTACAACGTGTATTGTTCAAGTGCGGCATGCATACCGTAAACTTGAACTTCGCTTATAAATACAGGAGTTGAGTGTAGATCAATCATGCATGGGCTACGTACAGTATCACGGTATCCATGTGTGTATTTCGGGTAGTGATCTAGTGTCAGTGATACATCAATAGAATTCTACTACTAGTAAAAACGGACGTCAATTTCTGAATTCTCTTCTATATCGTTTATATACAATTAGTTGCTCATTAACTGCACCAAACCTACTATAACAATTGATATTGGCGTGTTTTTTTTGTCGGCCTATGTTATTCGTGTAATCAGTCGGGCCAATATCAAGAGTTTAACAGAGCAGTCACTTAGACTCAGAGGACAGCAATATACATGATTTATGGATATTATTTATGCTAAGAGACATAATTATAGGCTTACAAATTAGCTGAGACAGTTGACCGAGCCATCACCATTATTTTATATTTGTTTGCTGACAAATTATTGAACTAATCATACAAGTTATAGGCCTGATTCCCCGGAGTCCGGACGTATAGAAAATTTGACCTAAATAAATAGCCTACAGGGTGCGTCAATATTTGTTTAAATATAATCATATGCAATATATGGCACCATCTGTAGTTAAAAACATTTTGTTCCGACTCCGAGGCGCAGGCGCACCGTGATTCACATCTTATTTTTAAATTGATGCCTCCACATTAAAGATGGGGAGTATTTGACGGGATTTATCACATTGATAATGAGAAATTGTCGGGAAAACGTTTTCTCCAACAAGAACTACGACAAGATAGGTCTTTTAAAATGCCATAATAATTCAGCAAAGGTCTGTTGATTGTGAGCATCAGCCGAACGAAAGACAAGATATTCATGATAAAACAATATTGTGACCCGACATTGTGACATCTGCTGATCTTTCTCAATCAGTCAATTATGACGTAATAATAGGAAAAGTCACCACCAGTGATTGGCTGAAAGTTACCTGACGTATAGCGTCTGTACGCATCTCATCTTGCAGTGATGTCAATATATACTTTTTTTTAAAATAATTTTTTATCGATATACAGTCAAGAAATACGGAGGCCTATGTTAGGGGCGGTGACGTTACAAAGACGTTGGAAATCTTCAAAATATACTGGTGAGCAAGAATCAGATTAGCAGTTTTGTTGTCTAGTTTTTTCTCACTTGATTGGGGATGCAAACTAGTCGTGGGTTCGATCAAATTCAAATTCAATGCAACTCCATGTCCATGGTGAGCTTACAAGATCGCTAAAAAAAAAAAAAAAAAAAAAAAAAAAAATGACTTCCCCGGTCAAGTTTAAACTATCTCCGATAAATTTGACATTTCTTACAAGCACTTTCGTCCGAAATGTGATCGCGATTAAAAATCTAAACATTAATTCAAATAACCAATAGTTCCGCTCCATGAGATATCGTTTAAATTGAATGAACATAAACAAATTCGATTGCAAGGAGTTTAAAACTGACCGGGAAAACCTATATTTATATGATTATGGGGTATCTAAATAATAATTATAATATTGAATGATCAATTTTCGTGGGATAAGTGGAATATTGTTCCTCGCTGAAGAAAAACATTTCTACTGTAGGTTATCCCTCTCAAGGTCATTGAATATTATCTCATAATAAAGATATATAATTGTTTATCAAAGAATCACTCAATAATCTGTAACAGAGAGAAAAAGAGTCAACGTTCGCAAGGAGTTAAATTCCCAAGACAACCCACCGTAACAAAAATGCCAAACTGACATTGGAGTATAATACATAAAAGTATGTATTTAATATATCTATATTGACATATAATGAACAATATTCATATCAGATAAAATACGTTACATGTATTCAAATAGAGAAGAAATATCTTTGGATACATCAATAGAATGGTAGGATTTTTCATATTGCTATAAATGGACGGAATATGATTCTTTTTACTACAAATCTCTCCAATATATAGAAGAAAATAATTAATCTCATAATTCTGGTCGTAAAATGATATAAATCCATTGTTTAAGCTGAAGGACAAAATATGATGATTTCCCTTCAACACTTCCATTCCAAATATTGAGTCTTTTTATGTGTAATATTTAACTCATTTAAAGTGAGCTATGGAAATTGCTGTCCATTGTGCGTCATCTATAAACTTTTTAAATTTCGACTTTCTATCACCAAATCGCAAAAAAGGCCCTCGGGGGAGGGGGGGGGGGGGGGGGGGGGGGGGGGGGGAGGGGTGGAATAATTACATTTTAAACTTTTTATGAAATATTTACTGTTGGATTATACTCAACAGTTCTCTTACAAGGGGGTATGGGCTATGGACCCCCAATAAATTATCAAGGGGTAAATTCTCCACCAAGTCACAACATAGCAGGCCCAAAATTTGATCTCCATAGTCGTCAATTAAAGATTGATCCATGGACCTATCAATCTTAAGCAAGCATGAACATGTGTTGCACAAGTTTAACTCTGTGAATTGAATATGAGGATTATTCAGAATGTGATAACCCATTAAATGACCAAGTATGTAACCTCCCTAATCACAAGTATTGCTACATAGCAAAAGAATGCATGGCTTTTTGCAAAAACTTTATATAAGCCTTTAGGCGTATCATTATATTTCATTCATAACCACAGTGTTGTGGATTACTTCTCTATATTTTGAAACTTTTCCCTTTTCATTCCTAAGATCAGTAGATGATCAATTTGGCTTTCAGAAACAAATTGGGAATCAACAGCACAAAGACAAAGGGTTATAAATGAATGAAATCATGAAAACCATTTTGTAACAAACTTCATACAGGGGGGTGTTCATGAAAGGACTTGTCAGACGTTTTATCCAACAAATTCGCTCTCAGCCAATCAGATGCAAGCATTTCAGTAGCTTATAACAGTTGTCATTGACAATCATTGAATATTTGTTTCATGAAATGCTCCCTTGATCTTGTGTTCTGCTTCTTCAATTTCTACACTCTTCTTGGATGATGTAAATTGGTAAAAACAAAAAATGGTAGGAAGAAATTCCTTGTAAGTTAGAGTGCATAATCAGGGCAGCTAGGTTAGTGTTGACAAATGCCGTTTGAAGAGATTTGAGACAATGAATATGTGAATTGAGTTATAATACAAAGACATCAAACAATTTTAGATCAAAGTCTTAATCAAAATTTTCTCATTCTCCATGTAGTTTCTTTATATATTTTCCCTTTTCTTTTTCATGTAGGTCTTTAGTACACAGGTCTACCAGGAGTTCTTATCCAAGGCTTTTTTCTCTTTTCTTTCATCTTTTTTACTTCCTTGGCCTGTCCTCTAATCTCTTCTTTGTTTCCTCTTACCCCTCCTGAGTCCCCCAGCTAATCATCTCTCTTTTGTTCCAGTATGCAGTTTATATCACACCTCACCTTGCTCTTTGATTGGCAGGTCTCCCCCACACTTCTCACTTCACCCCATTTGTTCCCTTTGTTCTTTCTCTCTAGGCTTCTTGCAGCTATTTCTTCCCTTCTCTATATACTCGTTTGTTCACTACATATCTGTGTCATTTCGTCTCTGACGAAGATTCTGCTTTGATCGAAAGCTCAGGCTCCTTTTGACTTAATTTTACTCAAAATCATGTAACTTCTTGATGAACAATCTTAACAACTTAACTTGCCATGAGTGTTCCTATAATGATAATTAGGTAACATTGCTATAATACTTCATATGATGTTTCTATTAAAGTGCTTAGTGTTATCTAATTATTACCTGGCTTAGCTGGGATACCCTGACAAGGCATATACAGCATTCAAGAAATGTCTTACCAGTACCCATTTACTTAACCTGGGTCAAGTGCAGCATGTGTATCTTAGTGTCTTGCCAAAGGCCATACATATTTACTAAAGTTATGTGTGAAACGAGATTGATCCATCAAGTCATGCATATATAAGTGAGCTAACATTAAAAGTAAAATTGTCACTTTTCAAAATGACTCAAAGTAATGTGGTTCTGTCATGCATGACTTGACATATCAGTTTCATTTTCACATACATTATCTTTCAAGATTAAGAGACAATGGTGTTTGTCCTTTCTTCTCTGTCCCATCACTACATCGGTGGTTGTCAAAGGAAACCTTATGTTTGAAAGACTTGGAGCACTGACCACACTTGAAAGATCTTGCAGTGGTCTTCCCACATGAATGAGTCTTCAAGACATACTCGGTACTGAAAGACTTCTTGCAGGAAGCGCACTGGTGAAGGGCCTTTCCTTCGTGAGCAGACACATGGCTCTCAAAGCACTTCTTGTCCATGAAGGCTTTCCTGCAATGTGGGCACTGAAGAGGAAGCTCCCCGGTGTGCGTCTGCCGGTGGACCTTCAGCTGGAACTTGCGTCGGAAACGCTTCTCGCATTGATCGCACGGGAATGGCTTCATTCCCGAGTGGATCATAGAATGACGCTTCAGGTCGCTCTCCACATTGAATGCCGAAGGGCACTGTTCACACTTGTACTGTTTAATCCCATCATGAACAAGCTTATGCCTCTGCAAGTGTGAATGCTGCCTGAACGTCTGGTTGCAGACAGTGCATTTATAGTTCTTGACGCCAGCGTGGATCTCCTCATGTGACTTTAGATGACTACGCTGTTTGAATTTGGCATCACATTCTGAGCAGGCATAGGGTCTTTCATTGGTGTGTTTAGCTATCTTGTGCTGTTTCAGATTACTTTTGACAGAGAATGCTTTATGGCACGTCTTACACACAAACGGTTTGTCTCCTGTGTGGATCCTCTGATGGACGTTACGACTGCTGATCTTCTTAAATCCCTTGTCGCAGTGCCCGCAGTAAAACAAAGACCCGTCTTTCTCCTTGGACTGTCTGTCAGTCCAGACAGGGTACTGACTGTCCATGTAATCAGGTCCTGGATCCTCTACAATCTCAGGTCCAGGAAATCCTGGATCTACGCTGTGATCTACACATTCATGAACTCTCCAATCACCCACGTATTCTTCCCCACATTTGGTGCACATACGCATCTTTACAGTCCCATCAATAGCCTTTGCTGTGTCCTCATTCTTCTTTGTTTTTCTCCTACTTTCACGTTTTGTCCGTTGTCTCTTGGCGGACTTGGTCATAGGAGTAGGGTTGTTGATGGTGAGGGAAGGGTTGTGGAGTTGCTGTGTGTGTCTGGCTAGCATGGCTGCACTAGGGAACAGACTCCCACAGGAATTACACAGGTAAAATGTGACATTAGCTGCATTTGATTGAGTTGTATGACCTGTGTGACACAAGAAAAGGAGAAAATCAAAGTAGTTTTTAATGAAGGGGTGTACATACAAGACACCAATTACAATGTCACCTATTTGCTGCAGTCCAACTGGATAAACTATGTGTAGCAACAAATATACTTGGGAAATAATTGAACATGCACCAACTATAAATAAGGTGCTTGCATTGGGACCAAGCAAACTGATTCTTTACAATTATATGTCATTAAACTGAACACAGAGAAACATATGTCCACATGTTTGAAATTGGGGACTGGAAGAACCGCCTTTTGTAACAAATTGTTGTGCTTGTGATAATGGGAGTAGACTGAATGTTACTATTCCAGCATAGAAGTAGATCTTGCAAGTCTATATCCCTCAAGGTTTCAATATTTCTATAGACTTGGTTCCCTTCATATGGAGATCACGTTTTTGGTATTGCACCGTGATAGTTGGAACAAATTTTAAAAAAATTCTCAGAAAAAGATTTTGTTCCCGACCTGTGCTGGCATCAAGATGTGATGTAGAACTCTTACTCGATGGCAGAGCAGGAGTTTGAAGATCATCAGAAACAGATCCTTTCTGTCATGAGACAAAACAAGAAAACACAATGATATCAAACAGAGGTTTAATGTTATAAAACTAGTAGTAGCTTCTCTTTTTATACATCTATAGGCCTAGAGCATTTGCACTTACAGCTGTTCAATATGGTTACAGTGATCACAAGTTTGTTGAGCTGTAATAGCCAATGGTCAGCTCCCAGCATTCGCAAACAAATTGACTCTATACCGATTCAGGTTCAAATCTCACACATACATGTACATGTGTTAAAAGTTGATGTTAAAAGTGGGTCTTGGACATAAACAATATATGATTGGTACACATCTGTGTAAACTAAATCTACAAAAAAAACAAAAAAAAAACAGTTATGATTAAAGTTTAATATAAATCTTTAATAGTTAGTTAATAAGAGAGACAATTTCATATTACTTTGATAAGTAAGGACCATGATCTAAACCTTTTCAAATCATTAAACAGATATATGAAATCCTTAATGATATTGCTAAAAACAATCTGAAATCCTCTTTTACATAATGTGAATTGTGAAATATAATACACACCTGAATACTCAGAGTCTGTGCAGTTATCATATGGTCCCGGATGGTAGATGTGTCTGCTGGAGCAGGCTGGGGAGACTCATTTGGAGCCTTAGAATTATCTCCTGAAGGAGTTCTTGAGGAATGTTCAGCAGAACCACCAGTCACTTGACTTGGACCTATGATATGCAGAGTGTATGGGATTAATTTCTTTAAAACATTTGACAAGAATCAAACATTCATGACAAAACAGTTCATACATAGTCATTCAATTATTCATTCTCATATCAATTTCTTGAAATTTAATTAATATTCCTTTAAACATTCAGGTGACCACCGTGCATTGATTCCCTTAACTCATCAATAAAAACTACATTATTATATTTCTCCATATGCATGTATACAAAAAAACAAAAAACAAAACAAAACAAAAAACAAAACAAAAACAAACACACTACCTGGACTTGTCCTGTTTAAATCATTAATTTAAAAATAAACATTAGGGAGCAGGTCAATTGACCTAATTTTATCAAGTTGGAATATATCATTTTTGATAAAATATTGGCTAGAATTTAATCTTAGTACAGCACATTCTACATGTCATTATTCAATAAATATCAAACAAACCTGAAATACCTCTAGAAGTCTGCTGAGGAACACCCAAATGCATGACTCTATGAGCATCGAGTTCAGCCTTGGTGAAGAACTTCCTGGAGCAGTAGCTACATTGGAACTTCCTCATGTGAACCTGCTTTTCATGGTAGGCTACAGCTGCTTTCCTGCGGAATGCTTTCTGCATCATGGGAAAGATTAAAAGTAATTTGGATCATACTCTCACACATACAATATTAGCGATTAATTCCTTTCCTACCTCCATCAAGGTAGGCCGCTACAGCTTTTTTTTAATGCGGAACACTTTCTGCATCATTGGAAAGATGGATATGGATAAATATAGATATTTTTGATCATACTCTATACAAGTATTGATTTGTTACTTACATCATTTTGACAATGTGTAACAATGTTGTTGAAAGCATTTCATTATTCAAGAAAAGCATAATACAAAATTTACATAAAAGATAAGTAAATGGTGTACAAAGAACACAATATTGAGTAGTCATTGTGGTATAATGTTAATAACAATAAATATTCCGGTAAAAATCTGCAACTTTGCATTTGAATAATTCATTCTTCTAGCATTTTAAAGACTTTTCATTACACTTCAACTATACTTAAATCAAACTAGGGTCTTTTGGTAGCTGTCAAGACTGGGGGGGGGGGCCATGATGACCCCCCCCTAAGATCTCGGCCGCCAATCGCGCGACCGTGCCGAAAATTTGCACGATGGTAGTGAGCCATGTAATCTACAAGACTGCACTGTTAATTTTTCCAAAATAATATGAATTTTTTTTATACGAATTAATTATGCTAATTTATGCATGAAATCATACTTTTTGCTCTAATTGAAAAAAATAAAGCTCCTAGAATGCTAATTTTGTGTATTATTATTCCTTACAGCATTCCTAACAATTGTACTAGAAAAAAAATTCTCGTTTCAAAATTAATTTCTTATGTATTTTATTGTTTTTTAAATGAATTTCTTATGTATTTCTTTGTTTTTTCGACCTTTTGTTTTTCCTCTTTTTTTTACGCAAAAATCATTTAACTCTTTGCATGCCACATTAATTTTAAGCAGAAAAAGAAGACTTTTCTCTTTAATTACTAGAAATAGTATAACAATATTTGCTTATTATGAACTACGAGAAATTATGCTGCAGACCTGGTCCTAGCATTATCAGTGATTTTTAGGTCTCTAAGCCCAGCCATTACAGAGAAAATGAATTACTACTATTCAGGGGCCGCGGAGCCGGGGGGGGGGGGGGGGGGGGGGGGGGGGGGCTGCAGCCCCCCCACTTTTTTCAGCCAACGTGTACAAAAATGCAAAAATGACCATACATTTGTGATTTTTAGCCTGTTCAGCCCCCCCCCCCACTTTGGTTCAGACACTCCACTTTCAAAATCGCTCCGCGGCCCCTGCTATTGTATAGTTAATACCCTGATAGCAGACTGACGTCTTAAAGACGTCTTAAACTGGTCAAAACTGGTCAACTCGTCATACCGTCGTAAACACGACATCTTTATGATTGTCTTACGACGTCTTCCAAACGATTAATAGAATCTGATATTTAAATATCTTTACATGTTTCTATGCGATGTGATTATGTCTTCTTGGTAATGACTTTCAAAGACGTTAATTTTCTATTTTTGGAGCAAAAAATTATGACAGTAATATGACGTCTTTATGATGTCTTTACGACGTCTATAAGACCACTTTTCTTGTCATTTTTTGACCAAAATACGACATCTTTAAGACGTCTTTTAAAACGTCTATAAGACAACTTTTTTGTTCTTTTACCCAAATATGATATCTTTAAGACGTCTTTACGACGTTTATAAGATCACTTTCCTTGTCATTTTTGACCAAAATACGACATCTTTAGACGTCTTTTAAACGTCTATAAGACAACTTTTTGATGTCTTTACGACGTCTATAAACTACTTTGTCATTTTTGACCAAAATATGACATCTTTAAGACGTCTTTAAAACGTCTATAAGGCAACTTTTGATGTCTTTACGACGTCTATAAGACCACTTTTCTTGTCAGTTTTGACCAAAATATGACATCTTTAAACGTCTTTAAAACGTCTATAAGGCAACTTTTTGATGTCTTTACGACGTTTATAAGATCACTTTCCTTGTCATTTTTTGACCAAAATACGACATCTTTAAGACGTCTTTAAAACGTCTATAAGACAACTTTTGATGTCTTTACGACGTCTATAAGACTACTTTTCTTGTCATTTTTGACCAAAATATGACATCTTTAAGACGTCTTTAAAACGTCTATAAGGCAACTTTTTGATGTCTTTACGACGTCTATAAGACCACTTTTCTTGTCAGTTTTGACCAAATACGACATCTTTAAGACGTCTTTAAAACGTCTATAAGACAACTTTTTGTCTATTTTTTACCCAAATACGATATCTTTAAGACGTCTTAAAGGTAGTGTCAGCCTTTTGCAGGCAAAAATATTAAATTTCTAGTTTTTGAGAGGATATAGTAGTATACCAATGACTAATATCTTCCACAACATGATTAGCTCAAATGTGTATGTTTGTCATTATATTGCGATTATCAAAAATTCATTCCTATTTTTCGAACCTCGAAAAATATACCGTACGGTGCGAACCGCTGACCGCTAGCGCAGAGATTAATGCACGCTGATGCGCCGTGTGTTATATTGCTGTGTGCGATCCGTGCCGCACGCGCTGTAATATCAACATGTTGATGGGAGCTGGTCAAGATTGGTAGTCAGATTTTCGTTTCGTATTACTGATCTAGGCAACCTATGACAGTAAGATTGAATACACAGTATAGGTCGATCATATTCTACAGTTATGCCAAGTTGCATTAGTTTCGCAATTTGTGAAAAAGGCTGATACTACCTTTAAGACGTTTATAAGACCACTTTTCTTGTCATTTTTTGGACCAAAATACGACATCTTTAAGACGTCTTTAAAACGTCTATAAGACAACTTTTTGATGTCTTTACGACGTCTATAAGACTACTTTTCTTGACATTTTTTTACCAAAATATGACATCTTTAAGACGTCTTTAAAACGTCTATAAGACAACTTTTTTGTCTATTTTTTACCCAAATACGATATCTTTAAGACGTCTTGACGCCGTTTATAAGACAACTTTTTGCTTTCATTTTGACCAAAATACAATGTTTCTGTTGGTCATGAATATTCATAAGCAGTATTCTGAGATTTGAAAAAAAGGGGAAAATGAATAGAAATATGCAGTTTTAAGCCATGTAACCGGCATTTGGCTTATTGACATAATCAAAATTTGTTTTAAATTATTATCATATTATGTATAACACAATTTCAAGGTGCTTCATAATGACAATTCTTCATATTTCATTAACAAAAGTGTAATTTAATAATAAGTAACTGTCTTTCTTCAAACATTTGTCTGTAGCACTTTATATAGCAGGACCGGACACACTACCAGTATAATAGGGCCTTTGTGTAGGATAGCATAGGTTATAATATTAGGATAGGTTAGGATAGGATAGGATAGGACTCAGTATTAATGTCAACATCCCTGATTGCACTGTGACGTCTTAAAGACGTCAGAAAAAAAATTTTATGACGTAAATTTGCACCCGCGTTTGACGTCTTAAAGACGTCGTATTTTTACATCATAAAGATGTCAGTTTTAGACGTAATAATGACGTAAAAATACGATGTCTTTAAGACGTCAAACGTGGGTGCAAATTTACGTCATAAAGATGTCTTTTCCTGACGTCTTTAAGACCTCTGACGTAACGTCTTTAAGACGTCACTCTGCTATCAGGGTAAGTACAATTGTGACTATAGTCGAATTTGGCAGGCAAAGAGTTAAGAACCATTTTTAAGCATAAATATGCTAAAATAAATTGATTTCAGCCAATGAAAGTGAAAATAATCATATCTTTATGAATTAGGTGAGAAAACTCAATTTGCATTGACTTTGTACACAAAATCACGTTTTTGAGCCATTTTCGGTCTGACGGATATTTTTGAAAATCGTGCAGCATCGTAACGGTACGACCGATTTTTGCGAAAATGGTTTCAAAAGATGCGCGAGACTTGAAAGTACAAAGTCAGCAAGCGGCGCGATCAGAAAATTTCGTGCGGCGGAGTGGTCGCGGAAAATGTCGAGGGGGGGCCATGATGGCCCCCCCCCCCCCAGTCTGATTAGGGTTAAGTGGAAATGCATTATTCATTTAAATTTTGCCGGTGCATAAGACAGGTTATACATTAATGTATACATTATACAATGTAACCGTACAATAGGACAACTATGTTCATACCTTGCATATCTTGCAGACATAGGGCTTCTCTCCTGTATGGATCCTCAGATGTCTCTTAAGATCATGGCCCATGAAGAAAGCCGTCGGACAGTGTGGACACTTATACCTCTTCTCTCCTGTGTGAATGGCTTCATGACGTTCCAGGTACGCCTTACGATGGAAGGACAGTCCGCACTGAAAGCACTGGAACGGTCTTTCACCTCGATGTGTCTTCTCATGCTGGTCCACCTGCCGCTTCTCCTTGAAGGTCTTTGAGCAGTACTGGCAGCGGTGAAGTCGATCGTTGCTGTGGGTTACCATGTGTCGTTGAAGCGTCCCCTTTTCTGAGAAGCCTCTATTGCAGACCGAACAGGTGTATGGTTGTAGACCATGAACTTTGACCTTGTGTCGCAGCAGTGACGACTCTTGCTTGAAGACATCTTCACAAAGCTCACAGTGGACAGTATCTTCCTTTGTACATGTTCGGATATGTGCCTCGTGGGACGTCTTCTGTACAAAGGTCTTTGAGCAGACATTGCAGGAGAAAGGCTTAAAATTGTGGGCACTGATTAGGTGCTTATGTAGGAAAGACTCACATTTGAAGGAATCCTTGCAATGGTTGCAGCTGAATGTCTCTGGGTGTTTATGCTCCTTCGTGTGAGTCACGAGAGCAGTCCGTCCAGTGAATATTTCTCCACATTTTTCGCATCGGTAAGGAGTGTGCTGTATTCCATGGCACTTCAGCTCGTGGCGCACCAAGTAGCATTTCTTCAAAAAGGTCCTCTCACAGACACTGCAAGAGAGTTTCTCTTCCTCATTATCATCTTCTGTCAAATGTAGGGTTTTATTTGAAGGTTGCACTCTACTTGCAGGCCTTAAAGTTGGCTTTGTTTTCCTGTGAGACGACATTGCTTCTGATGCCGTTTTCTGTCTTGTAACCTATCAAGCATACGGAAATGAATATATGATCATGAATTTCTCAAAATATACAACTATTTATACAGCATTAATAAAAATCAGTAAAAAAAAGACAACACCAAAAAGTACAACTTGAATATACATTTACCATCAAATTTGATTTTGCAATCTTCACATAATGAAGGAACTGACCTCCATAAATGTTGTAGAAACTGAAACTACCCATATTAGCTAGTTTGAGCTGAATGGGGCATTCAATCACTAGATATTTACATGCATGTATAATTTAAAAAAATGTCCAAAAATGAGAGTACATGACATGATACACCAACGTCCCCCCTTCAAGGATTAAACGGTCCAGAAATTTTATGAGCAGATTGGAAAAATTCCATGCCTCAATCCACAGTGATATACTATATCCCGAACTTACCCTTAGACAAGGCTGCACTGGTATTTTCTTCCCATCTTTTCTCTTAGTTTTCTTTCCTGTTGATGTCTTTTCTAGAGAGAGAGAGAAAAAATGAAGCAGTTCATTAGCTTACAAAACTTGTACTTGCCTTGATAGGTAGAGCCAAAAATACTGCAACTTGGAAATGGATACACAAAAACAAAAACAAAAAAAATAAATCTCATCAACTTGTACTTGCCTTTAAACATGATAAGTAGGGCCAAAAATACTGCAACTTGGAAATGGATACACACACACACACACACACACACACACACAAACACACACACACACACACACACAAAATTCTGATCAAATATATTAATATATGTAGGCCTACATTTAGTAATTGAATTAATTAAATAAGAAAACATTTTTGCAATTTTGAGGCATTTAGCAAAATTTGCAGTGGATAATTTCATGATTAATGCAATGTCGAGGATGGACTTGCAACAACAACAAAAGAACACAATGAAAATAACCACTGAACTATGTCATCAATCAATTCTGTTTGTATTGTCTGCTAATGTCAAGTCTTGAAGAAAAATACTTACTTGAATGTAGCTTCATATGTCCCTTGAGCTGGATGAAGAGACTGAAACTCTGTCCACACTCTCTACAATCATGTGAGAGTGACTTCACATGCTCCTTCTCGTGCCCCGTCAATGCCTGTAAGTCTCTGAAGCTCTTCTTGCACCTCTGACAAGTGAACGGTCTAAAATGTACCCTCTCGTGAATCTTGACGGCCTGTTTCCTAGCAAAGCCTTTGCCGCAGTGGGTGCAGGTGAATGGTCTCTCTCCGGTGTGGATGCGGGTGTGGCGCTTAAGGTCACTGCTGATGTTAAACGACGAGGGACACTGGGGGCAGGAGAAGAGTCGTTTACCAGTGTGCGTGAGGGCGTGCCGCTTCAGATGCTGCTTCTGACGGAAGACAAGCCCGCAGGTTTCACATCGATGCGGCTTGCTCCCATCGTGGATCGACATATGTCCTTTATGTGAAACAAAATCATTCAGTCATCTATGTATAGTTATGAATAAATGGTAAAATATCCAATACAGTCCACTATTATTATAACAAGGTGCTCGCAACTAAGCCAATACCTCATTATAATGACATATTGTTATACTAAATATATAAGCACAAAGACACATGTGCTCATGTTGGCAATTGGGACTGGGAAAACTGCCTCATCTTGTATCCGTGCTTGCATAAAAACTTTTAACCAGAGTTTTTTCTGGTAAAAATCTGAAAACTCTGGTTAAAGTCCGAAAACTCCGGTTACAATATTTTACCTGATTTTTTTCCATTGCATAAGCACTTCAAGTTTCAGTTTCAGTTTTCAAAAGTATTTATTAGGGTTTTTTAAAACTCAGTTTGAATAACCTGAGAAATAGGTCTACATAATCTGATTTCTTTTAACCCGAGAAAACTCAGGTTAGAAAAAAAGTTTTATGCAACACCAAATAGGAGAGGACTGTATATAATGTGTCCTGTCTTTATAACATTTTTCCATTATAAAAGGTTAAAAGAAATGTTCTTACGAACTAAGAAGAATAACCAAAACAAAAATTGTATCAATAATAAGAGGAGTAAGTAGAAGAGAGGGAGGGAGAGAGTGGGAGAGAGAGAGAGAGAGAGAGAGAGAGAGATGAAGAGAATGGGCCGTATTCACAAAGGTGTCTTAAAGTTAAGCCTAGCTTAAATCTGTGATTTTAATTATGAGTAGCAATATGTCACACAATCTATCAATGTTGTTATGTTCCTTACATGTTTACTGGGTTCTGGCATCGTATTTTAATGCTTAGGAAAACTCCGTACTTATCATTCCCAAGCAGTTTTTAAGAGTTTCAGTACCAAAAATTGTGATAAATCAAACATCTATTGAAAGGGATTGTGTCACATTTTGCTACCCATAGTTAAACTACAGATTTAAGCTAGGCTTAACTTTAGGACACCTTTGTGAATATGGGCCAATAAGAGTAATAGAGAGAGATTGTGCAATAGAAGTAGTTACCTGTAAGATGGCTCTTTTGTTTAAATGTTTTATCACAAAGTGAGCATTTGAAAGGTCTGTTTTCACTGTGTGCATTCTGCTCATGTTCCTTGAGATGTCCTTTCAGCTTAAAGGCCTTTTCACACTGGGAGCAAGCATAAGGTCTGTCATCAGTGTGGGCATACACCTAACCATTCAATAAAGAAAAAACAAACAGAATTGTGGTGTCATATGCACTTAAAAATGATATGTTTTTAAAAATGACATTTGCTTAGAAAAAGTCATGTATTTCAATATTTTACACACTGACTTCTAATTTGTTGGCAACCCCACTTCTACTGCTGATTTAAGATTGTGTCTCTCCCCCTTCATCATAATTTTTGTAAATGAAAGCTTTAATAATAATTGAAATAGTAGTGCTCAGTAGTAGAAGACAATATTGAGCAACATGTTCAGCACAAGGCAAATCTCCAAAATATTTAGATTCATATGTCGTCTGTTGAGAGCCACAAGGGCGTTACTGCATCTTAAAGATGTTCCGTTGAGATCCAGAAGGGCGCTATTGCTGTACAAAGTCAACGGTAATAGCGCTCTTCTGGTTCTCAACTGAACATCTTTGATCTGTAATAGCGCCCTTCTGGTTCTCAGCCGATGATATGGATTTTGTACTAAGAGGAAGGGTTAAACAATGATGAACACCTCTGATTGAAATACATAATGTACATTGTAAAAAACTTATTTACAACAGAGGCAGCAGACATTTCATGGATCAAATAGAACTCACTTCATGTTGCTGCAGGTTACACTTGAGAGTAAATGTCTTTTCACAGATTGGACAGGAAAATGGTCTTGGTCCAGAACCTCTGGAGGGCTTGGTGAGCTTGATGATGGGCGATCCCTGAGGTACACCCATTGAAGCTAGGAAACCCATTGGGAATGCAGGAGTACTGGTTGATAAAGCTTTCTGTGGCTGATTCGATGGAAGGACAGGAGGTGATGACACAGGTTGTTTCAAGGAACCTTCAGCTGGGTTTGTCCTTGTGAGAAGTGCATTGTCTTTTATTGAAGTAAGCACAGTGCTGGCCAGTTTAGAGGTTGTCAAGGACTGGGTAGTTTTTTTATGAATTTGAGACCTTCCCTGGTTTATGTTGTCTTGTTTCCCTGATAGAACGCAATGGTTGCTTTGAATGACTGAGAATCTATTTGGAACAGTGTACATTCCATCAAGCTGTGTCTCCATTGATCTGGCTCGATCATCAGGGTTCGATGGTACTCTGACATCAAGGGATTGAAGGTTACTTTCAGACTGATTGGTAGTTTGCATCTGCTGAAGTCCATCACTGTCTGAATTATTTCTTGAATTCTTTTCAGAATCAAGAACTGATCTATGACTTGGATTGACAACAAAAGCATACTGCGTTTTTCCTTGGGTATCCCTCTCATCTGAGGCCTGTGTTGAATTTATGATGTCTGATTGAGCTGATCCCGACATGATGAAATATCCTGATCCAAATTGTAAAGCAGAGTTTAAAGACGAGACTGGTGTTTTATCCCTTCTGTCATGTTTCGTGACCCCATGTTGCTGTTGTGGATGAAGAGAAGGCATTGTGTGAGCTTGTGAAGGTAGGGTCACAGTCTTTAGCTGTGTTAAAGTGATGTCTTGGCTACTGTGCTTCCGGGACTTGGCGATTGGTTGTTGATCGATGAGGTCATTTGAATTCGGCAGAGCCTGGTTGCTTACCAAGCCCTGATTGGCCGCTGCTAATCCTTGGATGCTGAGGAATGGAGACAGCTCAAAGATCTTGTGATGTGTGACGCAGTGCTGGGAGAGCAGCAGGGCTGAGGGGAACTTAGCCCCACAACAACTGCACAAAAAAAGTGTCCCAACTGAAAATGGAAAGAAAAATAGCCTGCAGTATAAACAGATGTAATGGCAAATTTGAATAAAAGGGAAGGTCTGGACCCAAAATAAGTTGCTTTTATAAAAAGTAGAAAAATTAGAAAAAACAGATTTTATAAAGTTTGAAGAAAATCGGACTAATAAATAAGAAAGTTATATTTATGATGTACAAAAAATTGATTGCTATACCAAATCAGCAATACCTGTGATGTCATAGGAGCACAACTTGCCATGCATTTTCTATATTGTTTTAAGATAAATTTTCACTTTATTTGTTAAAAAACTGTTTTCCTCATAACTTTGGCCAAGATGTATTGACGGCAATATACTATTGCATCTATACATATATTGTAAAATCAAGATCCTATCGAGAAATGCAAAAAAAAAAATTTTTAAAGTAGTTTTTCAGTATAGTAAAAGGATATTCATGAATGTGGAATTTCATGAAAAATATCTTTTTTTTAAAATGTCATTACAATTCTCATTTTATGAAAATGCATCTAGATGCAATAACATATTGCCATCAATATTATCTTGGTCAAAGTTTGAAGGAAAACAGTTTCTTAAAGTCCCAGACCGGACCGACAAATGAAATAGCCAAAAACGAAAGCTAATATGCTATATAATACAACAATTCCAAATTAAGGTGTTTTTATTGTCCATCTAGAAAGTATTTAATTAAAAAGATGACCGAACCTCAACCAGGCCACCCCTCTCGAATACTTGTAAAATTACCCCTAATTTAAAAGTGCGAGTGATGACGTCAAAAAATGTTAATGGAATGCTACAGCAGTCCTGTGGCCAGGCATGATTGACTTTGCCCTTTCATTTCATAATAATAGAATTCTAGCTCACAGGGCGTCTATTGTCCTGACATAGCAATACAAACGTGTTTTCTAAAGGCGAAACGCAATCATGCCTAGCCGCAGGACTGCTGTAGCATTCCATTAACATTTTTTGACCTCATCACTCGCACTTTTAAATTAGGGGTAATTTTACAAGTATTCGGGAGGGGTGGCCTGGTTGAGGTTCGGTCATCTTTTTAAGTAAATACTTTCTAGATGGACAATAAAAACGCCTTAATTTGGAATTGTTGTATTATATAGCATATTAGCTTTCGTTTTTGGCTATTTCATTTGTCGGTCCGGTCTAGGACTTTAACAAATAAAGTGAAAATTTATCATAAAACAATATAGAAAATGCATGGCAAGTTGTGCCCCTATGACATCATGTGCAGGTGTTGCCGAGGTGGTATAGCGATCAATATTTTGTACATCAAAAAAATATTCATAACTTTCTTATTATTAGTCCGATTTTCTTCAAACTTTTTTTGGTCCAGACCTTCCCTTGAAGTCCTCATCTCTTAGCTCACATTTCACATGTATTTTCATTTTAAAGCATTTTCTGTCTTCTTAAACAAAATATTTGAGCGTCGATCTAGAGTCATGTAATAACAAAAGATAACAATAACAAATTAAAGATGAATTAATTCGGTTTCTAACATTGTACCTGATTTTAGGTATGAAATTAAGCATTTTAATTTCATAGAGAAAAATACTGCTACTTTAATAATGATGCTTATGATTTCTCTTATATTAGAGTAGGGTACGAGAGTTTCAAATGGAACTGGAGTGAGTTCAGACTATTGTATAATAGGAAACATTATATTACATTTATTACTAATAATATTAGTTTAAATAATCATCACCCTCATTACTGCACAATGAATACACTGTGCAGACATATACACAGTGTCTTCATAGATTGAACAGAGACCTGGGGCCGTATTCCGAAACTTATCTTAAGACAAATATTCTTGTATCTTCAGAGTTAAGACAAATTGGTATTCCGAAAATTATTCTTATCTTTTCTCTTATCTTTTCTTGTAAGTTCGCTGAGCGCGCATGATGTCTGAGCTGTTTTGCGTAAAGTTAGACACCGGCGCACAAATATTTCTGTGCGCAAGATAAAATCTTGAGATAATAGGTATTCTGAAAATTATCTTTTCTATTTTTTATCTTAACTACCTTGGCAACAACAAGAAAATTTACAAGAGGTAGAGGGGCTATTGTATCTCAATGATAACTGCGAATTTGCCCTATTTAATCTTTTAGTAAGGGAAGATAATGAGTATGCAGGGTCAACAGGCCTACATAAGAAAACATCCAAAGAAATTAGAGTAGATTTGCTTATTTGTTGCAATTATGACCTCATTCGAAGTGATACACATTTTCATTTAATAGGCTTTTTTGTTGAGAAACCAGAAGAAACGTCACAATAAAATCAATTTTACGTCATAATGAAATTTAGCTTGCAGACGAAAGCGCAAAAATCGCGCAAGATTAAACTACGCCTAATGTAATGGTGCGCGAAGCGCATCTTAATATTTTTAAAGAAGGGGCACTCACGATTTGGCTGACCTAAGTATTTAAAACCTTTAATGATTCGTTGATGGTAAAAAATTGGGCGTGAACGGGGCGTGACAGAGATAGTATAAGGGTGGTCCTTAGAGAGATAAGATAATTTTCGGAATACGTCTTAAGCCATATATTAGCGGTCTATTATCTTTTGAGATAAGATAAAGAATAAGATAAAAGATAAGACAATTTTCAGAATACCGGCCCTGAGTTTTAGTTAAAAAAAAATCTGTGTCATTTAGAATAATCTAGTGAGAAATGTTCAGTCATTGGCAAAACACTAAACAGTACTCAGTAGGCCTATAATTTTTCCTTTGTGTTCCTTTCACTTCTAAGTTAAAGGGGAAGTTCACCCTGGAATTTTATTGGTCTTAAAAAATGACGAAAAATAATTAAAAAATGTAAGTGAAAGTTTGGAGAAAATCGACCAAAAAATAGCGAAGTTATGAATATTTAAAGTTTTGATTCTGTGACGTCACGTGCGAGCAGCTCTCCCATTGGTTGTGTATGTAAATTCCATAAATTTGTCTTTTTGTCATGGTTCTTGATAAAGGAATGGGTCAATTTGATATAGTCATGTATATTAACATGTTTGATGGTATATCGACTGCACAGGTGACATAGTTATTTTCTTCTGAAAAAAAAGAAATTTTATTGAATTTACACTACATAACACATAGGAGATCTGCTCGCATGAGACGTCACAGAATCAAAACTTTGAGTATTCATAACTTCATCATATTTTGGTCGATTTTCCCCAAACCTTCACTCATACTTTTCTATTATTTTTCTTCATTTTTTAAAGGTAATGTCAGCCTTTTGCAGACAAAAATATTAAATTTCTAGTTTTTAGAGGATATAGTAGTATACCAATGACTATATCTTCCCACAACATGATTAAGCTCAAATGTGTATGTTTGTCATTATATTGCGATTATCAAAATTTATTCCTATTTTTTCGAACCTCGAAAAATATACCGTACGGTGCGAACCGCTGACCGTTAGCGCAGAGAATAATGCATGCTGGTGCGCCGTGTGTATATTGCTGTGTACGGTCCCTGCTGCATGCGCTGTAATATCAACGATGTTGATGGAGAGCTGGTCAAGATTGGTAGTCAGATTTTCGTTTCGTATTACTGATCTAGGCAACCTATGACAGTAAGATTGAATAGACAGTATAGGTCGATCATATTCTACAGTTATGCCAAGTTGCATTAGTTTTCGCAATTTGTGAAAAAGGCTGATACTACCTTTAAAGGGATGCAGTAACATTGAATGATATTCAAATCACATTTATTCGATTTAGCTGATTTTGCCAACATAATTATAAACACTTAGGTCAATCTGGTATCTCTTCAAAATCGCAAGCTAATTGCTTGCTTTACCTTCGAGATATCAATGATTTCATACTCAAAATTTATAAACCAACACCGGATGGTTTATAAAACCATGTGCTTTTCCACACACCCATTTCCTGTTGTAAAGTTCCCCGTCTCTAGCGGCCTGGTGGGTTATCAGCAGAGGGTACTGGTGTTCGGCTGTATGCTTGGCATTGTTTGTTACACTATTTTAAGGTAGTAAATGACTTCCATTTGATCTGAAACTTTCAGGAGTTTGTTTTTACTGTGAGAACAATAAAATTTAATTAATCTTGATATAATTGCTCTTGTTTTTGAAAGCTACTTAATCCCTTTAAGACCAATAAAGTTCCAGGGTGAACTTCCCCTTTAAAGTTGAGGTTCAGCACAGAGATACTGGATATGGCAGCTTTCAATCAAGCACATCTTTTTTAATTCAAGAATTACTTTTAGTTCCTAAACAGAGGATTTTACCACCGACAAGAGTAGCCGCCGTTGCAGAATGAAATGAATACGCTATATCAACAGACAACAACTTCAACTAACATAAGTTATAATACATGGGACTGACCTAGGATAAAACCTTGATTATTAAACAGCCTTAATATTCGAAAAACGCGCATTTCATATGTTATCTTCAATAACAAAACACGCTGGGGTATGTCAGCTTATACTCACCATTATCCATGTTCAGCGATTCACCAGCAGACCCCTTCAGAAACGGAATTTGTGAATCTTTCTCCCCGGTCCCGAATCCCATCCAGACTCTGTTTTTCTTTGGCTTACCGAGAAAAAAAACATCGATGACGTAATTTTCTTGACCAATCGAAACGACACGATTGCCATTATGCCGTCTTCGCCGTGTATGTTGTTACGGACCAAAATAAGTAATTAGCTTTGATCAAATTAAATAGTTAAATGCGTGAAAACGTAATCTTTTGACTTTTCAAATCTAGAAATAAATTATACTTCCATTTCTCTTGCATTTGCTCTTGGCTTTGAGCCCCACTTTTTCAATAGACGTGGGGAAAAGGCCGGGGGAAAGGGGAAAAGAAAAAAGTTGAATGACCATTGGGGTTTTACTTTTATGACTATAAATCTAAAATCGTTTGACTTTTAGCAGGTTTAGCCTCCCCCTTCTTGCTTTAAAATACGAACTGCATGCGGCCCCAGATAATAATGGTAATAATGGTCAATCGCCACTTGGTCTATAGATCATTTACTTCTTATTATGGTGTTAGTTGCCACTTTCATTTTGTCAAATTTTCAGTCAGGCTATAACCAGTGTCGCCCAATATCCATTAAAATTTTTGGTTGAACATCACTGTTGGAATACTGTCGAAAAACTGGTAATCAGGCGCGGATCCAGAGACAGACTTTTATGGGGGCGAAAAGGTACCGCCCCCCCCCCTGGATCCACACCTGGTAATTACCTAAATTTTTGTTTACGAAACTTGTAAAAAAAAGATGAAGGGGGTAATTAGACCATCAGTGGGGTGTTAACACAAAGACTTACGATTGATTAAAAGTTACGATTGATTTTTTCTTGGCAGCCTCATCATGGGCAGGATGCTCCAAAGTTCATGATCTTAATCCTAACCCTAGCCCTAACCATACTCTTAATCATATCCAAATCCTAATCCATGACTGTACCTGGTTTTCAAATGAGGCTACAGAGGAAAAATCAATCGTAAGTCTTTGTGTTACACCCCCCAGGACAGATAAAACTATAATGAACCCTAATGAACCCTATAATGAACCCTAATATAGTTAGTACTGGACCATGTAATAATTAGATCAAAAAGAAATCAGAACAAATTGACAGTAGACCAATATTGGTTTAAGGTGATGTAGTATTACACAATCATACAACCAGACCAAATGGATATAAACCATAATAATCTTTATCATTAATATTTCAAAATCATCAGATAGAATTTTACCCATAGGAGCCTATACCCTACTAGGGTTAGAGTAGGACTATTTTCTGAATCTTTTACCCTTAGGGGTAAATTGCCAATTGGTCTAAACCCACTTTGACTAATGCACGTTTGGTCTCATCCCACATGGTCTAATTTCATTTCGTCTACAACCAGTTCGTCTAATTACCATTTGGTCTTATTGCCACTTCGCCTATTTATCATTTTGTCTAATTCCCATTTTGTCTAATGTCAATTTAGTCTAATGATAATAATATTAATAGTAAGACGAAGAAGAAATTTGTATATAGCGCAAATTACAATAAAGTCTCTAGCGCGCTAATATCCACTTAGCCTATCACCGATTTAATCACTTTCTGTAACAAACTGGAAATAGTCCAAATATTCATTTTGGAATTAAACGAAAAAGTGATTAGACCATAAGGTAATTAGAAGTATTGGCAATTTGACCAAGTGATAAGTAGATCAAGTATGTATTAGACCAAAGGGAAATAAGACCGAATTGTTAGTAGACGAAATGGGTTTAGCCCATGTGGTATCTGACATTAAGAGAATTAGACAAACTGCGAGTAGACCAAGTGGATATAAACCTCCTTAGGTATAGGGTATTCTGTCTATATAATATGATTGCAGTTGGAAGTTTTGTTAGTGATGCTAAACATGCTAAAAGTCCAATAGATTGAATTCTCTCTTTCTAGTTCATGCTCTATAAGCCTGGTAGAATAGCATCTGTTCAATAATAATTCACCCCACCTAAATGCTCCTCTGTTTAGAGTAGCCTGTGCACTTCACATTTGTTATTGTACTTTTCCCCTTTAGTCCAATTAATAGGGCAATAAGTACGTACATGAGGAAACCAACCCAAAGAGAGTATCAATATTATATGAAAGAGTAAAATGAGAGCAGCCATTAAAAATTTTAATAAATTATGGTTTATAAGGACCCCATTCATGGGTTATCCTGTCGATGCATATTTTCTATTTGAAATCATCATGTATTTGACGAATGAAAAAAAATAAATAATCGTATTAAATTTGTATTAAAATGCACATTTTACTTTGTACGAGAATCCTCAGCTGGCAAAATTGCTTCAAAATGGTTATTTTTTAGGACTACTCTCCATTTGCTGTTACACAGATTTTCCCAATTTTAAATCCTATTTCTGATCAGATCGTTTGGATATGTTGCGTGGAATATAATTTTCAGTGACACATTGAGCTCAAAAAGAGGCAAGACGCAATTTGATTATCTCCTTTTGGTTTCCTTTCAAAAAAAAAGTCCCACTTCTTATATAAAATTTACCCATTCTTTTCATAGTTGGATAGACATGTAGATGCAATTTCATATCTCATTTCTTACTCATCTCTCCATCTTAACTTATAATCTTTTATATTCAATTCACTCACTCAATTTCCCTCTCTCGTTTTCCCCACCCTCCTACTCACCCTTTCTAATTCTTCTTTCTATCTCCCCTACTCCTCCTGTATCTCTCAGTACATACTGACCTCATTCTCATGGGGTGTTCAAGATTTAAAAAAAAAAGATAAAATTTCATATTCAGACTAATGGACCTTTATAACGAACATTTTTTAAAAATCATTTACAGTATCGGACCATCAGACTCAATCTGTAAATAAATATTGCTTAACCAACACACACATCTTCTTGGTCTCTCTTTTCATCTATCCATCTCTCTCTGTCTGTCTGTCTATCTGCCTCTCTCTATGTCTATCTCTCTGTCTGTCTCTATGTCTCTTTCTCTATCTCTGCCTCTCTCTCTCTGTCTATCTCTCTCTGTGTCTCTGTCTGCCTGTCTGCCTCTTTCTGTCTCTCTCTCTCTGTCTGTCTATCTCTCCTGTGTCTCTGTCTGCCTCTGTCTGTCTGTCTCTCAATGTCCGTCTCTCTGTCTGTCTCTCTCTGTGTCTGTCTGTCTCTCTTTCTCTGTCTGTCTGTCTCTGTCTGCCCATCTGCCTCTGTCTGTCTGTCTCTCTCTGTCTCTCTCTCTATCTCTCTTTATGTCTCCGTCTGCCTCTGTCCGTCTGTCTGTCTCTGTCTGTCTCTCTTTCTATCTCTCCATCTATCTCTCTCTGCCTGTCTCTGTCTGTCTATCTCTCTCTGTCTGTCTGTCTCTGTCTCTCTCTCTGTCTATCTCTCTTCGTGTCTCTGTCTGTCCGTCTGTCTCTCTCTCTCTCTAACTCTCCCTCTCCCCCCCCCCCCTCTCTCTCTCTCTCTTTCTCTCCTTTTCTCTCTCAAATTTTTGTATCGTATTTTACCTATAACATTGTTACAAACTCATCAGAAACACTACACTTGGACTTCATAACAATTATATTCAGATCTTTTAATATAAATCTTTCAGTATTTACAATATAAATATATGCATGTATTCATAATAATCATCCAAATGAATAGAACCTTCCAAGTTTTAAGGGAACTTGAACATTTCATCACATGATATCCAAAGGGACATTCAATCAATTATGCCCTTCTGGCAATCAACAGGCGATCTCAAAGACAGCTCAATGTCACAGAAAAACGATGGAAGAGACATGTCTTGAAATCATTTTTTTTTTTAATTGCTTACATATTATTCATTACTATGGTAACTCAGTCCACTCCTTTTACGAGGTGCTCCGTACAAAGCCAATTACCTTATTATAATGAAATCTTGTGAAACAGAACTCACACATGTCTTGTAATTTTGAAATCTGGTATTGGAAAATTTCCTCATATCTGTATTTGTTTTTACCGGAGTGGACTGTATAAACATATTTTCTTTATTTTAGATATTAAATACATTGATCAACAATATATATTATTATGCATATAGAATGAATAGAAGTAGCTTCTGACATATCAGAAACTTACCAGCATTTCACATTATCTATGCTAGGTGATATCCGATAACCTTCACCTAAATCCTATCCTCAAAAAAATATGTACGAGAAAGCAGGTAAAAAAAAATGAACTGTCACTTATAGGTAATCATAAACCATATAAAATAACGTGATAACCATACTGCTTGAAACTTTCCACAAGGAAGTAATTGGAGTTTGGGTGAAATCTGCGTGCATCTGGAAGTTTGGGTGGAGCAGGCCGTCTCCGATATGATCATAAGAACAAGTCGGGACACCAACATGTACAAGAGAAAAAAAGTCTTGTCTGAAGGTGATGGGAATTGTAAAGTTAAGACAGATTATATAAAAGTTGAAGTCTTTGTCTGCAAAGTTCTGCAAAGTTTTTCAAAGTTTGGGAGAAAATACGAATATAACTGCTTTTGATCCACCGTTAAATACTCGGGGTCGAGTATGTGAAATAGCCTTGAGTACCCTGAAGTCTTTCAATCATTAAATAAACATACAAAAATCATCTTTTGGATTCATATAAATTGGTGGGGTTTAGCGCTAAAATACAATGAAAGTGATAAGAATTAACCTTTAGCCAATCAACAACTGTGATATGATATTGCTTTTAGCTCACTTTGCATTTTAGAAGGCAGCTGCTTAATCAGGTCAATCTGGGTGGATTCTATTCCACTCAGAATATAGTGTAATTGTATCCTTGTCGTCAATATAACGTTTTTTCCTTACATATATGACGTCCCCTTGAAGGGCTCCATGGTGGGAGGGGAGCAATGATGCCAAATTTTTAATCAATCAATACCAAACCAAACAAATCAAAACCAACAAACCGATAAACAAAGGCTTTGAGGGGTTGATCGGGTCAGTCAAGGATATTTCACGTCTAAGATCAGGAGACATTTTAGTCGAGGTGGACAGAAGCGCGCAAGCCAACAACTTACTTGAAGCGAATTCTTTTGTCAAATCCTTGTAACGGCATCACCACACAAAACCTTAAAACTCATGCAGAGGAGTCTATTTGAATAAAGTGCATTTGGATGCTGCTATTAAAAGCGTTTGATGGAATGATGTCGCAGTTTAAATAGCAGGGCCCAAGTTTCTCCAAGTAACTCTTCCATATGGGAGCTCAAGAACAATGGGCCTCACAGAGATGGCTGTGGGGGACCGGGGAAAGCTTAACAACGATGAAAAACAAACTTGCCAGAACTTCGCAACCTTCTTCTGTAAAATGCACCCCATAATTAAGTTTGCAGAGGAAGTTGACGAAGTTCTGAAGGCCTACAAAGACGTCTCTTCGGAAGGCAAATCAGTACATACCCTACTTACATCAGAGTCCGGAGCACGTCAGTTAGTAAGGACTGCAAACAAAGCTTTCCACCACAAAGGATCGGACAAGTCTGGCTTTGAAGGCTCTTTCACAGCTTACCTTAACAACAAACAGGATTGCAAGAACCATCTGGTGTATTATGTGGGAAACCGGGCTAACATTCTCTTTGAAGGAGCGGCTACCACTTTTTCCATCTCGATCATATATGCCAATTTGTAACACTATTATTACCTGATCCCAACCAATTGTTGAAGGCCGTGGCAGAAGATGTCAGTGACAAAGTATACAGGTCGGAGATACAAGCACTTGGGATAAAACATAAAATAGTACCGGAGCCTCTGTGGACCGCAGTGAAGATGGCTAATAACATGCTTAGTTTAATTTCCACACGACGCTCACTTCAAATAACTCTCACCGCTTGGAAGGACGATGCTTCAAGTATGTTTGACAGCGAATCTTCACTGGATGCCTTTCCAGTTGGTAAAGACTGTATTCATATCAAGCTCTTTGAAGAGGAGAAGGATGGTGATCAGTATGCCATGTGCATTCAGGCATTGGAGGTTATATGTTGCGCCATTCTCAAAATTTTGGAACGGCAAAGTGAGGATCACCTGCCAGGGGGAAAGTTTTGGCAAGTGGATGCCAGACTTGAGGAAGCCTACCAAAATGTGCTGATCACTAATATGATTGGGGAGAGAGACTTTGCCATCACGGACATGATTGTGCGACAGATGCCATCTGCCCGGATAGCAAGTCTTGAAGCACCCATAATGTGGGTTAACAATAAAACATCCAAGTGGCTCCACAGTTTGGATGATGATCACATACATGTATGTCAGTTTGTGACACTCTTGCCTGGTCACAATCAACTGTTAAAGGCTGTGGCTGAAGATGCCAGTGAGAAGGTGTACAGATCAGAGATCCGAGCGCTTGGGATTGTACACAAAGTGGTAATGGAGCCTCTATGGACTGCAGAGTGGAGTCAGCTAAAAACATCCTCAGCTTAAATTCAACACTATGTTCATTACAGGTAACTCTCACCGCCTGGAAGGACGATGCTACAAGCATGCTCGATGGCATCTCTTCAATGGATGCCTTTCAGTTGTTACAGACTGCATACATACCAAATTGAGTTAAAGCAATCCACATTAATGGGGGAAATATGAGCTCAATGCATATCCGGTATTTCATCTTTTGGTTTTGCCAGCCCTTAGTACCCTCCACACCTACACTCATTATGCAGAGGCAAAAACAGGAGTGCACATTGAAATAATCGAGGAAATGATAAAGGAACTAAACATTGTGGAGGAGTATAGCAAAATGTTTGCGTTCTGTTTGACGAAATGAAACTAAAGTCGGGGCTCGTCTTTTCATCTTCTTCGGGGAAGCTTATGGGATTCGTTGACGTTGGTGATATAAATAGTGAACTGAGGGACTTTGGGGAGAATGTGGAAACAGCTGAGCCGCCTCTCGCCTCCCATGCCTTTATGGTGATGGCCAGAGGTATTTTTTCCTCCACTCAGCAGGCAATCGCCTTTTTCTCAATAGCCAGTATGCTGCACAGCAGTGACATATATGACTGTATCATGGAAAGCAAAGGTTTCTACTAGTGTCTATGGTGCAGCCCACGCTTGCTGATCGTCAACAGCAAATTTCCCAATCTTCAAATATGGTGAGTGGGTAGCTAGACAAACTAACAAATGACATATGTGAAATCAAACAAAAGTTTATTAGCGAACTTGAAGCCGGGGGTTTTTTCCGACTCAGAAAAATTTAAAATATTGAGAATACACAACCTTCTGAAATTCAAGATGTCCAAAAAAAAAAAAAGATCAAAGATCTCAAGGAAGAATGAACAATAATAGAAATTCATAGGAGGGAAACTAACCTTTTCTTCTATGGTATGTAACCCTGGCTAATATTGGGGTGACCCTAGCTAATATTCTATTCCCTGCTGCTGCCAAAAGAGTTCGTGCAAATCAGAAACGATTACAATGATGATGCAGCCATCACCAGAGATAACGATGATGCAGTGACAACACTGGAGTTTTTAGGAAAGGGAAGAAAAAGCGTCAATCAGATAGAGTCCAAGAAGAACGATTATGAAACTATACAGGGGAAGGGGAGAGCCTGGAGTGTGGTTCAGGACAAATTCCATGCAAGGCTTGCCTTAGGGAGGGAGCTAAAAACATAAAGGACCAATGGAAACGAATGAAACAAGCAGCCAGAAGGAATACAAGGGAGTAAAAAACATAAAGGACCAATGGAAACGAATGAAACAAGCAGCCAAGAAGGAATACAAGGAAGCACAGACCAAGACTGGTTGAGGTCTGTTGAAGGTAAAACTCTCGCCAATGACCTCCATCATCAAAGCTCCCAATTGAGTTCATACAGATACGAAATGTACACAATGATGCTGAAATCAAAAGAGAAAACGAGGACGCAGTCACCGCACTGGAGTTTCTCGGAAAGGGAAGGGATGCAGACCCACTAACAGTAACACAAAAGCTGACTTTTAAAATAATTTTACCTAAATTAGATCCATTCCATTACGAATTTGCTTCATGTTTTTGACAAGACCTTTTAGGATTGTTTTTTTTTTTTTTAGTCCACTGGTCTGGTTTCAATGCTCTAACAGCTCGACACGACCATTTGTCAACACTGGCGTGTTTGAAACTTCCATCCTAAATGCAACATCACTCTACATTTGATGGAGTATACCGGTAGATCGCGTCAAGCAACCAAGATATTTGAAGCCAGAAATAATGAGAAGTACCAATATGTAGCATATAGGAAAGTGGTGAGATGGTGTTGGGGATGGTTTGGCAAAGACAACAGAGTGAAACTGCCAGCAAGCATCCATGCTACAATAATGGAAGCATATTCAGATGGACGGGGTGAATATAAAGGGACCATCCGGCGTCGGTTAAGATGAGGATTAAAGTCATGCAACATAAACCATGGTCTTTTCTATTTACAGAAAATACAGGTATAGTCAGGCCAGCTAGGCTCAAGAAGACTTGAGTTAGTTGACAATGAACGAATTTAATGTCTACTTCTAACGGACTTCTGTACAGGCTACAGTATTAAAAAAGCATTGGAAATGCGTATGGCCGCGAAAAGAATTCCCACATTTAACTATAGACCCAACGCTTCTAGGCAAGTGCATCTCGCTGCCATTATGTCCCTACAGCGTCGGGCGCGTCACAAAATGAGCTGCAACCCCCATCCTGGCAACCATTCCAGCCCCAAATTATTCTATTCCCCATCTCTCCCCCCTCCCTAGAGAACCCCCCCACCCGCCCCCCGTCCGACTACAAAAAAATCTATCTTGCAATAACATAGCCAGAATTCATTATTCTAAACACACTAACTTTTGATGTCAAAATAAAACAGTATTACATTGCTCTTAACGCTTTGCGTCATTTTGAAATCAGACTGAAATCGAAAACAGTGAAAGTTTTGATGAAGAAATGTTTTTTTCTCTACTTTTTTTACGCCAAATATTTGGTTCCTTTTTCAATAATTTTTAATAAATAGTTGTATAAAACATTGATGTTTGTAACTTTTCTAAAAACTACCTACTCTGTGCATGTGAATGATCTGTAAAAGAGGGAGTTATATCTTATTCCGATATAAGAATTATGATGAGCTAAAGTCAGGAACGCAATATAGACAAAAATCAACAATTTGCCCCCGTATCGAAGAAGAATCCCATACCCGTACGTGTATTAGGAAGGCCTGCATAACATGCGATAGCTTTTAGCAGACAAAACAAGTATCGAAATGTTTTTGTAGGCAAACTTTTGTTTGCCTACTCACAGCCATCGCTAACAATCAGCTTTTCATAATACACGTGCGGTATTGTGTGATTCTCAGTCACGGGGCAAATTGTTGATTTTTGTCTTATTGCGTTCCTGACTTTAGCTCATCATAATTCTTTTATCGGAATAAGATATAACTCCCTTCTTTTACAGCATCATCACATGCACGTAGGTAGTTTTAGAAAGTTACAAACATCAATGTTTTATACAACTATTTATTAAAATTATTTTGAAAAAAGGAACCAAAAATATTGCGTAAAAAAAGTGAGAAAAAACATTTCTTCATCAAACTTTCACTGTTTTCGATTTCAGTCTGATTTCAAAATGACACAAGCGTAAGACAATGTAATACTGTTTATTTTGACATCAAAGTTATGTTGTTAGAAAAATGAATTCTGCTATTTTTATTCAAAATAGAATCTTTTGTAAAATGGGCACTCATTTGGACGCCCCCGGCTGTAGGGACCCCAATGCAGCAGAAATGCACTGCCAGACGTTGGGTTAGTAAATGTGGATTCTTCGCCATATATTCCAATACTTTACTACTGGTACCTCGTTCACTAACCAATCTTGACTGGCTGCCTGACTAGTATGTGGCCTACAGAAAAGGGGTGAGATCGCTTAGTTGGAGCCTTGTCCCAGAGGCAAGGATATCAGGGTGCAACTGCCAGCATACATCCACTCAACAATAATTCATGCACATCCAAGAGTAGGGGATTCCTACAAAGGCACCATCCTATGTTGCTTCAGATGATGAAAATGTCTACACGAATATAATGAAAATTAGTTTTATAAGCATGAGAGTCTAATGGGATGTCTACTAGCAAGCAGCCAGATAGAAGCCTCTTCTTCACGTTTTTTTTAAAGGGTAACATAGTCATCGTTCCTAAGTCAGTAAGCATCTTCCCAGATAGAAAATGGAGCGTGCCAGTCATCGGTAAGGAGCTGAAGAGCAACTCAATATTATTTGGGATTCCTGAATTTCTGGATGCTGATTCAGCGAAGACTCTAATGGACAGAGTGGGAGAGGCTGTCATCTGTAATGGCAACAGTGATTTTGTGGACTTCTGCAAGGAGCATACTCCAAAGGGCTATAACATTGACAATTTCCTTGCTTTTCACACCGAGGAGTGAGAGTTGTAAGCATGTTACAGAGGTGGAGGAGAAGTGCATTGTTTGCACCATTCAATGCAGCAATCTCCTGTCCATAAAAAAACAGGTAAAAATTGAGCTCCCCCATGAAATCAACTGTGTCCTCCAAAGCTAATGAGCCTAACGAAGAGGCAACTTGTTTAACGGGCCAAGAATCTCCAGAAAGATCGCAGGAAATTGTACGCACAAAAGAAAAAAACATACAAAAGGGATCAAGGATATGTTCGAAGCTGAAAGTGTTGTTCTCTCTAAAGAAGAAGGAAGGGGTATTGAAACTGTTGTTCAAGAGTCGAAAGATGCCATTGAAAGCATGCTGGAAAAGGAAACTCTCCAGTCACCATTGTGGAAGGACAGAATAAAGCAATGGCCATCAAAAATATAAAAAAAACACATTTGTTGGCATCCGACAATAATCCAATGGGCTTTTGCAGTTACTAGCAAATTCCCTGCAGCCTACAAACTGATCAAAGAAAGTGGATTTTTGATCCTCTCATCTACTGGCACACTGAGTAAGTATACTACTAAGTACACCGACGCTAGGACTGGTGTTCACATCGATGTCATCCAGTAAAATGTTGAGGACATAAACATGACCGAGAGCCGTCATGCTCATGTTAATCTGATGGCCCACTGGCAGACTCCTGGGATTTGTCAACACTGGGAATGATCTCGGCCGTTGAACATGCGACCAAGGAAAACTTTAGATATCACCCGATGCCAGAGGGGGGGGGGGAAGAAATAATTTTTTTGTGACCATTCCAATACATGGTCAATAGTTTTTAACATTTTCAATTCTTCATGGAGTTTGGCCAGTAATGGTAGTCCTTCCGACTGGATACGGGAAAAGCCTGATTTACGGGGCCCTGTCCCTGATTAAAGTGGAGAGTGGAGTAGTACATTAAACAGTGGTGATTTCCCAATTTTTAGCTTTAATAGATGAGCTTTGCCCTAATTCATGTTTATGTGTATGTATATCCTTTGTATTGTTTGTTTTGATGATAATTCAAAATTTTGGATTTAATGTCAATAAAATTTGATTTGATTTGATTTGCTTTGACTTTGATATAAAACTACTTTATATATTGGTATCTGGTACAGACAGTATACCTATGGACATCATCGAGACAACCGAGCAAAGGATTGGATGGGGAAAGCTAAAAAGAGAACAGGAGGCGACAGGCTTGCTCTTGCAACAACAACAAAATACATACTTGGGTAGTCCTGCCCACAGGATATGGAAAGAGCTGGATTTATGAGGCCTTGCCCCTAATCAAAGAGGAAAATGGAGTACATGTAGTTCATTCAAAAGTTGTAATGTTGTGATTTCCCACTTGTTAGCTCTCATAGATATGAGCTTTGCATTGATTAATGTTTTAATTATGTGTATGTATATCCTTTGTATGATTTATATCGTTTGTTTTGATAAGTCAAAATTTTGGATTTAATATCAATAAAATTTGATATGATTGGATTTTAATGATTTTAAATGATTTGGCTTTATAGAAACTTGGTAGGTTGGCATCTGGTACCTATAGACAGTAACCCAATGGACACCAACATCGAGACAACCTGGCAAAGGATTGAGGACAACTAAAAGGTAAGCGGAAGAAGGCAATTTCATTACCATTGCAGAATATAAATAAATCAAAGTAAAAATGGTAATGTCAGTCCTACCCACTGGATACGAGAAAAGTCTAATTTATGTGGCTCTGCCCCTAATCAAAGGGGAGAATGGAGGAACCAAGTCGAAAGTGATGGTTAGATCCCCTCTGTTGGCTCTCATTGACGAACAGTGCGAAGCATAGATGAGCAAGGGAGTGAAGGCTATTCACTGCAGGCCGAGCACCAAGAAAGATGACTTCAATGATTAAACAATTATTTTCACAACACCAGAAGCCACAATAAACAGTGGTGGTTTTCTGGTGGTTTCCCACTCGTTAGCTCTCACAGCTACAGATGAGCAGTCTGAGGAATGGATTCTTTGTGGCACAATACATCAATGGAGTTGCTCTGTAAGAAAAAAAAAAGGTATGTTCCCCCTTGATCCTAAAATGTTGGTTCCACGGCAAGACCTTCACTACTTTGTAATATTTAAAAAAAAATTCTTTCCCCTTTGCATTTCCAAGGGCGCTCTTATGTGCTCAACATTTCAGGATCTTTGTGGCACATCAATGGAGTTGCACCGTGAGAGAAAAAAAGGGATGTTCCCCTTGATCTGACATGTTGGTTCTATGGCAAGAGGTTCACTACTTTGTAATATTATAATTGTTTGTTTTCCTCCCCTTTGCACGATTTTTGCATGATCTGTTAGCCTTTGTACCATTACTTTTTTTATATGATATATAGTGTTCACATTTCTCGTCCACATGTGCGCATAGAGCACTTCTTTTCAAGTGGATTTAGCGCCTTTCAAATTTCATATATTATTATCATTATACATGTACATTATCTCTCTGTCGGGAGATTAGAAGCAGGGGAGGTAGAGGAAGTGATTGTAGGTGATGGGCGTGCAGTCTCTCCGGCACATTGCACTAAATTTTGGATCTTGAAAGCAGCCAAGGGTACTAATGGATGTGGAACAAGCCAAGGCTGATTCTGACAATGCTACAACTGTTGAGCTAGTTCCGGCAGTGTTAAAGTGTCTGAGCAGAGAATTGCATGGTGCACTTACATGTAACAAAGAAATTATCAAGAAAGCTCAAATGAAACAGAAACAAAATTATGACAAAGAACATGTCAGTCATATAAGTTGAGGTTAACTAAATTGTACAAAAAGGGTGAGGCAAGATGGAAAGTGTGATTCTAAATCCAAAGGTAACCCATCTCCCTCTTCCATGGCTTTTACTGAGGAAATGGACAAGCTTCACCAATGACATTGGCAAGGCCCCAGATAGTGCTGTTGCACGAGCAATTTCTGGAACAACATAAACCAACCTTCACATGCTAAAATATTCTGAGTCCCGTTTCTTTTTTTCAATGAAAATGCTGCTTGGTATTCCTTCAAGAGAGTTGTTATTGTTCACATGTATGTATTGTACATTCTCTTTGATATTCATTTTCTTTATTACTTTTCTTTATTTTTCTTGATAATAACTCATAACTCCAAAAGTGTTAATCGAGGGTTTATCGAACTTTTGACGAGACTACATATGCCACGCCCTGTCTAGACGACCCAAGACATGTGGGCTGTCATCCAGTTTAATTTATTGGCGTGGGTTACGTGGCATTTGGTCCGCCCTTAGCCCATGCTTTTTCTTTCCTCACTCGTTCGTGATTTCTATCCGAAAAGTTTCTACTCCTATTTGAACTCAATCTTTTCCACATTTTTTTTTTTCAATTGCATTAATTTTGAACTTCATTTGTTTTATCAGGCTCCACTTCTCCAAGTTTTGTGGAATTTAGCCCCCATATTTACCACTTCCAGTGCTCTGTTCCTTTGTTTTTGTGAACGCTTCGCTGTCGGGCCTAAAGTACTTCGGGTATAGAATTTTGCTTAATTTTTTTGTTACGTTTTGCTTTTATTGCTGTATTATTTTGTGTGCACGGATTTATATTTTCTTAACCCGTGGAGCTTTTCTCAGTCTTTGTCTTTTTCTTTGAACGCTTCGCTGGCTGTGGATCAGGAGTGCTAGTGATTGTCAGCTTTTGTGCATACGACAAGGAAGCTTCCAACTGCGTTTGTTTTGGATTTCTCTATATTATTTAACTCGGGAAGTAATTGAAGCACCAAAACTAACAAGTCAACAAGGGGGACCCGTCGCTCTACATCAGTGGTGGTATCCCCAGCACTAACACCAGCTGTCAAACTGCTGGACAAAGTCGTCAACCAAGCGGAATCGAATACTGGTGAGTTTAACCCTTTGGGGGCTCCTTGGCTCCTTGTTAACCCCTCTAATATTGACTCTAGTCAGGTTTTTGCCATCCCTAGCACTGGTGAGGTTAATGAGCATGCCTCCCCTGTTAACCTCCTTCCCCCTCCGAACTCTAGCTCAACCATGAGTTTGGATGACATTATTCCCGTCCAGCCAATGCTTGCCTGCGCGTGTGACGAGTTGGGTAGGGAGATTTCGATCGCTTTGAAAGAGAAGATTTGGAGGGGGAGTTTGTAGAGTTAGGGTCTCTGTTAAAAAGGGACAGCACTGCGACGCCAGGCGATTCTAGCCTGCAATCTTTCAGCCTGTTTGCCTCTGGTTCAGCCGTAAAGCTTAGCCCTCAAGCTAAAGCGCCTTTGATTTCCAATATTGAACAGTGGATGTCTGCCTTCCTTGTATTTGCCTCCAATTACTTGGAGAAACATTCTTCGCGAGCGCACAAATTACTCAAATATATAGACATTGTTCGCATGGCACGGTTCGTTTTGGTTCCTATAATTGGCACATGCATACAGTTTAGTTTCTTAGACCTACCTTTCTTTACTATTTAAAGAGCCATTCAGATGGAACATTGCAACATACAAGTAGCTATTATCATTATTACTATTAAAAACATGTTCATGGCTGCTGCAAAGCCATATAAATCCCTGAACATAAACAATGGTATGTTTTTGTTGCTGCTGCACATATTCCCATTCACAATTACGTAAGAGCGGCAGTTTTATCAAGGTTTACATGTATAGGCTAAGAAATTTCAAGCACATATTGGAAACCACCAACAGCTCCAATGCCGAAATAATGAAAATTAATGGCAACCCTTTGAAAAGCTTCATCTGCTCATACAAGCATATGACAACGTTATTGAAAAATATTCCCTAGACAAAAACACCTTACTACTAAAAGCTGTATAACATGTGCATGGATGGACAAATGCAGGGACATTATTCAGGTGTTACCTAATGTTCCATTTTTATCCCTTGAAATTTACTATTGCTTTGCTTTGCTTTGCTTTCATTCTAATTCATAGGTTCTAAATGGCAACTGCCAGGAATCTTCCTGCACTGCAAGAGCTTGGACGTACCGACTATACGTAAGTGAAGAGCCAGTCTTCGTTTGCAGTTTTATTTCCTCCTTGTAAAGCAATGAAAATGCCAGCTCCAATACAATGGCGAGGAAAAGGTAAGAGAGACGACTGCTAAAGCATAGGGTTCTTTGGAATGAAAGCAAGCTCATCACTCTGGTCCCTCGTTGGTATACCAGTTACACGTCAGGGAAGCCTTGGAGATTCAATTACAGGATACTGTTCTCCAAGATAGCAGTTTCCATGTTAGCCATATCTGGTTGACCCTCCTGGACAAAGAACCAATTAATACATCTGGCCACAAAAAAATAGATGCTTAACTACCGGTTTTACAGATAGAAAGTGATATTTAGCTGTCAGAGTGAATTAATATTCACTCTGGTAGCAGATTTCTGATAATGGCAATGAACAAAATGTTAAAATGAACTCAGGACTCTCTTAAAATTCATGTCACATTCATATTACAAAGGCTGTAGCCTATAAATAAACATGTAACATTTTAAAATAATATTCAATTGAATATTGTTGTTTTAATAAAGGAGTGCAGAAGAAGATCACTGCAATATCAAAACTCAAAGACTGTGAAGCCGTCCAGAAGTGGAAAAAGTCTATGGTTAACCACATATACTGGTCTGCTGCCACTACCCCAGATAGGAATGGAGAGATGATCATTGCCAAATACAAATTGGTATTTAACCACTTAAAGAATGTCCATGAGCATGAGGATCCATATCCAATGTGTGGTCATGGGGAGTGAGTAGATGAAAGGGATTAAGCTGTTATGGGTACACTTCTTGGCATACCATTACATCACAAGGAGTCCCAAAACAAGGCAGTACTGTCAAAGTAGTAGGTGGACATTTCTATTTTAATGATAATGAATTGAATCAATATCTTAAATTCAGCAATTAAGTATGCATGGAGGGTAGCCGGATTTTGAGAGGTTTTCGGGCACGCTTTAAAGACACAAGATCTGATTCTCAGCCTGCACAAGGATCTCCAAATTTGTGCCCAACGATGTCTGTGAAGCTGAGGCAGACGTCCTCCAAGAAGAATTCCTCATTATCAAATTCAATGTTGTGCTCTAGCCAACACTACCACTGCTGCTCCACATCATGCACACGCCGCAAGCTCCATACATGATGCATCACTCGTCCGAACCAAAAGCGGAGCAATCCCCATCACCAATCTCGATTTTGAGCTCAACAATGAATATGGACTTGGGTTTTTAAGCAAGAGCTGAGAATTGGGAAAACATAGTAGTGGGGAACCTGTGATTGAGTGACTGGTGAATGTTTCTTTGAGTGTGTGTTTTTGTTGTTTTTTTTTTTTTTTTTTTTTTTTTTTTTTTTTTTTTTTTTTTTTTTTTTGGGGGGGGGGTTTGTACTAACAAGAGTATTCGGGATGTTGAACAGGGGAATAACGGAGTTGTTGTACACTCCCATCTCAAATCCGCCATCATCAGCTCGAAAACAAAGGAAAAAGTACAAGATTTATATTACATTGGATGGCTTAGAATGGGATACCAGAGTTAATACGCATGATTGAACACTACAATGAACAATGCGCTTGCCGAATGCATCAAGGTGTGAGGAGCATTTCATCAAAGGACTTGTCGGACGTTTTATCCGACAAACTGTTATAAGCTACTGAAATGCTTGCATCTGATTGGCTGAGAGCAAATTTGTCGGATAAAATGTCCGACAAGTCCTTTGATGAAATGCTTCCCAGGAAGGAGGCGGGGAGGCGGGGAATGCTGTAAAAAATGTACATAAGCATGTCTTGTTCAACGAAAGCATTTGGGATGCCGAAAAGGAGTCATGGAGGCTCTCATGTCCTATTGGCGTACAGTGGTGGCCAAAATTATTAGAACACCAAGCATATTTAAATGATTTTAATAATTTTCATTCATTTCACCATCTAAATACCTATAAAATGGTTGGAATGTCTCCGAATATCATCATTATGCTATAAAAACTAAATAACCACCCATGCGTTGGGAACTCGCCCCCAAGTCGCCCTTTTTAATGTTACACCACCAATTGAAAAATTTAAAAATCTTGCCCCTTTCAGGATCAAAGTGTCATAACGTTAAATATTTTAAGCCCCTCCCTACAAAAGTATATATATTCTGAAAGGAAATTTCCTGAGGATGTCAAAAATGGCATTCATAACAACGCAGGGTGAAGTAGTTACATCTTATGTGGGGATTTTAAAATTATTTTTGAAGGGCCCCAAATTTTTAATTCAGTGCCCCTATTTAAGTCCATTGTTCCAATGACCCAATAATATTTCAACATATTTGAATTGCTCACGAAATTTCCTTTTAAAAAATATACATTTACAAGGAGTGTCTTCATTAAATTTAAAAAAATAGTATAACCCTCAATGGGCATTGCTATTTTGGTCATCTCACCACCAAGGGTGGGGGCGAATCCACCCTCCCCATTTGACCAAATTTGCTGAAACTTATAATATATTTGAGGTATGTTAGAATAAATAAGCCTGTTAAGTTTCATACTTCTAGCTTAGATACTATTTAAGCAATCGGCATATGTAATTGGCATTTTACTTTTTCGCATTTGGACTACATGTTTAATACACAAGTCTATGGGGAAACCAAAAGCGCATAGCGCAACTATTTTTAATGCTGCGCATTACCAGATGGTCGAAAATATATAAATTTGGTATCAACATATATACGTAAGACCCTATGCTAAAAGTCATGAAAGCTCATGACACACCAAATATATTTTTAATTTGATTTCGGCAAATGAACTAAGGCATTGATAATCCCATAGACTTTGTGTAGGTTCAGGTGTTCTAATAATTTTGGCCACCACTGTATATCTATGCCTGAGATGTACATACGAGGACATAACAAGTATGTAGCGGTCGGACACAGATTAATGTCAGGTACAGTGTAAATTTAAAATGGATTAATAGATATAGGTGATAATGAAGGGGCTGGGATTTCTTTTCATGACCTCGTGGGGGGGGGGGGGCAGGGGGAGACAAAATCAGAATCGGATAAATGATAAAATAATGCTAATTTTGAAGGGGAAAACAATCCTAAAGAAAAAACTTCTACAGGGGCTTTCACATATTCAGTAGCATGTCAGGTGAAACAAAGGAGGGACAAGGTGACTTTCAGGGTAAGCAAAGGCTGATGGTGTGTAAAATGGCATAGATAAATAATCTGGAAATTCTGGATAAACTAAAGAGGTATGAACTAGTCATATTTCAAGACATCATAGGCATATCCAACTACTATAGAGAACAATGGACAAATAGTGGAACTATTTTCTTACATCACCAAATCTATTTGCTTGCATAAATGTAAAGTGGCAGAAATTGTAGTCCAAATTTGTTTTGCTACAGAAGCAAAGAGCTATAAATTTTCTGCCTACCAGTATTTAATAAAATAGGGATTTGTGGGTTCACCCAAACGGCCTCCTGCCGTCAAAACTCCTTGGGTATTCTTGAGGAGGTTTTGACTCATATTTTAGCCCCGACACGTTTGTCAAGAAGCTGTTCACAACCGAACTATGAGTTTCACAGGAGGAATAGAGAAAAAAGTGAAATCAAGATGTTGAACAAATGGCGCTGGGTAGAGAGCCGGATAATTACGTCTATGTGGAGGTAGAACTACTGCAGGCCAGAGTTTTACATGAAGCCCCCATTTATGTATCAAGATTTGTGAAAACCCCAGGGACGAAAGGTCAATCGCAAATTTTGGAATCCATCACCAATATGCTGCAAATTACAAGGAATTGCAATAAAACACATAAGTGTGGCTGTTGGCCCATCTTCTTATCATTGGCATCATGGAACTCGGGTTTGAGTCAGGAATGACACATGCAGTTGTGTCTTTGACAATGGAGGTACAATAGCCGATTTGACAGTAACAGTGAGGATAACAGTTCAGAACTACATGTATAGAGGAATGTTTGAGTCATTGGACCAATGCATTCCAAAACCAGCGGGGTGTAACACAAAGACTTACGACTGAAAAAAAGTTACGATTGATTTTTTTTCTCGTTAGCCTCATCATGGACAGGATGCTCCAAAGTTAACGATCTTAATCCTAACCTTAGCACTAACCCTCCTCTTAATCATATCAAAATCTTGATCCATAACTGTACCTGGTTTCCAAATGAGGCTACCAAGAAAAAATCAATCGTAAGTCTTTGTGTTACACCCCACAGGTGTCTCGTTCTACCCTCACAGATTTACTTGCTGCTCTGCAGCCAGAATTTCCATATTCACCAAAAGATCCTAGGAAACTTTTATCAACAGATGTTTATCATACTACACTGAAGTTAGCTGGTGGTGAATATTATCATCTTGGTTTAAAAGAGTGAATTATGGCTAAGTTTTCATCACATAAAGTCAATGCCGAGGGTTTGTCATAAGTTTTAATTGACATTTAAATTGGTGGTTTGCCACACTTCAAGAGTTCCTCTAGTTTGCCACACTTCAAGAGTTCCTCTAGTTTGGCCCATATTGGACCAATAAATTCTTATTCAACCTTTTTTTGTCTTTTCCCTTTATCAGGTCCAGGTAAAAAGGGGAAAAGGACTCGAGATACAAAAATACTGGCCATGAAGGTAGTTAGCTGGTAGAGTTTAGCTGATGGTGAATACTATCACTTAGGTTTAAAAGAGTATACATGTATATATAATGGCTAAGCTTTCTTCACATAAAATCAATGATACCAAACTACACAATTGTCACAAGTGGCAAAAATTCAGGTATATTGAACATTGTTCTTAAGAGAAAGTCTGAACATAATCTAATGTTCATTATGTCCAGTACTCATAACTACACAAGCTTGTCTTGTTAGGTTGCTTTTCTTGAACTTTCTTTGGTATGGCATCAATGGATCTTCTACTAACCAGTATCAGAGATGCCACAGGGGGGACCAGGGGGCAGCGCCCCCGGAAGCTCCTGGATTTTAGCATTTTTAAACAGTTTAGAGACTGCATTTTTGACACATTTCCCCAATTTTTTTTTGCAAAACAAAAAAAAATAAATCACAATGAATAAAAGTCTACATGTTGTGTAATAAAAACCCACAAATTTTTACAAAATAACCCATATTCACCTAAACTTAATCCTAATCCTAATCTTATCCAAACCTTCAAACTGAAGGAAAGAATAATATTTAAATCTAGGTTTCAGGTTAGGAAGTTTAAACTTTAAATTTTAGTCACACACAGATCTGGCTGCCAACCTTTAGAAGTAAAAATAGTATTAAATCTTGGAGCTCAAATATTCGTAATTTTGAGAGAAAAAAATCGTAATTTCTTACGCGGTAAGAATTCCTTTAAAAATTTGCAAAAAATCGGCACGCATCACAGAATTGTCCTTAACCTTGCCCTAGGGCCTAGGTACACACAACTTAGCGATATTTTGCTTTTGTTGCTAGCATCTCTGGCAGCTCAATATTTGGCTGATTTTATGCATTTTTTTTTTTATGCATTTTTGGATAGGCTATCGTATGAACCACCATCATGTTCGGACAAAAGAAAAAAAATCCTTATTTTCTTACGCGGTAAAAATTTCCTTTGAAAAAAATCGGGCGAACAAACCTTGCAATGATGAGCTGTTTCACCTTTAGAAGATGGTATGATACAAGGCCATTAAGTCTATTTCTTCTTTCTTTTTGGAAAGCTAAAGTTACCATGTTGATCTCAATCAAATTCCCATGCGATAGCTTTTTAGATCCAGGTATAATCCAAGTTTAATCCAGCTAAAAATCCAGGGTAGTTTGTTGTTATTGTCTCAACGCACACATGTTCAGGCGCGCGCAGCAGCCGCCTGCATGCGATATGCACCCAGCGCGAGCGCAGCTAACCACCGCCGAAAGCTAGGGGGAGTAGCCGAGCGGGGAGTCGATGGTTTCGCTCCTCCATCCAGCAATGCAAGCTATGGGTGTGCTGCGCGCGCATTCGGCCCCCCGCTGGCGCTTAGTGCGCCGCTTTTATGCAAAGATTCATGCACTCAATGATCGTATTGATCATCCGGAAATTTCCGGAATTTATCGCCCGCCTTTTGAAATTTCCGGAATTTTCGCCCGCCTTTTGAAATTTCCGGATTTCCGGAAATTTCCGGAAAAGTGGCATCTCTGCAGTATGTAACATCCCTAGGGTTCCAAGACTCACCAAGATGTTGGCTCAACCTTGTACTGCCAAGATGCTGAAAGATGGCAGTTAGGTGAAGTAAAAAAAAGGTGGGGGCGGAGATGAGAGGGATGAGGTTCTTGAATACCTAAAAAACTGTACATGGGCATGTCTGTTCAACGAAAGCATACGTGATGCCGAAAGAGAAGGAGACGAGGAGGCGGGGAATACATTCAAAAGTGCACATGGTCATGCATGTTTAATGAGAGCATTCGGGATGCAGGTGACGGGAATGCGCTGATGCCGTATTGGAGAATAGTTATGCCAGAAATGTACATGTTCGTGGACACAACAAGTATGTAATGGTCGGACACACATTACAGTCAGGTAAACTCAAAAGGCAATATTAAGAAAAAGAGGTATTAATGAAGGGCAGGGATTTCTTTTCACGACCAGGTTGGGGGGAGGGGGGGGGGGAGGAGACACAATCAGAATTGGATAAATTATTAAACTTATATCTAATTGATTTTGTTTAATTTGGCTTGTGAAACTTCGCATTTTGACTCTACCATAACACGGTGTATGATTTGATAGTAGGGAGTTTTAGAATCATGTTGCATGAACGACAGATTCCTTGACACTCCAGGGTGTTTCCTCTACCTCACATTACCAAGCGGCTGAAAGATGGAAGTAAAAGGTCGAGGCATCAGCAGGTAGAAAGCTAATGTCCAGGATGCACCCATCTGGAGCAAACACATGGAGCTGCGAGAAGGGCAACAGGATGCTGTAAGAGTGGCACTTGCTGCTAGTATTGATGGTTTCTGTCCATTCAATATACAGAAGTTATCTATTCATTTATAGATCTTCTGCGAACTAGTATGTTTACCTCCCACCGACTTGACTCAACCAAGATGTTGGCTCAAACTCGTACTGCCGATATGCTGAAAGATGGAAGCAAGGTCAAGGCATCGGCAGGTAGAAAGCTGGATGTCCAGGATGAACCCATCTGGAGGAAACACATGGAGCTGCAAGAAGTGGCAATTGCTGCTACCATAGATAGATTCTGTCAAGATATCTATTCACCCTGATCCAAGCAGGAGAAAGGATAACCAATCTACCAGGAGGCAGACAATGAGCGTGCTCTACTAGGTGCAGGATCAACCAACGTCATCATAGACAAGGAGATCTACGACCGGACCTTCGAGACCTGTTCAGGAACTTGTGAATAAGTCATCAGGTTGCAGTTTTTCACAGGGTCCATTTTCAATGGAACAGCTTGGATCAACAAAGAATGTCTTCGACACAAGCCAGCATTTAGAGCACTGCGGCCAAAGCTGAGAAGTTGTGGTCAATTTCTATCGTTGAAAAAAAAACCTACACTAATTAGATCTGAAATTTGCATGACAGAATTTTCTGTTTCCAGATACAAGTAGCTGGGTCTGCTCAAGCTGCCTCAACTACAATAATAGTATCTTTATATTTCTGTCTCTATTGCATTTCGCAGAGTCAGTACAAAGCAGGTTTCCAGCAATTCCAATGCGGATTTTCTGTGATGCAGCAAGGAACAAGTTGTCGAATGAAAAGAAACTGTTCAAAAGAAATTGATCAGCAGACAATGAGTGAGTTGGGTGCCTTTTTATCTCCTGTTACTTCTCCGTTTTGCAATACATGTATTGAGGAGCCTGCCGCAGTCACAGGTACCGACAGTGGCTCGATTGCATCAGTGTGTTGCATGTGAAGGGACCAAGCTCCTTGAGCTTTGTGATTGGTATCCGCTTTGAGCCATGTACAACATGGAAGAGACAGAACTCTTTTTCAAGGCTTCGGTAGACAGCACTCTTCACTTCAAAAGTGCCGACTGTATATCTTACTAGAAATCAACAAGTTTAAATTTTTATTGGTGATTTTATACCAATGCAGTTCAAGAAATTGTTTGCCTGGAATGCATCGAAATTAATTTGCCCCGAAATGAAACTTCTCAATACACACTACATCACTGCTGATAGAATTAATTTGCCTCCACAGTATGGTGCCCACATCTGCAAGATAGTAAGTTTTGTAGGTGGACTGAAGGGACTGTTCCAGTCCACAGAAGCTTCTATTTTATTTTTTTTAAAGGCAAAGGCAGAACTACATACGTGCTATACAAGTATCTCACATCAGTTCAGATTTTCCTTGTTAGAGGACTGCGTCATCACGACCCCAAATCTTCACAGAACAAAATAAAAAATAATTTCTAAGGAGAAAGAGACGATAAGAAAGACAACCCAGGGCATAACTCATTTTACTGATAATCACAGATTACAAGATCAAATTCATAGCAGATTGAGCCAAATGATGAGCCATCTGGAGTACATCTCTGGAAAGGCAACAAATGTTAAATGTAAAGCAGTGTCCTCGACACACACTGATCCAATTTGCTCCCTGCCACAGAGATATCAGTAGAGTAAGACTGCAGAGTAAGATTCCTTTCAATTTCAGTGAGAGGAAAGACTATCTTAGGGTATGTTGTAAGGCCTCGGCGACTAAGATGCTTAATTTTCGTGAATTGCATGATGGTCAGGTGACGCGAGAGTTGTTTCTTAGGTTGCCGGGAATGTTTGAGAGGAAAGAGTTAGTAGACCTTTTTGATTTAACACCCTACTCTGTAGATTTCAAGCCAGGGGATAATGATGATGAGATTGATGATAATGTGGATGATAAGAATGAGGGTAATGTTGATGAGGCCCAGGGAGTGGTGCAGAAGTCTTCTTCTTCTAAAAGTATTCAGCCATATCCCCATGATCACTATCCTGTGTCTAGAAGTAATTCGGTACCCCAAACGGGGACGCAGGTTGGTGGAGGTTGCTTTGATTCTCGTTCTGGTCCTAGTGCTCTTACTCCTCAACCCCGATACCGAATGAGTTATGCGTCTCATGAGCCTGAGAAAGAGTCGGCTCGACGCTGGAATGAACCTCTTCATAATTATCAGCAAGGCCGTACGTCTCACGAGCCAGACCAGGGGTCGGATGGACATCCGAATGGGCCTGCTGTTCCTCCTAAATCTTTGTCATTTGATGGATTGAATGATTGATTGATTGATTAGGGTTTAACGACACTACCAACACAATGTGTCATATAAGTGTCAAGCTAGATATTACTTTAATGCGTATACTGAGTTAGTTGGGTGGCTACTTTCCCGGGAATAAATTCCCTACTCTTTTCGAATAGGAAAGCAGGTTCTTTAACGTGCAAGTGGGGTTGCTCTCCATCACACGGGAGTCATTTGATGGAAGGACGGCTTGGAAAACGTTCTACATGAGATTCAATAGGTATGCAGTAGCAGCTGGTTGGAATGGTACCGACTGTATGAACGCTTTTTCCATGTGCCTGGAGGGGGTCGCTGCTGATCATTTCTCTGCATTGTTACAGCGAGGGGTTGGAGGGTGCAGATGAAACTTTGTGCGGGTGGGCCGATAGGCTCCAGCAGTTTGCAAGTTTTTACTCTGTCCTCAGATTCTTCACATCATAGATAGCTGAAGATGGTACATGTAGATGTCAATGTTGGTTTTTCTACTTCTATCTCAGAGTCTCTTCAGCGGAAGGTAAATGTGCTCTCTGAAAGAGACAAATTGTGTGTGATCTGTCTTGATGAGGTGTCTTCAAGAACAGGCCTTAGCTATTAATTCATCTACAGATCGAGTTGAAGGTTTTGAAGAGTCTGGTAATGCAGGGAAGATTGCAAGAGTAGCGAACCATGCCTTTGTTTTTATGGTAAGGAGCTTTACATCTAAGTGGAAACAGTCAAATGGCTATTTCCTGGCTCAGGATGCCACACCAGCAAATAAATTAGAGGAGCTTCTTAAACAATGCATTCATAAAGTATCATAGATAGGACTTACCCCAGATATTTTAGTTTGTGATCAAGGATCTTGCAATGTAAAGATGTTTGAGAGTTTAGGTGTCTCAGAAGATAGACCCTACTTTTTCACTTGAAGGCAATAGCATATTAGCCATGTTTCAACCTCCACAATTGATGTAGAGTGCAAGAACAAACCTTTATAAACATGATTTCAAATCATAAAAGAAAATTACAAAAGAAAACTGCAAACTAGGGATATATAAAAAAATTTTGGACAATTTAAATGAAGCTATCAAGTCAAACTTGGCTGAAGCATGTTCATGGCCTACGTCCAGGAAATAAATGTAAGACAAGACTCCAAAAAGACAGTGAGAACCTTTAAGTTTAGCTACATATTTCCCCGTACCACTGGAAAGCCTACAATCATCTTGGTGCAGCAGGATTATAACATCTAACTGTCAATCATTTCTACAATTTTGCTGATCCAAAAATAGAATCACATACAATTAATGTAGAAAATTTGTGGTGGCAGGCAAAGAGACAATTACGTGAAACTCTCTGGCATTTCTTCAATTTTGTTTGTATCTGTGATCATCCTAGCGTTGAAGGGCTTTCCATCTCAAGGTACATGTAGGCCTACTCAAAGAGCACACACATAAACAAAAATCATAACAACTTTGGGAAAAATTGAGGAAAAGTAGTCTTACTATTAACCACTCAAATAGCTTTGTCGCAAAACCCGAGAAGTATTTTAAATGCTGCTGGGTTTCATCATTTAACTGTCAATCATTCTTATAATATCGTTGATCTATTAAACCACAAAGGCGCACACAAACAACATCGACAATCTATGGTGGTAAGTGAAGAGACAGCTAAATGAAACCCACTCAAGTAGATTAGAAATCAACTGGACACAAAACTTGTGTGAATACATGTGGAAGCACTGTTTCAATGAAATCCTATTCTGTAAAAAAATGATTGAGACAATGTTATTCCTTTTAAATATACAACTGTAATTCATCAAATTTTGTGCCCAGTTACTGTATCATGATTTGTATTTTTTATTTTCAGTGAACTACCATTAATGTATTTTTGATTTGTTACTCCTGACTGATTTTTTTTTTTGTATCTTGATGTTTCATTTATGTATCAAATCCAACCTGTATTGTTGCAATAAAAGGAATTATTATTATCAGTTAATTTTGAGTAATGATCTCATAATAATATCAGCACCAATGCTGCAGCCTTGGTTCAGTAACATTCCAGCCTCTTACAGAGAACAACTCCAATAATTTGGTTGATCCAACCACCAAGGCACATACCAACAACATCAACAATCTGTGGACAATGGGTGTTTGGTGGTATACATTGTATGTGAAGAAACAAGAGAGGTATTTTTAGTTGCTCTACCAAACAAGAGAGACAGACAAACTTTAGGGCCATTAATTTTACGCCATACATGTATCTTGCCAGGCACTACTATTATTTTTTATTGTTGGAGAGCCTACAATAATCTCGGTGCCAGTGGGTTTCAGCATTTAACAGTAAACCATACTTATAATTTTGTTGATCCAACCACCAAGGCATATACAAACATTGAGAATCTGTGGACAATGGGTGTTTGGTGGTATATGCCGAGAAACAAGAGAGGTATTTTTAGTTGCTCTACAAAACAACTAGAGAGATAGACAAACCTTAGAGCCGTTAATTTTAGGCCATATCTTGCCAGGCACTACTATTATTTCTGATTGTTAGTCTCGGTACCGCTGGGTTTCAGCATTTAACAGTAAACCATACTTATAATTTTGTCGATCCAACCACCAAGGCGCATACCAATAATATAGAGAATCTGTGGTGGCAGGTGAAGCACCAACTTAGTGACACCCATACCAGAAGGTCAGAACTCAGTTGGACCGGACATCTCTGTGAATATATGTGGAGGCTTTGCTTCAGGGATTCTGATCTCTTTGAAAAGTTCCTTGGGAATGCGTCAGAACTGTACCCAACTGTGTATACAGTCATTTTCCTGCTTTGTTCTGCTGGTACATGTACAAAATTACATTCTTTGGCTTAGACAACTTGTGCTGCTTGATTTAAGTGCAGCGTTCGACACGATAGACCATACCATTCTGCTGAATCGCCTAAAAAACCTGCAATGTATATGGGTTACAGGGCAAAGTGCTTACCTGGCTGACAAATATAATTTTTATCATGATGAACAACCAACATTGCTTTTATGATTCAACACCTACGTTCATTAATGAGTACTACATGGAAAGACAAGACTAACACTAATACTGTACAGTAGATCCAAAATCAACTGGACATGTTACTTTTGCTACTTCATGTGGAGGCATAATTACATGGATTCAGAACTTTTAATTCTTTGACAGACTCATCCTCTCTTCAGACTATCTGACAACATCAACTAAAACAAATTGCAGATTATTTTAGCTCTTGTCAGGAGGTGTGCCACTTGGCAATAGAGTTGCTGTAAAAAATGCATGTACACATTTCTGGAGTTGCAGACGATAAAAACAACAAAACTAGTGAGAATGGCCTCCTGCAGTACATACTGAGATGTATAACGGAGGAGATCATGAGGCAGCTTCATATTGTGGAAAAGGGGACAAAAGAAGATGAAAGGAAATTACAAAAGACGTGTAGTGGTACGGTCTATTGACCATTTCCCCAATTAAATAATTATAATGTAAGTCAATTTTAAAGAGGGCGCTAGGCCACTAATTGTCAGTGAAAGGACAGAGTTTGGAAGGTTTCTTAGGTTTATCTATTTAAGTTCGTTCACATTAAATTAAAGGATCTTATTATGTATGCACTGTAATTGCATTGAGTCAGGGGATCGTATTGAGCTATTTGGAGACGGTCCCTGCTTTAGCGGTAGTCAGCATTCATGGCATTTGTGCAGGTGCTATGTCGGTTAAATGTGTTTCTGTTAACAATAGTAATAGCATCCTGTCCTATTCATAGCTTTACCGCGTGCAAGGTTTTGGGGAATATTTAATTAGCGTCGGAAAGCATACAACCATCTCGGTGCCGCTGGGTTTCATAATTTAACTGCCAATCATTCTTATAATTTTGTTGACCCAACCACCAAAGCTCATACAAACAACATTGAAAATCTGTGGTGGCAAGTGAAGAGACATATGTGAAACCCACACAAGTAGATTAGAAATCAACTGGACACACAACTTTGGTGAATACATGTGGAAGCACTGTTTCAATGAAATCCTAATCTGTAAAAAAATGATTGAGACAATGTTCTTCTTTTTAAATGTACAGCTGTAGTTCAAATTGTGTGCCCAGTTATCGTATCCTGATTTGTATATGTTATTTTCAGTTTACTGTTTACCATTAATGTATTTTGATTTGTAACTCCTGAATGATTTTTGTTTATATATCTTGATGTTTCATTAATGTATCAGATCCAACCTGTATTGTTGCAATAAAAGGAATTATTATTATCAGATAATTTTGAGTAATGATCTCATAATAATATCAGCACCAATGTTGCAGCCTTGGTGCAGTAACATTCCAGCCTCTTACAGTGAACAACTCCAATAATTTGGTGGATCCAACCACCAAGGCACATACAAACATCGAGAATCTGTGGACAATGGGTGTTTGGTGGTATATGTCGAGAAACAAGAGAGGTATTTTTATTTGCTCTACCAAACAACAAGAGGGACAGACATACTTTAGAGCCGTTAACTTTACGCCATATCTTGCCAGGCACTACGATCATTTCTGATTGTTGGAGAGCCTACGATAATCTCGGTGCCAGTGGGTTTCAGCATTTAACAGTAAACCGTACTTATAATTTTGTTGATCCTACCACCAAGGCGCATACCAACAACATAGAGAATCTCTGGTGGCAGGTGAAGTGCCAACTTAGTAACACAAGAAGATCAGAGCTGAATTGGACCAGACATCTTTGTGAATACATGTAAAGGCATTGCTTCAGGGAATCTGATCTGTTTGAAAAGTTTCTTGAGCATACCTCAGAACTGTACAATCCAACAACGTAAATATTCTTCATTTTTCTGTTTTGTTGTGGTTATTCCTTTTTGTATATTTTGCTTGTTGCTGGTTCGTGTACAAAATGACATTCTTTTGGCATTAGACAAGCGTAAGGAGGTTTTACTTGTGCTACTTGATTTCAGTGCATTTTATGATACGATAGACCACACTATTCTGCTGACATTGCTGACAAAAGCACCAAATATTATTATAATGCGATACTTACATTGCTTTCATGATGCAACACCTACGTTGCATCATGAAGATCAAATGGAAGAACAGGACTCACACAAGTACTGTAGATCCGAAACCAACTGGACACGTCACTTGTGCCGATATACATGGAGGCACAGTTAAAAGAAACCAAAACTTTTTTTATTTCACTGGCAGACTCTTCTTTTCTTCTGACTATCTGACAAAATCTACTAAAAATAGATTATTCTAGTTATTTTTGAGAGGTGGGCAAGTGGGTGATAGAGTCAAAGTAAAAGGATACCAATAACATTGGCGGTGTGGAAAAGTCTGTCGAAATCAACAAATCAGAATTTGAAAGAAAAATTACTAGAAGGGACAGTACTAAAAGGTCAATGGGTGTTTGGTGGTATTTATCATGAGAGGTTCAACTGTAGGTTCATCTTGCATGTCAGCAAATAGAGTTTTAGGTTCATTGCATTAAAAAAAATCTACACTACAATACATGTATCTGGATACCAAAAAAGAAATATGGTTCATATCTTGACCCACCACAAGGTCATTTCAAGGGAAGGTGCATAAATGCCTCATCAATGTCTAACAATTATAGGGCAAATTATTAGTAACATTTTTGTAAGGGGAGAGTCACAGGTCCTTATGAATATCGAGGTTATCTGCATTCCATTGAGACAACTGACTTTTCTTTTTATCTGAAGGCCAACATAGCAGAAACACTTGCAGAAAGCAAAGAAGACAAAGAGGCAGATATTGCAGAGGATTCCTTGCAAATGGGTCTCATGGACATGATAGAAGAGGGTGAATGAGAAGAACATCATGAGGTTAAAGACCGGAAATCAGGTAAGCGGTAATACACTTATCCTTTTTCTCTTCAACCTTGAGGCTTACAAACATTGAACCGTTTTGCTACAAAGTCCTAGGTCTCCTAACAATGTAACAATACACTTCATGGCATTGCACTTCATGGCAACGCACTTTAACGATATCACAATTTTCTCGACCATCTCTCCAACAACTGATCTCTCCTTTTACTTCTCATCAACGGCGGCCCCGACTTCAACTGCAATCATCCTATCAACGAGTTTAACTACGCCACGTGTTTTTCGTGATCGTCGCCTAGACAGACTCATCGTTACCAGTTAGGCCCCTGGAGACTCACATTTGAGCACCATGCACACGTGCCCTAACCAGCGTGTATTTAAAGTCTAAGGCCCATATTCTGATAGCAGTAAAAGTTAACCCTGGGCTAAAGTTAACCCTAGGTTAACTAATCCCCACCTAACCCACACCTCTGGTTTAAGTCCTATTGGTATTCTGATAGCCTAGTTTAACAAAACCAAGATTTCCATTTAACCCTGGGTTAAACACATTACGCATGCTCAGTAGAGCTCATCTCGAGCTGCGCTCCCAGGCCAGGGTCGCGCAGCAGTGCAACGCACCTCATGCAACAATGCAATACGCGCCTTGCCAATCGTGCGCACCGCGCTGGTCTAGGGGCGGGGCTGGTTTGGTTGATTGATCATTTTTTATTTTATTTTTGTCAGGTAATGCATCCATTTAGTGTTGAGGATTGGACGTATTTTTATCATGACAGATTAATCAATCTGGATTATTTTTCATTTTTAAATTGTTTTTATAATCCTCCCCCGCCCCGTTATCACAAAAGTTAACTTTAATTGTGTTGTTTTTAAGGTGCAAATGGCTGTAGTAACGATGATGCCCAAAATTTAAACCAGGCTTAAACTACCCCCTGGGGTAGTTTAAATTTTTGAGGATTTATTGCCATACTTAGCCCTGGGTTAAGCTAAACTTAGCTATCAGAATATGAAAATTTAACCCAGGGTTAAATTGAGGAGTTAGACTAGAGTTAAACTACCCTTAACCCTGGGTTAAGCTAAACCAGGCTATCAGAATATGGGCCTAAGCTACCAGGTGAGGACCATCCGCCATGCCAGAAGAGTCTGTCTCCAAGCGACCTTGCGGAGAAGGAAAAATTAGTGTTTAACATCAACATGGCAAGCATGAAGGACAAATGAAGAGCTTGTTTCCAAACGGACTAAATCCACTTTTGTAACTTCAGAGTAAATGGCTTTTCTTTGCCGGATTTTGTACAGGCGTCTATGAAAAATTGAAATTAAAAGTTGCAATTTCTGGAAGTTGCAATCAAAATTTAGGTAAGTTATTTTGCTCACAGATGGGTACGTGCCTGAACAATGTCCTGATATCAATAACTCAATTTTCATCAAAAGTGGATTTAGTCCCTTTTGGAAACAAGCTCTTCAAATACTGAAGAGGACTTCGGTTTGCAGGAAGAGCTATAGAGGTCGTCATCAAAAAAAGTGGCAGAGTCCCACCCCACCCCCTCCCTACGGCAATGACTAGACATCAAAAAAGGAGGACCTGGCAAAGTCGGCAGGGCAATTGAGATGTTTGAAGATTTCAAATTAATGGTGAAGCACATGGACAAACGCATTGGAACAATCATCTTCTCAAAGTGCGATGGTTCTTAGTGCGATCACTGTACCACTCATCCATCAACTATTTCTGCTGACATCATGTTCATCCTTCGGAACTTTCCGTCTCCTACGCCATCCTCTGACTTTGCCTGACCACTTTTCAACTTTCATCCAGTCTATCTGCTCTCCGTCTACACTACCTTGTGAACATGGGACATTGCAGGCATATTGAAAAGGAACAAGAAAGACCATGTATCAGCATTGATTGTGAAGCATTTAATGTTGATTAAATATTTTGATTATGGTTATGCCAACTGAGGTATTTTTGTATTTCATCAATTTTTTTTGTGTGCATACATTGTAATGTAGCTTCTATTTTGTCAACTGAGATATATTGATGTATTACTTACTTATCACAATGTGTAAGATGACAATAATTTTTCTCTGTCGATTATTATTGTTATGGTAAATTATAGGATAACATTTTCATGAGTACTTTTGTCAGGACAAATTTTTGTTAATTATTTTGTTCCATGATCTACTGTAGGTCTACCTCTTTTATCCAACACAATGGGTGAGCCCTCCGCTACAACAAGAGCACGTTCCACTTCAATGAAAGGCAGGGAAGTAGGAAAAATGTTTGGTAGTCTATTATGGTTCGGTCTTAGCATTGTTCTCGGGAACAAAAGCAAGAAAAGAGAGGGTCATGTGATTATTGAAGTAAATTGTGGAACCAAAATGAATGTTAATCATTATTGTTACTGCACAAAAGAGCCTTAAGAATTTGTACAGGTTCCCCTTACTTAGCCCATACTGATCCAATATTAAAAGAAATAAACATATTAAAAATATCTGATATCAATATCTTGCAAACTGCAAATTTTATGTTCAATTATACTAATAATTTGGTTCATCCAAATTTCAGTACAATGTTATACACCATACCCAAATTCATGACCACAAATACAGAGGTTCCAACAATTGTCATCTAGTAATCCAAAAACAGTCCTTGCTTGTAAATCCATTAGACATAGAGGACTTGATGTTTGGCACTCATTGCCCAATGAAATAAAAGAATGTTTCTTACTTTACTCTGTAAACGCAAGCTAAAAATAACATTATATATCCTAGACTCGTAAATTTTTCTTAAAGTGTGTTTAGATATTGTTAAACTGATTTACATTTCCCTGGTGGGGGGGGGGGGGGTAGGATTCCGCAATTGTTTTTTTTTTTTTTTCATCTTGTCATCATTTGATTTAATATCTGAATGTATATCATGCCATAATGGCAATTAGGGCTCTGCCGAGTTAAGACCATTGGTCTTTTGTAATGTCCTAAATTTCATTTCATTTTTGTACTTATGTTTATTTAATTGCTTTGTTATTTACCATGTATCGTCTGATATATTTGTATCTTGTATTTTTTTTTTATGAATGAAATTGAAAAAAAAATGAATTGAATTGAATTGAATTGAAACTCAGCGCTCATAGAAGAAGTCAGTAAGGACATCATGCACAATAAAAAAAAAAAACATACGCAGCTAACATAATGCATCTGCAAACCAGCAATACTTCCAAAGCAAAAGAAATTACCAACTTAAAAAAGAAAGTTGACGAGCATGCCGATTGTTGAAAGGCGATACATGAAACCTGAAAAAGTCTATAGCTGTGGACGAAAGCTAGCCCCTTCTAAATAACAGGTTGTTAGAATCTTGAATTTTCTTCATTTGTGATTCACCTCAACTGATGAAAGTTTTCAGTGCTTTTGGCATTGTTTAATCAATAATGAAGAATGAAAGCTTGCAGTAAACAGCCGAAACGTCACAACTTTCCCAATTTTGACATTTTGTGAAACAACCGATTATTTCTTCTCTTCATTGATCCAGCACGATGATCGATATCTTTTGTACTAATAAAGAACATGTACAGTAAATGCGTGACGGGTTCAGGAAAAAAGTCAAAATTGGAACTATATTGATACTTAGAAATATGTAAATGTTATCTATTGATAAATGGGAGAAAAACTAGAAGAATACTAAACAAGTGTACAGTGCCTGATAAATTTACCAAGGCCCAACTCCAAGATTTCACCTCAGCCCTGGGAAGGTAAGAAAATTTTCTAAAAAATTGACCCCTTTTGAGTCATGGCCATCGCCACTCCTTCCGGGTTATTCAAGATTTTCCGCATGCAATTTTCGGAGGTTCATTGATGCTTTACGTTATGTGGAAAGGTTCAAGCAAGATGGTTATCAGTTCGTGTGTTCAAAAAGAGATATTTCATTTCTGGTTATGTACGGTTTACTCAACATAAAAAGTGAGAAATGGCAGTAAATTGTCATTCAGTTTATAGAAATAGTTTCTTCACCATTATTCTGCCATAAATAACTCTCTGAATCGATTCTTTGTCATTAAGAAAAATACATTTTGTAAGTTATACATTATATTCCTCATACTTTATCTTATAACAGATCTTGTAACTTCATGATATACTAGTAAAATACATCAACATCCCTGAGCACGACAGAAATGCAAAAATAAAAACTTGACCTTTTCTAATAAACATCATATACTATTACACTTGTTACCATGACAACACATCCCGGCTTCTCGTCTACCATTTGATGTTGAGTGCATTGGTGTTCTTCTCCACCTCATGGTAGCGTGTATGCAACATTGTCCTAGCCTTCTCACTGCTCACTCCTCCTAGCCACTCCTCGTACAGCATTCGTACCATCACGCTATCCTCCGGTCTTCTTGTAGGAGCGGAGTTGTAGAGTTCTTCCACTTCCGCGACGAGTTCCTTTGCTGGTGTGCCTTCCTCTGCTTTGATCTGCCCTCCTCCATTTGTACAGCCTGTTTAAAAACATATGAAGGTTAGGAGGTAATGGTGGTTACAAAAATCTGTTAAAAGTCTGATTTTGGCATGGTTCAAAATTTGTCTAAAATAATAATTAATGGCAGTTGATACCGCTGATAACCGCATAGGGAATATTCCTAAAGAATTGTCCATAATTTCTTTATAGTATTAAAAATTTTGTTGTGTCGAATAATTTATGACGGTTGACACAAACTACTCAATGGTGAGCAAATCTTTCAAAGACATACAGAAATTTATTTTAATAGATAATTTTGAAATTGCATAATCATATTCTGAAGGTGATACAAGATACAAAAAGGACCAACACAGAGAGGGATGAACAAGGCTTTTTAGAGAGGACCTAACCCTGGGCAGAATCAACGTTCTACAAACTGACTAAACCTCCAATGATTTTAGGATTAATACATACCCACTGGACAGGCCATAACTTGAATGAAGTGAAAGGGCGACTTTGCGCTCTTTATCTCCTGTACAAGATTGTGTATGTTTCTGAGCCATATGCCAGAGCGAACCTCAAGACGCCGAACATAGATATTCTATGAACTCATTACACCTGATATTACATCAAGATCAATACATACCTGCCGGACAAGCCATGTCTTCAACAAAGTGGTAGGGTGACTTTCCTCTCTTTATCTTCTGTACAAGATTCTGAATGTTCCTGAAACCATACGCCAGAGCGAACCTCAGGACAGGTCGACCATAGATATTTTATGAACTCATTACACCTCATATTACATCAAGATCAATACATACCTGACGGACAAGCCATGACTTCAACAAAGTGGTAGGGTGACTTTCCTCTCTTGATCTTCTGTACCAGGTTCTGAATGTTCCTGAAACCATACGCCAGAGCGAACCTCAGGACAGGTCGACCATAGATATTCTATAAACTCATTACACCTCATATTACACAAAGATCAATACATACCTGACGGACAAGCCATGACTTCTACAAAGTGGTAGGGTGACTTTCCTCTCTTGATCTTCTGTACCAGGTTCTGAATGTTCCTGAAACCATACGCCAGAGCGAACCTCAGGACAGGTCGACCATCGGATTCTACAGTCACTTCCTTGAAATCTTTGTTCCTGTAAGGGGTGACCAAGGATTTTCCACATTAATTTCAAGTTTAGGTATCATGTATTTGGCAAAGAAAAAGTGTTTATGCTCATGAATCCATATATTAAGGTGGACATTACAACAGGTGGACCATCAGATTCTATAGTCACCTCTTTGTAGGCCTACCTGTAAGGAGTAACCAAGGAACACATGGCAAGGTCATGTATTAAAAGTTACTTTAAATCAAGGGGTATCGTTTGAATCCCTACCACAGACATTACACTAGATATGCTACACTTGACCCGGGTAAGGGATAAGTATTGTACAAAATTTGCTACCTCAACAATTGTTCAGTGGGCAATCTCTAACACTTTTAAAAAGAATCGCAAACTTTAGCCCTGGAATAAACACTATGTTCCTAACCCTAAAGAAAATTAAGCACAAGAGCAATTATGAGAGTAAATTCTGGGGGCCGTACCACGAAACCGTCAGAAGTCCTAAGTTCTTACATACCCCATAGGGACACGTGTAGAATTAACACACGTTTCAATGAGTTGTCCAAGAACTTGGATTTATGATGGTTTCGTAGTACGGCCCTCAAGCATATAAAGATTTGACAGGCATATGTGGACTTACTTCATGGTTTTATATTGCAATTCACCCAGTTCCTTGCCAAACAGTTCTCTGGCAGCATGGCGTAGAATGTGTTCATGGAAACCACCCGATCCACCTCCGGAATGACTTACAACAGAACTACTCTCACAGAATGGAAACCTGTATAGCAAACACAACAACATGACCAAGGACATGATCAACTCCGCATTGAAATGAACACATATAATTTTTTAGATATTCATTTCTGAGCATCACACTGGACTTTGAAAGGGGGGGCAACGTATGCCCTCTATTTAACACCCAGTTTACAGGTAGGGAGAGTTTTCAATTACAAACTAGTAAGAAGGGAAGGGGCATATCACCATAACTAAAGCTTTCATCATCCACACGAGCTGGATTTAGATGCTCACATGTTGATTGTCAGCCTACACTCTGAAATAATAGAACAAATGTAAAAAATTGTTTGCAAACGGTGGGTGATTTCAAGATTCACTGTGACTATTTGGTGCAGTGTTAGGTCAAAATTTTTAGATCACTACAGCACCAAACTTAAAATGAAGCTGGTCCTAAAACAAACTTCACTAGGTATTGTTCTATCAATAATGTGATTTCGCAAATTTTTTGAAAACTCGATGTGTTCATGGCGCTAGGTAAAGCAATCTAAATTGTGCATCCAACATCACCACTAACATGGAGCTTGAAATTACCATTATGTTGATGAGGACAATGTAACCAAGTCAAGTGCAGGTTGTTCTAAAAAATAAAAATCATGCAAAAAATTGATTTTTCTTTCCTACATTCATTTAAAAAGCTTTCTTCATCTGAAGAAATCAGATAATGAACTTATAGCAGAAGTACTATGAACAAGAGCTTACAGGGTTCACTTACACAGAATTATACTCTAGGGGCTCGACTTCTGATAATAGAACCTGCTCCTTGGCTAACATAGCTTCCACCTCACCTGGAAAATGAAACAGAAAATTTTAAAAAAATCTTTAAAAATCAAGGATTTTCCCCCCTGCAATGATTTGCACTATTTCTCATTTATTTCGTTAAAAATGGATGTGTCACTCTTGTCAGTTATCAAATTTTACTCAAATTTGTTTTCAAGGCAAGTAACCTTAGGGCCAACATACTCCACCAATATTTTTCTTATTCTCATCAGAGTATGCAATTGCTTTATCACTCATACTGGAATAGGAATAAAACAAGACAATCAATAAGGAATTCTTACCCGACGTGATGACACAATCAACGTCTCTCGTCCTGTAAACATCGTTATAGAAATCATCCCTCGATGCTTCCAGTTTCTTATCATAGCAAGGCATTACAGTGACATGGTATATATTATCAGGTTTGACGCAGAGTGATTGTGCTACGTAGTCTTTGACCAAGGAGCCAATGATCTGCTGAGGTGATTTGGTAGTACTGATATAAGGCAAGATGTAGGATCCGTGTGTCTTCTCAGCATAACATACCCAGCCTGTAAGAAACCAAACAGTAAAATATAGAATACAAATCATTAGTCTCCTAATTAAATATAAATATAAGTAATGGTATATGCAATCAGGTTTGATGCGGAGTGACTGTGCTACGTAGTCTTTGACCAAGGAGTCGATGATCTGCTGAGGTAATTTGGTAGTACTGATGTAAGGCAAAATGTATGATCCGTGGGTCTTCTCGGCATAACATACCCAGCCTGCAAGAAACCAAACAGGAAATATAGAACACAAATCATTAGTCTCCTAATTAAATAAAAATATAAGTAATGGTATATGCAATCAGGTTTGATGCGGAGTGACTGTGCTACGTAGTCTTTGACCAAGGAGTCGATGATCTGCTGAGGTAATTTGGTAGTACTGATGTAAGGCAAGATGTAGGATCCATGTGTCTTCTCTGCATAACATACCCAGCCTGTAAGAAACCAAACAGAAAGTGTAGAATACAAATCATTAGTCTCCTAATTAAATATAAATATAAGTAATGGTATATGCAATCAGGTTTGATGTGGAGTAACTGCGCTATGTAGTCTTTGACCAAGGAGCCGATGATCTGCTGAGGTGATTTGGTAGTACTGATGTAAGGAAAGATGTAGGATCCGTGAGTCTTCTCGGCATAACGTACCCAGCCTGTAAGAAACCAAACAGGAAATATACAGGTAGAATACACATCATTACTCTCCAAATTAAATATAAATGTAAGTAATGGTATATGCAATCAGGTTTGATGTGGAGTGACTGCGCTACGTAGTCTTTGACCAAGGAGTCGATGATCTACTGAGGTGATTTGGTAGTACTGATGTAAGGCAAGATGTAGGATCCGTGAATCTTTTCTCGGCATAACATACCCAGCCTGTAAGAAACCAAACAGGAAATATAGAATACACATCATTACTCTCCTAATTAAATATAAATATAAGTAATGGTATATGCAATCAGGTTTGATGTGGAGTGACTGTGCTACATAGTCTTTCACCAAGGAGCCGGTGATCTGCTGAGGTGATTTGGTTGTACTGATGTAAGGCAAAATGTATGATCTGTGGATCTTCTCGACATAACATACCCAGCCTGTATGAAACAATGTAATTTACAGAAAATGAAACACTGGCGTAGATCCGTAAAGAATGTATCATCCCCATGATACCATACAAGTTTTCCCAAAGTTCTGAGTAATATTATGAATATTGACATTGAAATTCATGGCTATTGTGAACCCCATGTTTGTATAAAATCAAATTGTTTCCATATCGCAGTGACGCCACAGCAATATCGCGATTTGAAGCAAACTTGACTTTTTCTCCTAATTAAAGGCTTGCAGTTGAACAGAATTTTGATATTGTTGTTCCTTTATATGTTTTGAACCTCACATAGGATAATTTGACATGTTTCAAATGTCACATTTAAAGGGATTTGGTAACTTTCAAAACAAGAGCAATTAAATAAAAATGAATAGAATTATATTGCTCTAATAGTAAAAACAAACTACTGAAAGTTTCAGATCAAACGGAAGTCATTTACTACCTTAAAACAGTGTAACAAACAATGCTGACATATACAGCCGTATCTGTACACCCGTCTGTTGCTAGCTCAGCAGGCAGCTAGGGACGGGGGACTACACAACAGGAAATGGGGTATATATTGTGCTGTGCTGGAAAGCACATGGTTTTTAAATCCATTTGGGGATGGAATTAAAAATCTGAGTATGAAATCATTGATATCTCGAAAGTAAAGCAAGCAATTAGCTTGCAATCTTGAAGAGATGCCAGACTGACCTATGTGTTTATAATTATGTTGGCAAAATGAGCTAAATCGAATAAATTGCGTTTTGAATATCATTCGATGTTACTACATCCCTTTAATGAAAACTACCATTTATCAAAAAATTGCATCGCAGCAAATCGAACAGTTTGAGGCGGGCTTACCTGGGCAAGCTGATGCTAGCATGGGTAGAGATCCCTTGGTAGCTTGGTTGTTGAATCTCTGGATGAACTCTCTCTGGCTCTCCAGAAGACTGAAGTCTCTGGCAAAGGTCTCGTCCAACACATGGTGAACACCTACAATGGAATGCAAAGAAATGAAGTATTAGAATTACTATTCACAAGCATTACTTTACCCTGTTCAGGCTATTCTTCAAGAGGACCGAAACTGCATACACAATCATTTCTAACTCCATAATTATATGCAAGAATGCTCGAGCAACCTCCTTTCCATAACAAAGACATCAATATTGTTCGTACGAACACTATTACATTCTTGATCAGAGATTCAAATGCAACGAACGGAAATGCCGGCAAAAGAAGAATCAAGTATCCATCAGGAGAAAGACATGGTTTGAAATTAGCCATTTAAGTTTGAGGAAAAGTCTCCTTATCACCTATTGTTTTGTAAATAAATTGCCTTATTAGTTGAACATCCATGAAACGTCAATTTCCGCTGACTCTCTTCTTCTTCTTCAACCGACTCTTCTTCTTCTTCAGAGTCAACGTATTTTAGTACTTCCAGTGAAACTATCTCGGATTACTTCAGCTACTACATAGAAGTCTGCCAGTATACTACTGAATCAAAGTTTGATGGAACAAATCCAATTGGCGGGGTTGGGAAGATTGTAGAGATTGACAAGTCTAAGTTTGGAAAACGCAAATATCACCATGGGAGATTCGTTGAAGGACAATGGGTGTTCGGTGACATATGTCGAAAAACAAGAGGTATTTTTAGTTGCTCTACGAAACAACAAGAGGGATAGACAAACTTAACAGAACAAAACTGAAACAGAACAAAGAAAACCTGTGCCATTGTGATTTTTTTATATTCTACATCCCCTTTCCCCATTCTTTCTTTATTTTCAATAGAATATTTACATAAGGACAAAAAATAAGATGTACAAGGAGGAGAGGAATATAAATGTCATTATATAATTACAAATTTAATACAGCTAAAAGTTCGAGTGAATCCCTACCCGAGTTAGATTTTGTCAAACTATGTATTACCAATCTTTGTTTATGCATATTATTTTCCATATGGCATTGTAATTTTGATTGTATGTAAGCCGGTGAAAGGCAAATTTCCATGATTTGGACTGAATAAACTATCTTGTATCTTGTATTCATTCCTGGTTACCATTGCTTAAAATTGTGAAAAGACAGCAATCGACGTGGCAATTATGTAAGGCATAGATTTTAGTCGGAGCTGAGCGTCTGCAGTACCGGTACACATTGGAGGAAGCTAGCTACTTGTAGCGCAAAGGGATATTTTACCTGTCAGGCTACCTAAGTTACCAGTTTCTTCCACCTCATGACTTGGATTTATAAGTGGACTCCTACTTAGATTACTTAGTATTCATCTTCATACTCTGCTCCTACTACTTGCTTTCATCTTCTTCTTCTTCAATAGTGTCAACTCAACTCAACATTCTTTACAGATTTCAGTGGTCATTGTACATGTATATTGATTGTGTTGAATAATTTTGTTTACCGTAGCTGTAGTCGTTTGATCACTGTGTTTATTTTTACCTCTTATGTCTTTTTGTAGGGATTGACCTTTGAAAGGTCTGTAGGCCTATTGTTAATCCCACAACTTTCTGTTATGGTTGTATTATAATTGTTGTACTTTTCTGTATACATGTATTTTTAATCTAATTTGAATGTTAATTTATCTTGTAATGATTGTTCGTACTTTTTATCAGATTGGGGAAATAAACTTGAAAACTTGAAACCATGGCCACCTCTACTAGTACGTCATCTAGAGGTAGAAAACGAAGGAAGAAACGAGGAATGAATCTGTACAGGCCTTCTCAGAGACTCAAGAATGAAGAAGATACAATATCTTTCTGCCAAGAGATGGGATTAATAGCCAAAGCTGTATCTTTCCCCAATTGTAAATGTAACCTAAATCGTATCTATACTGTCAAGCGTGTTGGCCGATCAAGACCAGAAAGAAGATTTCAATGCAACAAACGGAAATGCCGGCACAAGAAGACTCAAGTATCCATCAGGAGAAAGACTCGGTTTAAAAATAGCCATTTGACGGCAAATCATATTATCTAAAACAGCACAGACCTCCAACCACCTGACAGGATGACTGACCTATCAACCCTAAATGATGCCCAAATCAACTGGCTTAGTCAACTCAGAGATATTTAGCCTGATTTAAGTCAAGATCAAGATAGCAACAAGAAGAATGTAGCTTGCTGGTCATTCCTTGTGACACCCAGAATTGGTCACCAGCAAATTATACCACAAAACACCCATACAACCGAACACCCACCCATCATCATCATCATCTGTTATAAAGTTTATATATCAATGTGTTTCTTTATTGCTGATACACTTTGCAAGAGGCATCAGTGACATCAACTTAAAAGAAGAAGAATATTATTATCGTGGACTGTGCAATTTTTATAGTCAGCTCATATTCTGATTATTTTGTATATACATCTTGACGGGAACTATAATATTAAACACTTCCGCTGTATTCCTGCAAGAGTAGAAGTGTCAACTTCATCGAACTATATGCACTATTGTGAATATTCTCTTTGTTAGAGACTGTTGTTCAAGTAAATAATATGCCATTGCTCCAAGTTCTCAAATTTCCGCTCAGCCCTGCTGGTTCATCGAGCTTGTTTCCTTCATCTGATTTTCCTTCAGTTTTCAGGTAAGTTTAAACATGTGAAAGAGTATTTCAAAAAAGGCATAGCATCATCTTCTTTTGTTTTTTCATAATTTGTATTTCTTATATTTGTTTATGTATGGAATACTTAATATATATAGCTTGTTATTTCAGTTATGATATTGTTATTTTTGTAATTATGTGTTATTGTGAAGCACTTAGAAACATTTTGTAGTAACCACTATACAAATGTAATTTATTGTTATCATTTATAAATGTCTAAAAAACACCAAACTACACTGAATATATAGATATATTGTATTCTTGTTTTTGTTCCTTTTTTTTAGTGGATGATACTTTGCTGGTTTCCAAGTTCCCAATGAGTCTTCTGTGTGCCTGGCTTCTCCCTCTGCATGTCCTTCAGTTTTGTACAACTAAAGACTATGTATGAGATGTAAGCATGAAATATTTTGGATTTGTAATATATGCCCTACAGTACACTAACTCTAACACTAACCCTTGGACACCATATCTCGATGACCCTATCATGTAATGTTTGTTTTTGTTTTTGTTTTTTCTAGCTTGTTTGGAAGTTTATGCTGGTGCTCAAGTTGGGTCTTCAAGCTTTTCCTTCAACTTCGTTGAGAGAGGTTCCAAAAGGCAAGTTCAATTTGTCTTAATTCTTTTTTTCCATTGAAATCCTCACACTCCAAAAACAAAAACAAAAAACAAAGAACAAATTGATACAACATACATACACCAAAAATGTGTAAAATATATTTTAGAAAAAAAAGAGTGATTTAATTTTGTCTAAAAATGTTTTAAACATCGCCCTAAAAAAAATTATTACAAAAAAAAAAAAAAAAAATCTACTTTCAATACTTCTAAAAACTATTTGTACTTAAAAATGAATTTTACATCATATACATACTTTTTTTCTTCACTTTTAGTGGCTGGTACGAAAGGAAGATTTACCAGCTTACATACAGTATTTGAAATGACAAAAATAAGCTGGCATATCTAACATAAGACACAGGGGATGCTTACCTAGTTCTCTAAAGAATGTAGCTAGCCTCTTTGCTGTATCTTGAAGAGAGAGTTTATATTTAGCAGCTAATGATGCTCTTGATTGAGGCGAGATAGTTACAATGACTGTCCTCTGCTTGCTCACCTCGCCATTCTAGCAACAAAGCATAATCAAACACAGACACCTAAGCATCTCTATTCTAAGTACCGAATAATTTGATTTTTTATCTTTCCGCTGAAATTATACCTCTTTGCCACATTAAATTTCAACAAGGTTTTAGTTCTACACATAGTATTAACGTCATAAGACTAACATCCCTAGTACAAAACAATTTACATAGCGAGTATGAAACACAATGTGGGTTATTATACAAATCTATTGTACTAATCTGTGAAATCCTAATAATAGGTGCTTACTGTCTGTGTAGATGCGCAAAGAGGCATCAATGTCACATAACAGGCTAATGATGGCAAGTATTTACTTTGCACGAGAGGAAAATAGCCTACAAAAAACTTTTCACTTGCATTAGTTGTTTTGAAACATCAATATAGTTGCCACTTGCACGTGATGTTCACATCATTGACCTAATCGATCTCAATAAAATAAAAGGAAACATTTCGGAATGCTAAATCTGATTGGACGGATCGACTTACTGCAGCAAGTTTTCTGTTTTCCTCTAACACTCTGAAGAGTTCCTCCTGGCTTTGTTGGGTAATAAGAACACTCTCCGCTGATGTGATACATCCGCTACAGGCTAAGCAGTCATTCAATGTTATCTGTGCCTTCTCCAATTTCCTCGATCCTCCATACTGTGTGGTACAATACAAAATAACCATTATTCAGCTGCCAAATTTTTGTGTCAGTGTGTAAAACCTAACTTTGAATTCCTTACAACAAATATTAAAATCTAGGTACACAAGGGGCCCCGTTTCTTGAAACCGTCATAAGTCAAAGTTCTTGGAAAACCCATAGGGACATGTGTTGTAGAATTAACACACGTTACAATGGGATGTCCACAACTCAGACTAATGACGGTTTTGAGAAACAGGGGCCCGTTTCTCGAAACCGTCATAAGTCTAAGTTCGTGAACATCCCAGTGAAACGTGTGTTAATTCTACAACACGTGTCCCTACGGGTTGTCCAAGAAGTTAGACTTGTGACGGTTTCGAGAAACGGGCCCCTGGCCCTGGTATCTAACCAGAGGATATGTCTCTGAAACTCTGAAATTCAGCGTCAGCAGTTGCAAAGTCTCAGCAGATAGCAAGATGTCTCTACAACACAGAGGCTCAGTCACATGGCAGATGTAATACCACGTATGTAGTATATACTGTACATACTACAACTTCTCCATTGCTCATGCTCAATTCATTCAACCAATAAGAAGTGTCCCCAGTGCCAATTAAAAGTCCTGTTATTCAAGCCACATTCTTCTAAATCCAAGGAACCTACAAATGTACATGACCATTCAAGGCATCCTGCTGAACAAAGAAAGGCAACCAAAAGTAACCTAGTTAGTTGAAATACCTCCAGTTGGTTGACCTATGATTCTACCTAAAGGTCAAATGCTTGGCAACAATCCTCATTCAAATTCAATGCCTTATCATGGATCTACTACATTCCTTTTTGCTTTTAACTACCCATGTAATAGAATACAAGGATTTCAGTCACATTGTGAAAATAGCATTGAGGAGAGAAATCTATTAGTTACTTTGTAACTCCCATTGTGTAAAATTGGCTCACAATGTGAGTTATAACTGTTTTAAAAAGATTTTTTTTTTTCTAAAGAAATTCTCACAAATTTTCATGTGACCTATATCCTGCTGCAAATCATGAATGTTAACAACTTTAAAGAGAATGGGGAAATTTGGTCTTGGGTTTGTCTGACATAGCAACAAGTTTGTCACCTAAATTTTGAGTGGGTCACATGTATTTTTACAAAATCTTTGTTTTTTGTTTTGTTTTTTGTTTTTTTATAAAATAGCCTCAAAGCACATGGAACAAAATCCACGATCACCTTATCATTTCTTCTCAACACAAATCTGTCAGCAATATTGACCAATCACAAGTCTCCAAATAGCTTGACCAATCATGAAAGTGTCTCAACTAAACAATCAACCAATCAGCAATCAAAGTATTAAATTGAGGTGTGGACATAAATGAATATCAGGGTTGAGTGTGTGTACCTCAGGAAAATATAGCATTACACAATGTGTCTAACCATAACATACAGAGTGTATCGAGCCTAATTACCATATAATATACAGAGTGAACACACTGCACATTATACTATAGACTGTATCAGTGAATGGATGAATCTAGAGATGACCTGGATGAAATGTACAATGAACAGGTGGACTGGATGGAGATGCCTATGAATGGTGACTGGTATGATGAAATGTACAATGAACAGGTGGAATAGATGGAGATGGTATGAATGGTGAGTGGCATGATGAAAATGCAATCTACAAGTGTGAAATCAACATAGCAACTTATGTAACAAAGTTCCCTGACCTACAAATGTCAATGTCAAAACTAGGCTCTACACCAGTTACTAGAATAGACCATTTACTTATATATGGCAGGCGTTGCATATTCAAATTTTATGCATATTTTTTCCTGACAACATAGGGTGGTATCTCACTTCGCGGAAACAAAATTGAGACTGATTAGCCAGCAGTCATTGTACAAGATCTGTCTCCTGTGGCCCAACAAATCGTCGCGGAGACAGCACAGGAGACAGATGTATGTGCAATGCCATGCGGGCAAATCTGTCTCAATTTTGTTTCCGCGAAGTGAGATAGCACCCTTAGTAACAAGGTATTCAAACAACCTGTAAATAAAAGAATGAACTACAATACATGTACATGGAATTCAGTACGTGAACAATAATTTTTGATATGTCAGGCAAGCTTTCAGGTCGTCCAAAACAATCTTTGTTAAAAAAGTATGCATAAAATTTGAATATGTCAGTAAACTGGTCTATTGTAACTCTTTAAAGGGGAAGTTCACCCTGAGTTTAATTTGGTTTTAAAAAAATGCAGAAAAATAAAAGAAAAATATATGTGAAGGTTTGGAGAAAATTGACCAAAATATAATGAAGGTAAGAATATTTAAAGTTCTGATTTTGTGACGTCACATGCGAGAAGTTCTCCTATGTGTTATGTAGAGTAAATTCCATAAATTGTCATTTTTTTAGAAGAAAATTAATTATTTCACCTGTGTGGTCGATACATCATCAAACATATGTTAATATACACGCCTCTATCAAATTGACCCATTCCTTTATCAAGAACCATGCAAAAAGACAAATTTATGGAATTTACATACACAACACATGGGAGAGCTGCTCGCACGTGACATCACAGAATCAAAACTTTAAATATTCATTACCTCGCTATTTTTTGGTCGATTATCTTCAAACTTTCATTCATAGTTTTCTTTTATTTTACTGCATTTTTTAAAACCAATAAAATTCCAGGGTGAACTTGCCCTTTAAGCAATGGGGCCCTGAACCAACTTACATCATCTAGTTGTACATAGCTGCCATCATCCTCAATCCGAATAGCTCCTGGTTTTCCTGCGACTTTCTCCACCTTCACTGGCTTGATGCATTCCTGAATTAAAGCAAAATAAAAAATTTAAAAAATGAGTCAAAAGCGTTCGATCCTAGCAGAATCTTTTTCAGAGACAAAATGACAACAATTTAAGGGTGCTATCTCACTTCGCGGAAACAAAATTGAGACAGTTTTGCCAACATGGCATTGTCTCCTCTTTTTCCGCGACGAAATCTTTCGTCCCACTAACAAAAGGTTACGTGGTACAAAGGATGGATTAGCCAGCATGCTATTGTACTAGATCTGTCTCCTGTAGCACACAACAATCTGTCGCGGAGACAGCTATAGTGCAATGCCATGGGGGCAAATCTGTCTCAATTTTGTTTCCGCGAAGTGAGATAGCACCCTAAGTAATGATGTTCGTCCTCCGCTAGCAAAGACGACGACAACTTCTTTCATCAGATGTCTATGTGGGTACGAAGATAGCTGATTAGACCAATCTCTGCCAGAAAAAGTCTGGTACAATGCAGACAAGTAAAAGCTGGCAGTGGGGTATGCTGGGAGATGTTACTTGCTATGCCTTTTCGACGCTGGTGTTTCTGTTTTTGCCAGGAGTCCACATGTCTCAACTAGTAGCCCGACACACCAGCCCTAACTACGGTGCTCGCGTGCAGTTTATCTATTTACATACATATTTTTATTAGAAAATTATCTAATAGTTTGGACCTTTTTCACAAGTTTTCCCCCAAAAGGATTTAAATTATTTGTGTGAAGAATATAAAGATGTTCCAACATTTTAGGCATTGTTTGTGTAGGGACAGTGATTTTCCATTAAAAGAAATGTCTTTTCTATTTCTGAACACCTGTAATTCTGTTTCAATTTTGATCTAAAATGGAAATTCCATTTAGTCTTTAGAAAATGTACAGACAGCAAAAGCATGAATTCTGTTTCACATGAAAAGTATAGAACCAAAACAGATTTTCCGTTTGATTTACCGGTAAACGGAAAATCACCGTCCTTATTTCTGACTAATAATTCAATCTTTTTTT
>CALNVZ010003430.1:29759927-29792527 GCA_940671915.1 Paracentrotus lividus | reverse complement strand
AAAGAGAGAAGATATCACATCATAATTGCCATTTCATAGTTGGAGATTTTTCAATTGATAGTAGGTGGTAACACACATTGGTCCACAATACATTGTATTGTTTTATCTTGGAGTACTTAGGAAACATTAAGTACATTTAAAATTTCATAATTTGCAAACAAATCTTAACTATACCAATGATATAAATGGGTCATTAGTTTTGAATGTGTGTCAATGGCAAACCATCATCGGTATCAAGCACATCCTAAAATGTGTTGAAACTTATGGTCTAAATTCATAGCTGGCAACAAAATTAATTTTGTTAAACATTGTTGAAACTTCATATAATATTATTGAGGTAGACAACATTTTGTTTAAAAAAGAAGGAAATGTTCAAATATTCCTTTCATAATTCTCCCTACAGCTCAAGCAAGAATGGAAACTACATGTAAAAATGCAAACATACAGCCCACTCCTATTCTGACAAGTCCTCAGGGACCAAACCAGAAACCTTATTACACAAAATGAAATTATCTGCTTAAACGAAATATGAACTACAAACACATGTATGTTTGAAATGTGGACTGGGACAATTCCATTTCATAAATTTAACACAATTCTTGTTGTATTTGTGCTTGTTTAATGGGAGTAGGTTGTAATTTTATATGGCATTCTGATTACACTTGGTCTTGCATTTGTCTTTTGTGTGACTGGTGATTGGCAGTTTCCTGACTAACAAGAAATAGGTGCACTACTACTAAATGATAATAATGTATTATGTATAGTGCATTTTCTGTAACATTATATTCAAATGCGCCAAAAGAAATCAAACAAAGCATCCTGCAACTAAGAGGAATATTCGACAACTTTGTTTAAAACTATGGTAATAAATAAAGTACTAGCTAAATTCTACTAAATCCGTGATCTACCTGCAAATAATTACCTCTTTTCAGTCCTATATGCTAATGAGGAATGCAACCATATAAAATTATCAATATGAAGTAATATGCTTATAAAATAAATTCCCTTAACAGATCAAAGCCAATACTTAATATTTCTTTCGCCAAAAAGAATCATCAAAGATAGTAAAGTATTAGGGATACTATCATACTGCTAATTTTATTTTTTAATTAGAAAAATTGTTGATGACTTGGTGGTGCTATCTTTGTTTTTTGCACTTCTTTCCATTTTTCATTCCGAGGATGTATGATAATGATGAATATGTTGATAAGGATTGTTGCTGGAGTCGTAGATTCTGTTTGCGATCCAAGCTTCTGATCGAGGTCAGAGGAATGTTGTAGATTATTTTCGTTCACCTCGTGATCACATACCAAAAAAAGAAAGAAAATAAAAAAAGATGGACCGTTACAAGATGAATTACACAGGTCAACAAGGGCCATAGTAACCTGGGTATAATATAATTTTAATACGACAAAGTAAATTTACACTTCCACAACAACTATCATAAAATGTTCTGCATGAAAGAGTGCCTTTTTAATAGTACTTGTCAACCCGATTTATATCATTAATTTTTGAATATTGCTTCGTTGCGTATTTTTTGCTAATTTGTAATAATGCCTGCCTAGATGTATTTTGAATCACTAATGCTTCAAGTATAATTTAATTTGTAAATTCAAAAACTAGCTTCAGATGTTAAACTTGAATCATTGTACAGATAAATCTACATGTATGAGATCTTTGAAGCGAATTTAAGTAAAAAAATAGTCCACTCCATGTAAAACAAGTGGCACTATGATAGCAGGGATCGTGAATGATGAAAAGAATACCTAAGCCAATTACCTTCCATTCTCAACGTCACTTCTCAAGTCAGAGGTAGGGTATAAGCCAGCACTGAAAAGTACAAATGCACGACACGCCCCCTTCCAAAGCAATTTTGATATCTTCTTGACACTGCCACCTCGGCTTCACAATGCTGATCGCTGTCGGCAATAACTGCAACAAAAGGGAAAAGAGGAAATAAGTAAAAAAAAATTTGAAACTTTTTCAACTCCTTCTAATTCTAATCTAATTGGTATATATCGATGTAAGGACATTATTCAATTTGAGTACATAATGTCTGTAATCTAACCAATGTTAATGTAGTGCAGTGATGATTGGAATTTGTTCAGACATATATTTGAAATGTCTAGAGTTAATTGCATTAGGTCTACATAGCGTCATTTACATGAGACAACTGTGGCAAGTTTCAAGCACTGTGAGAAAGGTAATTTTTACAGGTTTATGAATGCACTGATAAATTTGTCTTAAAAAAAGAGCCTATTCAGATACATAATTGCCTTTAGGCAGCAGAGGCATCACCATAACGATGATTTTACCATTCACTTGTTGCTTGTTTAAGTTTTTACATGTGTTGTCATCAAATATGAATATTTAGCAGCATATACAGCTGTTTAAAAAAAAAAAAAGAAACAAAAGATTTATAGAACTTCACATTGTTCTCAAAACCATTATATAGAACATAGACTCTTAACTTAATGAGAATGAGAATTCACAGCGATATCGACTTTCACAATTTTTTCCCATGAATATAATCCTCCCCCCCAAAAAACACACAACAACAACAAACAAAAAACAAACAAACATTCAAACAAAGCATACATTATTTTACCAGAAGGAACAAAGAGAAAAATTAAAGGAAGGGTCATGAACTCCGATCTATAGCATCCGTATTGTAGTGTGGGTTAGGTTTGTTTCTGTCCTTAGAAATCATTTGCTCTCTTACCTTGAGTTGACTTTTCTTTGGGTTGTTTCTTAGTAATCTCTCAATTAAACTGACCTCTTCAAAAATAAGATGTCTCCATCCTTCTCACCTGTGATATCCTGATAAGACAAAGACCAGAAAAGAAAAAAGAAATAGAAATATTTCAATCTGATCTCTCAGTTCCTAATTCTTGATTGCACAATATAGTTTGTTCAAATTGAAAAGGATGATGCAAAATACATAAAAGCAACAATCCACTAAGAAAATCAAACTTTATTTTCTGCATGCGAGTCATTTGGCTCCCAACACATTCCATAAGTTGCAAATCACAGTCATGGAGTAAATTCTGGAATAGTGTTTGTTTTGGTTAAAAGTGGGTGCTATACTTCATTTTTAGGCAGTCTCAGAATTTTTGCAATTGTAATCTCAAATAAATGTCTTCTTTTTTATTAAAAAGTTGAAATAGTACAATGTACTGTGTAAGTACAGAGCCACTGTCATAATGGTCGCTTTTAGTACTGTTGTATACATGGAAGATGGCGTGCCAGTTCATATATTTTGGCAAGACCCCACCTATTGTGGAATAAACACAAACTACAATAACAAACAACATCTATACATCGTGCAAATTTCTAGTAAGCTGGATTCATAAATATTGTTGCTGGATTTTTGTTCAAATGGGTGAATCATTATTTTTCATGCCTGGAAATTTTTATATAAAAAAAAAAAAGTAGTTGCTTTATCTCCATCGTCTAGTGAACATATAGCCACAAATCCAACGCAACAGAGACAAAAGGACTTCCTAGCCGAGTCATCCTTTGAGAAAATCACCATGCCAAACAGCCAATAGCAACAAATACCTGTCAAAAATGAGAGGAAAGACATACAGTAAAATGCATTATATCAGTTTGTAAAAATCACCATTTTCTTGGAGACATTATAGTGTAAACGTGATCATTTAAGAACCAATCTCATGTCAGTTAGTTCATGAAGGGATAAAGACTGCACTGCCTACTTACAGCGACATGCTCCACCTCCACCCCTTCCCACCCAATATATTATAGTCTACTGAACCATTTCAAAGCAGACGTCGGGTGTAACCTTTGTTAAATATTCTCCTCCAACATGTATAGTCACATTCAACAACCCCAAAACCATCAAGCATATTACAAATGAAAATTAAATGAAGTTGTGCAAGCAAGACCGTTGAGATCCACAATCCAAATTTTTCTATGTTTCTAGCTAATAGCCAATATTTTCAATTACGAAATTAAAAATAATCTTTAAGAATGATGGAATTTGAGTGTGTTTTGAATCTAAAAGAAATAAAAAAGATCCAGCATCCAATTAACACAATTATGAGCCTTGTATAAGAGACAGATATTTTTGGCTGTTTTATTGGATCTACTCAACCAAAAAAGGTTGCCCACAGCTCGTATCCCCTGGTGTCCCGTTGCTAAATTTAGCATTTATCATTGCGTGCCACACGGACATGTAAACCATCATTGAGTAGGAATGTTAGTCTTAGCCGAGGTAAATGAAAACTTTCTAATATCAATGTAGTAATGAGTAACTTCTAGTGTTAGGCCTCTGCAGGAAAGTGAAAGCCCCTAGATAGTCTGGATGGTGCTACTGCTGATATTGCTGAATTCAAACTCAACTTTCTTCTCGTCAAGTCAATTGATTAATTGCACACAGAGCTCAAGCGGCCTACATTCATTTCCGTTGTCCTGCTCAGCTCAGTGCTTGGGTGGGACTTGTAGTCACTGTTTATTTGTCTCCAGGCAGTTCAGTAGATTTTTCTTGAACAGTCTAAGCACAATATTATTTCCTTGGTGGTAACCCCTTAACATCCTTTCCGTAATCGAAGTGGACTTCCATATACCAGTCGAAATGAATGGGATTATCGATGGATCCGTTTTGTCCATGTGTGTCAATTTTGTAAAGGGGGAATGTCCTTTATCACGGCATAAGATCGAATTTAATTGATGTTCAATATTGATATAATTACCTTTTATTGTAAGATTATATTAATAAAAATATACAATTTACTGTTTTAATTTACATGAGGATTTTTGTTGTGATAAACTAGTGTTTTTGTGAATATTATGAAATAAAGAAAACATTACATCCAGTCCACTCGTGCTTAACCCCATTTTTTTTCTTCAGCTATAGATCAGAAACGTTGTATTTTGGAGGTTGCGAGCTCGAGCAGTTTCAACAGACCATCTACGAATCTTCCCAGCATTATATAACTGATATGTAACTGGAGAATGGCTCATTTTATGGTGCACTTAAGCTTGCTGATCTTAGAGACTGTTTATTACACCATCACAGGTTAGAATCAGGAATATTATGACGGGGAAAAAGTTAAACACATTTGAACTTGCGTCTACTCGTGTGGCATACGTGCTTGGGTCACGGCAATCAGGCACATGGCCGTTCGTACATGTATGTGAGAATGAGCTGAGCTAATATGGCTGAGCGAGTGTAACTGTGGTGAGGGGTATGAGTGATTGCTGGCGTGTAGTTGTGGAGTGTTGTCTTTTGAAATGGTTGCTTATAATATTTTAAATTTAACAAATATTCTTGTTTCTTGTTGATCGGCCTCCAGATCTATATCTGAGGAACAATCTGACAATTCTGAATATCATCATATGTAAAGTGAAAAGATCGGGCAAAGCTGATGAAATTTAGTACCAGAACTGTCATTCTGTGATTTATTTATGCTGAAAAAAAAACACCACTAATTTAATTGAAGAAAGTGTCAACAATGCATAAAATGCCAAAAAGGCTTGAAAGAGACACTTTTTGTGGTCTTGCATGAGTGGTGGGTGAATGACTTTTCCTGGTGTCTTGGCTTAGACACATATGTACGAGATCAATATACTGATAATATATGAACTCGGTATTGAATAAGGTACTTTTCGTTGTAGGACAAAATGTATTTCAGATATTAGGTTATAAATTAGGGATATTTGACGAAGAGAACAATAATTTTGATAACTGATATAGTTCTTTAAATAACATTGTTTCTTGCAATTAAAGTTTTGAAAGATAGAAAAAATAAGGAAACTCACCGCTGGTCTTGACAGAGAGTGCTGAGTACGTCCAAGGCCCAAATTGCTTATAGACTATAGATGGTTCCCGATAATGTCGGCAGTTTTCCATTTCCAGCGGGGTGAACAATTCACCACGCTCTAGTCATATAAAATCGTTTAAAACAGGGAGGGCATCATCAAATGCGATATGTCGCGCATCTTCTAATTTGCAATACAGCTAGAAAAAAAAAAAAAAATATCACCGCTCACTGCAATCTGACTCGGCTGAATCAACTGAAAAGGCCGGCATTTTAACTGTGTGTTTACGCATATTAAAGCAAAATGCACGATCTACCCGTCATATTGATCTATGCGTCCTCGTTCAAAACATTCACATTTCTTTACCCCAGCGATAGTTGCGTATGTAAACAAACGAGATCAAACCTCGACGTCTTTGATTCCCAGTGAAAAAAATGAAAGTGATTGTTGAGACAGGATTATTGGGGCCCAAATTAGTTTTATACTTCTAGTACTATATAGAAAACAACCATAATCATGGATTCTTTACCTAAACTTTTCAAAATATGTCCCAACATCAGGATCAGGAAATAGTCAGTCATAACTAGTAACCAAACATTATCAATGATTTGAGAGAACCCACCACAACCACAAGTTCGAATCACTATTGCTAATGAAAAGAGTAATGAATCGGAACACAACTGAAATCAATTTTGTTGCAAGAAACAGGTGCGGGCTTGGGTCTGGAATTTGCAACGAAATTACTAACTCTCAATTTATTTTTCTCCTATTATAAAGAAAGAAGAGAAATGTGATCATTGTATTCATTCCAGAACTACAAATTTAAAGAAATGGTCTCCTTAATTTCCACTCGTTTGAAACGAACCCACGCTGTTGTCTTTTAATGGCAACTGGAAACAAGTGGCATAAGTAATTTTAATTAGTATCTAACTCTATGTGCCCCTCATGTAGGCTAAAATTTCATTTTGCACTCCATTCTTGCTTTGTACAGACAGGTTAGGCAGTCGGTATCATGGTTTTGATGAGTAACGTACAAAACTTGATTGCTTTTTGCTATTTGTGATTAAGAAATATTGCAGTTTTCTCCAAACAATTAATACAACAACAAAACATTCAAAAGTTTAATTTTCTATATCTACAAGATATGGAAAAGCATGCAACTAAAATGCTCATTCATGTACCACCTCTTCCCCTTCCAATCCCCTAGCCATCGTGGGAAGAAGAGAGAGAGAGAGAGACATACAATGTAGGGGGTGGGGAGAGAAATATAAAAAGCAATAATCATGTACACTTGAAGGTTAAATTGACAATGACAACAGAGTTATATCAACACATCAGGATCGGACATCGGAGAGATAATGATGTGTCGATACAGCTCTGCTGTCATTGTATTTTGACCCTTTATGTGTACATGGTTATTGTTTTTATAAGCACATTAACCGGAATCCTGATCAATCGGTGCCCTCGAAATGGAATATTTTCAGACGACTAACGAATAAACCGAACGAGGCTGAGAATGCCTCGTGGCATTGCACGCACTTATTGATAGGTGGTGAAATGTGTAATACACGCAACAAACGGGGACATTGCAAAGTTGATCGATTTTCGTAATGTTTATTATTCTTAAAATCTATTTTGAATGCTGGTGCAAAATCTAAGATTATGCGACATTATAGAATTTGCTTTATATATTATTTTATATATTATCATACCCTAAAGTGTTGTGGGATGGCTAACCCTGGGAGAAGTCACAATTTGAGCAACCATCCTATAGTCTATTAGTATACGTGTAGCTATGGCGCTATTTAAGAGTCGCAAATCAGCTTCACCCATACGAAAAATCGGCATCGTTTCAAAACAAACTCGTACCACATCATACTTACGTTGTATCGTGTGAGTTGACCACATCATATCATCGTTCTTTTACTGAATCGACCACTGGTAGAAAAACTGAAAGACTAGTACATTGTTACATCGTTTTAGTTGAGGCGAGGTCATGAGAGAATCTTTTGTAATACATTCGATGACATCTGGTTTGGACTGTCAGTCTTTTGTACAACCGTTTACACTATAGTATGTACTTACAGTGGGCTTTATTTTCCCCATGGATGGGATCATGTCTGGGGCTGTCCTTTTTTTTAGTGGAGCTTATTTTTTTTTCAGTTGGGGCCTTTTGGGACGGCCAATTTTATTTTTGATTGTTTTTTTGTTTTTTTGTTTGGTTTTTTTTTGAGGGGGGGACGACATTTTTTTTTTTACTTTTCAACCCCCCCCCCCAAAAAAAAAAGGGGTCGATTTTGTTTTCATTATTAGAAATTAAAAAAAAAAACAAAAAACAAATGGGTGCCAAAAAATTTAGGGGCTTTTTAAAAATTTAAAATTTTATTAAAATTAAAAAATGGGGAGAGGCAAACAATTTTTGGCCATTACTTTTTTTTTTATGGCCCAAAAATTGTTTGCCTCTCCCCAATTTTAATTTTAATAAATTTTAAATTTAAAATTTTTTTTTTTTTTTTTTTTTTTTTACTTTCACACCCCCCCCCAAAAAAAAAAAAAATGGGGGTCGATTTTGTTTCAATACCGTATTAGAAATTATATTAAAATTAAAAAACAAAACAAAAAACAAATGGGGTGCCAAATTTTTGGGGCTTTTTTTTTTTTTTTTTTTTTTTGTTGAAATTTCACATTAAAAAAATAAAAAAAAGGGGAGAGGCAAACGCTTTGGGCCATTAATTTTTTTTTCTAAATGCCCCAAATATTGTTTGCCTCTCCCCACTTTTTTTTTTCTTTTAAATATGAAATTTCTGAATAAAAAAGCCCCCAGATTTTTTGGCGCCCATTTGTTTCTGTTTTTGTTTTGTTTTTAAATTTCTAATAATGAAAAGAAAATTGGCCCAAAATTTTTTTTTTGGGGGGGGGGGTGGGGGAGGGGTTTTGAAAAATAAAAAAAAAAGAAAAAAGAAAAGGGGGCCAATATTTTTTTTCCTATGGCCCATTTTTTTTTGGGGGGAGGGGATACGGACATATATTGAGGGTATCAATATATTTTATTTCATTTAAATTAACTTAATTGAAGAAATATAATGTGATCTTCAGGGTTTAAAAGCTTTAAGCTATAACATACATAGCCTATGACAAGGCCCATGACATGTGAGTTCGATAGGCCTATAAACCCTCAATTGGAGAAAAGCTAAGTCACGCCTGATTCATAGGAGAGATAGGTAGTGAGCTGGTCGGAAGTAATCTTACTCACTACTCCAAGAATTAATATCGCGTAGCGCCCTCATACGACGTGAGTTCTACAAGTTGGAGAAATGCTAACCTTCAGTTCCTATCTATAGAACCAGCGATTTATTTCATTTCTATCCAACTTAAAACCTTCTGATGACATCGAGTGGAGACAGACCCCCAAAAAGGTTTATAGGCAACAAGGAAGGATAATTGGTACGTAAAAATATACATTTGTTCTTAAATATTCATTTAGAAGTGTTGTTATGCACCTAATACTGAGGGAAAATTGATAGTAGTCCCACGTAGTGGGCTGCTAGCGTGGCTTAGACTTGGTCTAGAGTCTCTAAATAAAATCTTGGCACTCCACCCCCCCCCCAATGCCAAGATTTTATTTAGAGACTCTAGACCCAAGTCTAAGCCACGCTAGCAGCACCACTACGTGGGACTACTATCAATTTTCCCTACAGTATTAGGTGCATAACAACACTTCTAAATGAATATTTTAAGAACAAATGTATATTTTTACGTACCAATTATCCTTCCTTGTTGCCTATAACCTTTTTGGGGGGTCTGTCTCCACTCGATGTCATCAGAAAGGTTTTAAGTTGGATAGAAATGAAATAAATCGCTGGTTCTATAGATAGGAACTGAAGGTTAGCATTTCTCCAACTTGTAGAACTCACGTCGTATGAGGGCGCTACGCGATATTAATTCTTGGAGTAGTCGAGTAAGATTACTTCCGACCAGCTCACTACCTATCTCTCCTATGAATCAGGCGTGACTTAGCTTTTCTCCAAATCTGAGGGATTTATAGGCCTATCGAACTCACATGTACATGGGCCTTGTCAGTAATGTTTAGTTAATAGCCCCCTAAAAAAATAGGGTCACATTATTTTCTTCCAAATTTGAAATGATTAACTTTAATAGAAATATATATATATGTATACCCTCATATATGTCCGTATCCCCTCCCCCAAAAAAAAATGGGGCCATAGGAAAAAAAATATTGGCCCCCTATTTTTTTTCTTTTTTTTTTTTACTTTTCAAAACCCCTCCCCCCCACCCCCCCCCCAAAAAAAAAATTTTGGCCAATTTTCTTTTCATTTTAGAAATTTAAAAAACAAAACAAACAGAAAAACAAATGGGCGCCAAAAAATCTGGGGGCTTTTTTATTCAGAAATTTCATATTTAAAAGAAAAAAAAAGTGGGGAGAGGCAAACAATATTTGGGGCATTTAGAAAAAAAATTAATGGCCCAAAGCGTTTGCCTCTCCCCATTTTTTTTATTTTTTTATGTGAAATTTCAACAAAAAAAAAAAAAAAAAAAAAAAGCCCCAAAATTTTGGCACCCCATTTGTTTTTTGTTTTGTTTTTTAATTTTAATATAATTTCTAATACGGTATTGAAAACAAATCGACCCCCATTTTTTTTTTTTTTGGGGGGGGTGTGAAATGTAAAAAAAAAAAAAAAAAAAAAAAAATTTTAATTTAAAATTTATTAAAATTAAAAATTGGGGAGAGGCAAACAATTTTGGCCATAAAAAAAAAAGTAATGGCCCAAAAATTGTTTGCCTCTCCCCATTTTTTAATTTTAATAAAATTTTAAATTTTTAAAAAGCCCCTAAATTTTTGGCACCCATTTTTTTTGTTTTGTTTTTTTAATTTCTTAATAATGAAAACAATCGACCCCTTTTTTTTTGGGGGGGGGGTTGAAAAGTAAAAAAAAAAATGTCAGTCCCCCCCCTCAAAAAAAAACAAAACAAACAAAACAAAAAAACAATCAAAAATAAAATTGGCCGTCCCAAAAGGCCCCAACTGAAAAAAAAATAGCTCCCACTAAAAAAAAGGACAGCCCCAGACATGATCCCATCCATGGGGAAAATAAAGCCCACTGTAAGTACATACTATAGTGTAAACGGTTGTACAAAGAACTGACAGTCCAAACCAGATGTCATCGAATGTATTACAAAAGATTCTCTTCATTGACCTCGCCTCAACTAAAACGATGTCAACATGTACTAGTCTTTCAGTTTTTCTACCAGTGGTCGATTCAGTAAAAGAACGATGATATGATGTGGTCAACTCACACGATACAACGTAAGTTATGATGTAGTACGGTTTGGTTTTTTGAAACGATGCCGATTTTTCGTATGGGTGAAGCTGATTTGCGACTCTTAACAATAGCGCCATAGCTACACGTATACTAATAGACTATAGGATGGTTGCTCAAATTGTGACTTCTCCCAGGGTTAGCCATCCCACAACACTTTAGGGATATGATAATATATAAAATAATATATAAAGCAAATTCTATAATGTCGCATATCTTAGATTTTGCACCAGCATTCAAAATAGATTTTAAGAATAATAAACATTACGAAAATCGATCAACTTGGCAATGTCCCCGTTTGTTGCGTGTATTACACATTTCACCACCTATCAATAAGTGCGTGCAATGCCACGAGGCATTCTCAGCCTCGTTCGGTTTTATTCGTTAGTCGTCTGAAAATATTCCATTTCGAGGGCACCGATTGATCAGGATTCCGGTTAATGTGCTTATAAAAACAATAACCATGTACACATAAAGGGTCAAAATGACAATGACAGCAGAGCTGTATCGACACATCATTAATCTTCCGATGTCCGATCCTGATGTGTTGATATAACTCTGTTGTCATTGTCAAATTTAACCCTTCAAGTGTACATGATTATTGCTTTTATATTTCTCTCCCCACCCCCTACATTGTATGTCTCTCTCTCTCTCTCTCTCTCTCCCACGATGGCTAGGAGGATTGGAAGGGGAAGAGGTGGTACATGAATGAGCATTTAGTTGCATGCTTTCCATATCTTGTAGATAATAGAAAATTAAATCTATTTGAATGTTTTGTGTTGTAGTTAATTGTTTTGGAGAAAACTGCAATATTTTCTTAATCATCAAATAGCAAAAGCAATCAAGTTTTGTACGTTACTCATCAAAACCATGATACCGACTGCCTAACCTGTCTGTACAAAGCAAGAATGGAGTGCAAAATGAAATTTTAGCCTACATGAGGGGCACATAGAGTTAGATACTAATTAAAAATTACTTATGCCACTTGTTTCCAGTTGCCATTAAAAGACAACAGCGTGTGGTTTCGTTTCAAACGAGTGGAAATTAAGGAGACCATTTCTTTAAATTTGTAGTTCTGGAATGAATACAATGATCACATTTCTCTTCTTTCTTTATAATAGGGAGAAAATAAATTGAGGGAGTAGTAATTTCGTTGCAAAATTCCAGACCCAAGCCCGCACCTGTTTTCTTGCAACAAAATTGATTCAGTTGTGTTCCGATTCATTACTCTTTCATTAGCAATAGTGATTCGAACTTGTGGTTGTGGTTGTGGTTCTCTCAAATCATTGATAATGTTTGGTTACTAGTTATGACTGACTATTTCCTGATCCTGATGTTGGGACATATTTTGAAAAGTTTAGGTAAAGAATCCATGATTATGGTTGTTTTCTATATAGTACTAGAAGTATAAAACTAATTTGGGGCCCCAATAATCCTGTCTCAACAATCACTTTCATTTTTTTCACTGGGAATCAAAGACGTCGAGGTTTGATCTCGTTTGTTTACATACGCAACTATCGCTAGGGGGTAAAGAAATGTGAATTGTTTTGAACGAGGACGCATAGATCAATATGACGGGTAGATGCCGTGCATTTGCTTTTAATATGCGTAAACACACAGTTAAAATGCCGGCCTTTTCCAGTTGATTCAGCCGAGTCAGATTGCAGTGAGCGGTGATATTTTTTTTTTTTTTTCTAGCTGTATTGCAAATTAGAAGATGCGCGACATATCGCATTGATGTTGCCCTGTTTTAAAACGGATTTTCATATGACTAGAGCGTGGTGGATTGTTCAACCCCGCGGAAATGGAAAACTAGCGACATTATCGGGAACCATCCTATAGTCTATAAGCATTGGAGGCGCTTTGGACGTACTCAGCACTCTCTGTCAAGACCAGCGGTGAGTTTCTCTTTATTTTTCTATCTTTCAAAACTTTAATTGCAAGAAACAATGTTTATTTAAAGAATATATATCAGTTATCAAAATTATTGTATTCTCTTCGTCAATATCCCTAATTATAACCTAATATCTGTAAATACATTTTGTCCTACAACGAAAAGTACCTTATTCAATACGAGGTCAATATATTACAGTATATTGATCTCGTACATATGAGTGGTCTAAGCCAAGACACCAGGAAAGGTCATTCACCCACCACTCATGCAAGACCACAAAAAGTGTCTCTTTTCAGCCTTTTGGCATTTTATGCATTGTTGACACTTTCTTCAATAAATAGTGGTGTTTTTTTTTCAGCATAAATAAATCACAGAATGACAGGTTCTTGTACTAAATTTCATCAGCTTTGCCCGATCTTTTCACTTTATCATATGAATGATATTCAGAATTGTCAGATTGTTCACTCAGATATAGATCCTGGCAGGCCGATCAACAAGAAACAAAGAATATTTTTAAATTGTTTAAATATCATAAGCAACCATTTCAAAAGAACAACATCCACACTACACGCCAGCAATCACTCATACCCCTCACACACAGTTACACTCGCTCAGCTCATATAGCTCAGCTCATATCTACATACATGTACGAACGGCCATGGGCCTGATTGCCGTGACCCAAGCACGTATGCCACACGAGTGACGCAAGTTCAAATGTTGTTTAACTTTTTCCCCGTCATAATATTCCTGATTTCTAACCTGTGATGGTGTAATAAAGTCGTCAAGATCAGCAAGCTTAAGTGCACCACTAAAATGAGCCATTCTCCAGTTCAATATCAGTTATTATAATGCTGGTGAAGATTCGTAGATGGTCTGAGTTGAAACTGCTCGAGCTCGCAACCTTCCAAAATACAACGTTTCTGATATAGCTGAAGAAAAAAAAAATGGGGTTAAGCACGAGGCTGGATGTAATGTTTTCTTTATTTCATAATATTCACAAAACACTAGTTTAATCACAACAAAAATTCCTCATGTAAATTAAAACAGTAAATTGTATATTTTTATTAATATAATCTTACAATAAAAGGTAATTATTATCAAATATTGAACATCAATAAATCGAATCCTTATGCGATAAAAGGGAATTCCCCCTTTACAAAATTGACAACATGACAAAACGGATCCAATCGATAATCCCATTCATTTCGACTTGGATATGGAAGTCCACTCGATTACGTGAAAGGGGTTAAGGGTTACCAAACAAGGAAATATATATTGTGTAGACTGTTCAAGAGAAAATCTACTGCTGCCTGAGACAAATAAAACAGTGACTACAAAGCCCAGCCCAAGCACTGAGCTGAGCAGGGACAAGGAAATGAATGTAGGCACGCTGAGCTGTGTGCAATTATCCAATTGACTTGACCGAGAAGAAAAGTTGAGTTTGAATTCAGCAAATCAGCAGTAGCACATCGACTATCTAGGGCTTTCACTTCCTGCAGAGGCCTAACACTAGAGTCTACTCCATACTACATTGAATTTAGAAAGTTTTCATTTCCTGGCTAAAGACTACATCCTACTCAAGATGGTTTACATGTCCGTTGTGGCACGCAATGATAAGATGCTACATTTAGCAAGGACACCAGGGATACGAGCTTGGGCAACCTTTTTTGGTGAGTAGATCCCAATAAAACAGCCAAAAATATCTGTCTTTACATAGCTCATAATTTGTGTTATTGGATCTGGATCTATTTTTATTTCTTTTAGATCAAACACACTCAATTCCATCATTCTTAAAGATTATTTTTAATTATCGTATGAAAATATGGCTATTAAGCTGAACATAGAAAAAATTTCGGATTGTGGATCTCAAGGTCTTGTTGCACAACTTCATTTAATTTTCATTTGTACATATGCTTGATGGTTTTGGGGTTTTGAATGTGAACATACATGTTGGAGGAGAATATTTAACAAAGGTATACACCCGACGTCTGCTGAAATGTTCAGTAGACTATAATCATATGGTGGGAAGGGGTGGGGTGGAGATGTCGCTGTAGTAGGCAGTGCAGTCTTTATCCCTAGTCATGGAACTAACTGAATGAGTTGGTTCTTAAATGATCACTTTCACACTTGTCTCAAGAAAATGGTGATTTTAAAAACTGATATAATTGATTATACTGTATGTCTTCTCTCATTTTGACAGGTATTGTTGCTATTGGTGTTGGCATGGTGATTTTCTCAAAGGATGACTGGCTATGGAAGTCCTTTTGTCTCTGTTGCGTTGGATTTGTGGCTATATGTTCACTAGACGATTGGGAGGTAAAGCAATATTTTTTTTTTTTATATAAAAATTTCCAGGATGAAGAATATGATTCACCCATTGAACAAAAATCAGCAAAATTTTATGAATCAGTTACTAGAAATTTGCACGATGTATAGATGTTGTTTGTAATTGTATGTTTTGTTTTATTCCAAATAGGGGTACTGCAAAAATATATGACTGGACAGCATCTTCATGTATACAACAGTACTATAAGACATTAGACAGTGGCTGTACTACAAGTACATTGTATATTTCAATTTTTTAAATAAAAAAGAAGACATTTTTGAAATTACAATTGCAAAATTTGAGACATGCTAAAATGATATAGCACCCACTTTAACAAAACAAACACTATTCCAGAATTTACTCCATTGACTGATTTGCAACTTATGGATGGTTTGGAGCCAAATGACTCGCATGCAGAAAATAAGTTTGTTTTCTTGTGGATGTTGCTTTTTACTGTATGGCATCAATCCTTTTCAATTTGAAAAATATATTGTGCAATCAGAATTAGGAACTGAGAGATCAGATTGAAAATTATTTCTATCTTCTTTTTTCTTTTCTGTTTTGTCATCAGGAATGCATCATTGAGAAGGATGGAGACATTCTTTTGAAGAGGTTCAGTTTAATTGAGAAGATACTAAGACCCAAAGAAAGTCAACGTCAAGGTAAGAGAGCAAATGATTCTAAGGACAGAACAAACTTAACCCACACTGCAATACGGATGCTAGATCGGAGTTCATGACCCTTCCTTTATTTTTCTCTTTGTTCCTTCTGGTTAAAATAATGTATGCTTTGTTCTGATGTTTGTTTGTTTGTTTGTTTGTTGTTGTTGTGTTTTTTTTTGGGGGGGGGTTTTATATTCATGGGCAAAAAATGTGAAAGTCATATCGCTGTGAATTTCCTCATTCTCATTAAGTAAGGTCTTGTTTATTATAAGGTTTTGAAGAACAATGTGAAGTTCTATAAATCTTTGGTTTTCTTTTTTTTTTTTAAACAGCTGATATGCTGTAAATATTCATATTATGAATGACAACACTGTAAAAACTTAAACAACAACAAGTGATTAAAAATATGTTATGGTGATGCCTCTGCTGCCTAAAGGCAATTATGTATCTGAATAGGCTCTTTTTTTAAGACAAATTTATAGTGCTTCATTAACCTGTAAAATTACCTTTCTCAAGTGCTTGAAAACTTGCCCACAGTTTGTCTCATGTAATGACAGCTTGTGAACTAATGCAATTTTACTCTGACATTCAAATATATGTCTGAACATTCAATATCACTGTCACTACATTAACATGGTTAGTTCAACATTATGTACTCAATTGAAAACTTGTCCTTACCTCGATATATACCAATAGTAGAATTAGAAGGAGTTGAAAAAGTTCAAATTTTTTTTACTTTCTTTTTCCATTTTGATGCAGTTATTGCCGAAGCGTCTAGCATTGTGAAAGCTGAGGTGGAGTCAGAAGATATCAAATTCTTTGGAAGGGGGCGTGTCGTCATGTTGTACTTCAGTGCTGGTTATACCTTACCTCTGACTGAGAAGTGCACGTTAGGAGATGGAAGGTAATTTGGCTTAGGTATTCTTTTCATCATTCAGTCCTGCTATCATAGTGCAACTTGTTTTAATAGGAGTGGACTATTTTTTATTTAAATTGCTTCAAAGATCTCAGTACATGTAGGTTATACTGTACAATGTTCAAGTTTACATCTGAAAGCTAGTTTTGAATTTACAAATTTAATATACTTGAAGCATTATGATTCAAATATACATCTAGGCAGGGCATTATTCAAAATTAGCAAAAAATAGCGAAAGCAAATTTCAAAATTAATGAATAAATCGGGTGAAGTACTATTAAAAAGGACTCTTTCATGCAAACATTTTTATGATAGTTGTTGTGGAAGTGTAATTTACTTGTGTATAAAATATTTATTATACCCCAGGTTACTATGGCCCTTTGGTGACCTGTGTATTCATCTGTAACGGTCCATCTTTTTTTTTTTCTTTTCTTTTTTGGTAGTGATCACGAGGTGATAGCGAAAATAATCTACAACTTCCTTGACCTCGATCAGAAGACTTGGACGCAAACAGAATTTACGACTCCAGGCAAGCAATCCTTATCAACATCATCATCATCATCATCATCCTCGGATGAAATGGAAGAAGATGCAAAAACAAGATAGCACCACCAAGTCATCAACAATTTTCTAATTAAAAAATAAAATTAGCAGTATGATAGTATCCTAATACTTTACTATCTTGATGATTCTTTTTGGGAAAGAATATTAAGTATTGGTTGTTGATACTGTTAAGGAGAATTATTTTATAAAGCATATTACTTTCATATTTGTAATTTTATATGGTGATCCTCATAGCATATAGGCTGAAAAGAGGTAATTATTTGCAGGCTAGATTCAGGTTTAGTAGTAGATTGAGCAGTACTTTTATTTATTACCATATTTTAAACAAAGTTGTGAATTTTCCTCTGTATGGGAGTGCTTTGTTATGATTTTTTTGGCGCATTTGAATATAATGTTACAGAAAATGCACTATATAAATACATTATTATCATTAGTAGTAGTGCACTATTTCTTGTTAGTCAGGAAACTGCCAATAACCAGTCAACCAAAAGCAAAGTGCAAGACCAAGTGTATCAGAATTGCATAAATATACAACCTACTCCCATTAAAACAAGCACAAATACAACAAGATTGTGTTACATTTATGAAATGGAAATTGTCCCAGTCCAATTTCAAACATACATGTGTTTGTATGTTCATATTTCTTTAGCAGATAATTTGATTTTGTTGTAATAAGGTATCTGGTTTGGTCCTGAGGACCTTGTCAGAATAGGAGTGGGCTGTAGTGTTTGCATTTGTACATGTAGTTTCCATTCTTGCTTGAGCTGAGGGAGAATGATGAAAGGGAATATTTTGAACATTTCCTTCTTTTTTAACAAAATGTGTACCTCAATAATATTATATGAAGTTTCAACAAATGTTACAAAATTAATTTTGTTGCAGCTATGATTTAGACCATAAGTTCAAACACATTTCTAAGGATGTGCTTGATTACCTGATATGTTTGCAATATGACACACATTCAAAACTAATGACCCATTTATATCATTTGGTATAGTAAGATTTGTGCAAATATGAAATTTTAAAATGTACTTAAATGTTTCCTAGTACTCCAAGATAAAACAATACAATGTATTTGTGGACCAATGTGTGTTACCACTACTATCAATGAAAAATCTCCAACTATGAAATGCAATATGTGTGATCAATCAATTCATTTTCAAGGAAAATGGTAAAGCTGTAGATCAAATATCTTTATGTTTTCATATTATTCTACTGGCATTTACATTATATGTCTTCAACAATAGACAATTTTTTTTGTCCTCAACTTCAAAAGTTCATTCATTCTGTGATATTTATGTGCAGGGTTCCACACAAATATTATTTCATATCATATGAACATTTATTACCAGATTTAAAGAAAAGGAGAAGAATTCCAGAGAACCAACATGCTTATATTGGGTTCGCCTTCATACATTTTAATTGAGGATCGACTAGGATCATTTGTTTATTTTGAGGCTCCCCCATGTGTACTTGAGCACCTGCTAAAGTCGAGCTATGTATGTATTACATGTTAAGGTTAATTCTTTTTAATAATAGTTTTGTTTTATGTTTATCAATGCATTGTATTATTTGTTTATGTATATCAGCAAGCAGAGTATATTACCACCCTTCATAACATTGTCATATGTTTTGTTATAAAACAAATTATAGATATAGTTTGTGATAAAGTATTGCTTGTAGGCCTATCTATCAACTTAACTTTAGTTGAAAGTACCTTCCATTGAATCTTCTTTACCAATACAACTAATACTATCATATCATTGGTATTTTATTTGTATTCATTTATTTCACTTGTTTACTTCTCTTTAGTTGCAGAATGTTAAATTTTCTTTGTAAACCTCATTACACTATCATATGAAGTAGGTGCCAGAGAGTGTGGGATTCTTTATAAGTTATACCGTACATAGTATGTGTTAAAACACAAATATCCAGTCTGTCTGGAACATATATGATAGCATTTGTGCTACGATTGAGTTAGAAAGCAGGGAATGATTTTACTTCTCAAATTTGATTAGCAGTTTTGGGTGGATGGCGAAATACTTTGAACGAAGTATGTACAGTCCTATGTAAAATAGTTGCTACACAAAAGAAATTTTGAGTAGCAATCATACAAAAATGCGTAGCAAATTGCGATGCGATACCAGGAAAATTATTCCCTGGAAAGGGTTTAATTGAATCTAAATAATGTCCTTGTGGCTATTAATGATACATGATGGTGTTTGGTGTGTGAGAGATGTGATAATGGAGGACAAAATAAAAATGAAATAAAAATCTGGAATTTTAACAAAGTTGTTTTTATTTGTGCAATAAGTGAATGATGGGCAACAGTATGTTTTTAATGAGATTCTATTATTATGACAGTCAAAAGATATTTGATAGGGTGAGACAAGATACCAGAGATTGCAATTTACCACAACAATTAGCAGATTATTATGAATGAGTGTTGTGTAAGTGATAATTTGGAAGGAAGTGTCATTGTGTGTGAGTGATAATTTAGCTTAAAATATGGGATATATAGCTCAAAGAAAGAATTATTGTTTTCCTTCAATGGAAATGATTTTATATATATATTTTTTTTTAATGAATTTGATCTGAATAATCTGAGTCCACGTTTCATACCCCTCCCCTCTACCAGCTGACGTTTACACAAATATGATTTATCGACGTGGCGTATTGTCATAGGGTCCAGCTGGTAGAATTTCTACCAGCGGACATCGGATCAGGGATCAAGTGCATGGACAATGCGCTAGCGCTGCACCTGTTACAAGCACACGGCCGTACCCTAACTTTGGTCGGCTAAGCCCCCGGAGCTCCGGCCGGGGCAGCGTGAAGGCTGATTGAGCCCTAAATTTAAATTCTTGCGGTCACGTCCCCGTTGCATTGGAATAGCGCTGAAACAGCGGCAGCATCACGAAGTTCGTGCCTGTGACAGAAGCAATATTAAGTAGATTTTCAGAAAGAAATTCATCAAAATGTTGCAAGGTTACGATCCAGTCTCCCAGGCCTTATTCGGTACTTTATTTACGTGGGGTTTGACAGCTGCAGGAGCTGCACTTGTGTTCGTTTTTACAAGCGGAAAGGTAAAAATTAGAAATTGTCTTCTTTCAGTCCCACCTATTAATATCTGTGCTGGGTTTGATTTCTTTTGAGGCATTTTTAATTTCAATTTATTCACTTGTACTTTTCATACTTGTTCTTAATAAGAAAAATAGTCACATATTACGTCATGACATGGTGTTGAACTTGTTATTTTCATTTAACTAATTTACTAGAGTCTATCAAATTTACTAATGATGTTTTATAGAAAACCCCTGGTATCGGAATCACATACGAATAGAGTCTACAGGAACTTGTCGGTTTACAAATTTATTAAGTGGTGCATAAAATGTAAAGCATTCTGTTCCAAATCCAAATACCAAATTTGATCTGTGCGTTGTTCCTTGATTCGTTCCGGGAGTCTCTTTTTGCATGCCTTCTGCTCCAATTATCTACCTTCTCCGGTTCTCCCTCTTCCTCCTCTCCCTCCCTCTTCTTCACTCCTCTCAGTCCCTCTTCTCATTCCTCTTTCTCCCTTCCATTTCCTACTCCCTCCTCGTCCCTCTAGCTCCTCCTTCCTCTCACTCAGGCTCTCCCTCCTTCCCTTTCCTCCTCCCCCTCTTCCCTCAACTAGTCTATAGCTCTTCCTTTTTAGCTCCTCCATTTTCCTCCATTTCCAGCCCTCCTTCCCTCCTCCATCTTCTCCATTCCTCTCCCTTCCTCCTTTCCCTTCTCTCCCTTCCTCCTTTCCCTTCTCTCCCTCCCCTCTGTTTCCTCATTCATCCTTCCTCCCTTCCTCTCCTCACCCTTCCTCACAAATTCTCCCTCCCTCTCCTGACCTGTCCCCTCCGTCTTCCCATATCCATTCCCCCTCTCCCCCTCTCCATCTCCCTCCTCAAGGCTCTGGCACATCCCACTATTTCTTTCTCTTTTCCTCCTTTTCTCTCTTCCCTCCTCCCTCCACAAGTTCTAGTCCCCCCCCCTCCCTCACATCTGACTATTCTTCTCCCCTATTCATCCCATCCCTTTCTTCACTCCCACTTTCTCCAATCCCTCTACCCTCCTCCCCTCCTCCCTCTTCTAGGCTCTAACTTTTCCCCTCCCTCCCTTTCCTGCCTCTCCCCTCTTCAATCCTCATACATGTACTCCCCTCTTCCCCCTCTCCCCCTCTCCCTATAATTTCCTTCCCAAAGCTCTAGGCCCTCTCTCTCTCCCTGCCTTGGCTTCTCCCTTCCCCCCTCTTTCATTCCTCCCTGGGTACACTGCACTCCTCCCTCTCCCCTTCTTTTTGTTCACACAACAGATTATAAACATAGATAACATATTAGGGTTGCATGTCATAAAATTGCTTTGTCAATTAGCTAGGATGATAGGCAATTCACTTTTTTTTTTATAGTTCTCCACAGGAAGTGAACTACTTGCAACTTTTTATATAAAATGTTGAAGACAAATGCATGACTCTGGAACCAAAGTGTATCGGAAAAACATCTATATTTCTAGTAGATGATATTGATTTTATTCCTATTGATAGTGACTACCAATAGATGGTTCAAACAATTGGTTCGTTCATATATCTTTCTCTTTTTTCTTTATTTTTTTATTTTTGTGTGTATGTGTTTTTTTTTTTTTTTTTTTTTAAACCGGCTGTACATGTATTTTACTTACTGATCACTGCAAAGGACACGTACACAACAAACCGAGATGCATTCATGCAAATATTTAAACACAAACATTCACACCTTTTTAAACAAAGAGCGGATCATGGCAATGGATGATTTGTAAACAGTTCAAGTGTACTTGTAGTTTGGTAAAGTCAATGTGTTAACCTTTCTTCTGCTTGTAAAATCATTCAACACTATTGTAAGATGATCATCATGTTTACATTGGCTGATCAGCGGATCCATTCCCCTCCACTATGTTTTATCTAAATTCATGATGTGTATTTCTAGTGAAACTGTTGAGCATCACTGGCACTGTTAAACCTAGATAATAATGAAAAAAAATCATATTAAATACAAATTAATACTGTGCAAGCCTTTTGACTCGTGTTCGCAACTCATAGATGTGCATAATTTGTTCCATTGCAATTAGTATAGTTCCATAAGAATTGGCAGTTTTGTTTTTTATCCTTCCCTCTCTCTCTCTCTCTCTCTCTCTCTCTGAATTGTTATTTCTTATCATTTCAGAGGAAAATCCTGGATGGCAGTTTAGGATTTGCAGCAGGTGTAAGTTTGGAAAATATTTCATTATCTACATGTATAATGCATGGCTAGTATTCTTGAAGGGTGACTAATGTTAGTTGGCCTACTAAAATGTATTTAATAGGCCTACTATCTTTAGTCAACCCTTTGAGATTACAGGCCAAAATCTCTTACGCTATCTCCTGACCATATTTGTCCCTCACCCTTCCTCTCTTCTTTTGTCTCTCCATTTCTCCTATTCTCTGTGCTTCCCTCTCTTTCTTGTTAGAAATTGGCTGAAATGATTATTATTATTATTATTATTATTATTATTATTATTATTATTATTATTATTATTATTATTATTATTATTATTTTTAATGATGAGGTTTCATATAGTCATGTGTAACTTCATGGAAATTATGATTATGTCATTATATCAATGCCAACATTTAATGTAAATCCTTGTATATCTCATCAGACATTTGTTATTATTGTACTTGAATATTGTTTAAAAAAATGTATTATGATTGTAAACTAATTCTTCAGCTTGTGCTGCATTTCTGTGGATTATACACCAATAGGCCCCCTACATTGTAGATACATGTACAATGATTATGAATCCTATTCAGGGCGCGACAAACCCGCTTGCCCGCTTGCCCGGGGCAAGTGAAAACAACGGGCGGGCAAGCAAAGTCCAAAGTCACTTGCCCGATCGGGCAAGCGATTTTTTGAGCAAAGTGCAACAGAAGTGTATTGCAGCACCTCTCCAGCCAGCACCAGCGGCCCAGGAGTTTATCAGTAACATGGGCTGCAGCTCCGGGCGATTTCCACAAAACATTTCACCTCAAAAACACCAAAAAACGTGTTTATAAACACAAACAGACAAAATTTTAAACAGGGCTCTCCTCCTGAAGAAAACATTACCTTACAATTGAAATCAAATCCTAAACTTGTGAAATAAGCCAAATTTGTTATTCAAATATTTCGCCGATCGTGGAGTTTCCGTGTATGGTGCTAGTCTTAACATGCAGACTCATTGTAATATTTTTATAGATTAAAAAGTAATTTAAATTCGGATATATTTCTTGCTTACATTTTGTAAGTTTATTTCAATGCTTATTTTTTCTTCTCTTTTTACATTTAGAAGAAAGATATTCAGCATGAAAATGAGTTCATTAATTTTTCAATTAAATTTTTTAAGTATAAATTTTTTTTTTTTTTATTTATTTTTCTTTTAGATTCATTTAGTTGTCGCTTACATTTTTGTCTTTAGGCTCTTTGTCTGTGGACTTTATGAGATGATGCTACTCAAAATAAAACTTGTGAAATGAGCTGATTTGTTATTCAAAACATCTCTGATCTAGCAGAGTTCCGATGTATTGGTGCTAGTCTTAACATCAGAACTCATTTATAATTCGCATGCATTTTCTTTCTTACCTTTTTAATGTTTATTTCACAACTATTTTTTCTTTTTGTTACATGTAGAAAAGATATTTGGCATGAAATGATTTCATTAATTTTTCAATATACTTGTTTAGTATTTTTTTTTTTTTTAATCCAAATTAGTGGTGCTGCTTATATTTTTCGTCTTTAGGCTCTTTGTATCTAGACATTTATGAGATGATATTTGCTACCTAAACAAGAAAATGAAAGAAATTTGGGCAAGTGCTTTTTGCTTTCGGGCAAGCAAAAAAAAAATTCACTTGCCCAACAGGGCAAGTGAAAAATATTTTTTTTGTAGAGGCCTGCTATTTATTTTTAATAACAACTTTATGTCTAACTAGGTGATGGTAGCAGCCTCCTATTGGTCACTGCTTGCTCCATCTATTGAGATAGCCGAGACAAATGGATATGCTCAGTGGTCTTTCTTACCTGCAGCAATTGGATTTGCATTGGGGGCGCTCTTTGTTTACGGAGCAGATGTCTTTCTTCCCATGCTTGTGAGTTTAGATCATGGACAAACTACTGTAAAATGAATCATTGTGCACTTTTAAGATCCTGCATGTATTTTATTTTCTATTGTCTTTTTCTTTATTTGTGATGATTGAAATTGATTTTATATGAACTGACTTTTAACAGTACGTAAGTTACCCAATATTGATATTAACATGAACAAAGTGATAGATGTTACTTACAGTTCATATATCACAAAGTCACTATGTGCTTGATATTTGACTGTTACTCGGAAAAAATAACAAATTAAAGTGGGCGGGGACTAGGGATAATTTGCCACATAATTTGATCATGTAAATTTGAAATTGCTCATAATTCTACATTACTGTAATTGTGGAAATATTCGCAATTCATTTAGTTTCGCAGATTTCGCGCAAAGATTGGCAGGCACAAATTTAAAAACACGCAAAGATATGAGCATGCTTTTTTATGCATGTATTGGGTGCATTCAATTGCATGCTTACTAAAATGCAGCACGAATTCAAGAACCTGTGAACATTATTTGAGGCCACTCAGCGCAAAAAAATTAATTCAATTGCATGCTTACTAAAATGCAGCACGAATTCAAGAACCTGTGAACATTATTTGAGGCCACTCAGCGCAAAAAATTAATCGCGTGTAAATAACAGCGAATACAGCATTTTTTTTAAAGTTGCCCTGGCCAAAATATTAGCCTTCTGTTATGTTGCTATCAACTACTTGGAGTCATCTTTGACCTTTATACTTTTGTTATTGTTTTAGGGACTTTCATCACCAAACGTTGCCTTGGCTTTACAATCTGAGAATAAACTGCACACAGAGTATCAAGATGACCTTGAAGTTACAACAGCAGCACAGAGTATAGATGAAGAAACACCAGGTAAGATGAGTGTAAAAAGGATGTTAATGACTTTACAACCTTCTTGCTCAAATAAAATGCAATTAATGAAATATTATGTGCTATTAAACCTAAGATTGAAGAGTAAGAATTGTGTTTCTAACAGTAGTTTAAACATAGATCACCTCAGTGTTAATATTACCACATTTTACAACTAATACAAAATGGGAGTTTGCTCATTATTTCAGTCAAAGTATTCAAAATATATGGAGTTTTGTTTCATAAATAATTTTAAAATATTAAGAATTTTTCATTGATTTTCATTTTTTTGATAAACCAAGACCAGTAATGATATGTTTAAGTACTTGTAATTAATTCTGCACACAACAGCATTATTTTACACAGCACTAGTCCTTAAAACAACATTTTATTTTATTGACAGGTCTAGCTTGCACCGCTGGTGCATGGAGTTATTACATGGTGAAAGGTCACTAATTTAGATGATTCCTTTATTGCATGATTTAAATCTCATGGCTCGCTCTACCCATTACCTGGTGTTTATTCATTAGCTGAACAGTATAGAATATGGAAAAGGGATTTTTAGACAAAACTGAAAACTCCTTTTTGATTCATACCTGATTTAGTATAATGCTAAAAAAGAGGACCACAGATTATCTAAAAAGTTCACATTTATGTTTCCCAAAACTGACTACTTGCTGTACCCACAAGCCTACGTATAGATAGACTGTTTTAATAGACTACATGTATGATAGAATCAACATTTTCTGTCAAAAAATGCTTACACCACAAATACCCTTTATACAATGTACATGTAGCATACTCATGGCATAGAAAATATTAGTCTTTTCTTATGCTGCCAATATTTCCTTGATGCATAAATTGGCGTAGACTTTAAATCTATTCTTTAAATGCAATTTCAGGTTAATACTTGACATGCTTTGCAATGTAATGCAGTACCAGTTCCTAACAAACAAACAAAAAATTACCCGGTAGGTAGGATAGTTTGTAGAAAGTAGTATAAAAATGAAATGCCTAGAATTCTACCTCTGGACACGTGTACAACATTTGGTACAACAAGTACCAAATGACCTCTATATAAACTGCCTGAGTTGAAGTATGTTCATGTACAATGTGAAAAAGATAAATAAACAAATACATGATAATGATGGATCACTTTCAAACAAGCTCATAATGACCGTCTGGATGCCAATTTTGTGGGTTTTTCACTTGTGATTAGTAATACTCCAGTCACACACAAAAATATTAGTAATTACCTTACTCTCTGTAGCCAAGAGTCTTTTGATTATCAATCTGATTGTAGTTGATTTTGCGATGTAACGGAGGTTTTACTTCAAAGCACCCCCTCCTAACAAAACAAAGCATTAGTCGCATTTAGCTAGAAAAAAGATAATGCAATTGCTCTAGCATAGACTAACTAAATACATGTAAAAGTATAAGAATATAAGGTGCTGCCCTTACTCAAAGTCTTTAAATAGTTTTGAATGAACGTACTACAGAACTTAATCGTTTATTTGATTCATCTAGTGATGATCTGTTCTGATGATCTAAATAATTACTCAAATATTTGTTATACTGATGGTACTCTATGTGCATGTACATGTAGAATTATGATAAACATATTAAAGAAGCACAGTTCAAATTTGATACTAAAAGTTCAAAATGGTCTGAAATTTAAACAAAATGCTTCACTTTATACAGAATGCCTTATGGATTTTGTGTGTACATTTTTTATTTTTTTTTTTTTTTTTTTTGCTGGAGTGAACTCAAGTGTCAAAACATTCATGTTGTTAAAGTTTTCATATATCATTGGTTTATATTTGCCACTCTTGATCCAGGTGAGGTAAGTGAGCACTGGATGGAAAGAATTCCTTGCATATCACCACATTTTCAGTGGAAATATAGTCAGGTTACAAAAAAAAAAAAAAAAAAAAAAAAAAAAAAAAAAAAAAAAGACAATAAAAAACACTTGAACAAGTATTTAGATTGCAAATCATTTCACTAGACATAACTAATTTCAATCCTAGACTTAATGCTATACCCTACCCTAAATTTAACATAATTCAAACCTTTTTCAACTCTAACCCTACATCTTTGACAAAATAAAGCCCAGAGTAAATGAAACCAGGGGGGTGTTTCACAAAGAGTTAAGTAGACGTAAAGTCGCACTTAACTTCAACGCACATCTTGTTTTATAACGCACAATTTAATTGATAGATTGCACAATGGCGCGCATCCCATGAGCATGGTCAATCCAATGAATTGATGCGTAATATAACGCACAAAACTAACGATTTAAGTGCGATTTTTAAGTCTACTTAACTCTTTGTGAAACACCCCCCAGGAGTAAATGTCATGACACCCCATTTACACCCTGCCTTTTCATGGAAGTGAGATAATAGTCGGGTTTCTAAATATAAAACACTTGAAAGAATATAGCATATTACAAGTATGGATAATGATCAGTTTTGTTTTATCTTCTTCACATTTTTTCTCTGTAGATACATCCACCTTGACTCAAAGACGGAAACCAGGAGCGGCGAATTCCTCAGTGACTGTCCAATTCCCCAATGGTGATACAGGTCTCCCCGCCTCACCCAGGGATAGAGCTACAGAGAGAGGTCTGGTTACATGGAAGAGGATACTACTTCTTATTGTAGCCATTACTATCCATAACATTCCAGGTAAATATGCATCTAGGTGAAGTCACAAAATTGAGGTATTAAGCCTATGAGAATAAGATAATTCAGTAATCAACAGGTTAAATATTTTTAAAGAAAAAAAAACATGTCTGAGATGCTAGCTCTGAAAGCTCTCTCTCCCAAGGTGCTTAACTACAGATAAACTTCACGATCATTCTGTTTCAAAACTTTCTTTTCATAGCATTTCCATCAGATCTATTCCTTGATTCTCATCTCTTTTCCTTTTGAGTCATTTCTTAAATCTGTCCCTCTTCCCATCAATCATTTATCAATTTTCTTTTTAGTTATTTTATTTCATTTGTTTGTCTTTCAATCTTTTCATAGTTACAATGATGATACAATTTACATAATTATTTAAAACTTATAACCTGAGTGACCATGCTGTGCAGAAAAACAAAGAGATAAAAGGAAGTTTTTTTTCGGCTACAAAACGGCAAATGTTTTTTGTGCAAGTGGCAGCAGAGGATTTGCCCACTGTGCAAAATATACCAATTTGTAAGATACAATAACAACATGAAATTGAAAGCGGAGAAGGAAGACTTTTTCTAAACTTCCTTTGTAAACAAAATGTCCTACTTTTACAGATGCAATATTATAGTTTTTTTTTTCTCTCTCTCTTTTCTTTTTTCAGAGGGTTTAGCAGTTGGTGTTGGATTTGGAGCAATAGGAAAAACACCTTCAGCGACATTTGAGAATGCAAGGTGAGATTTTCCTTCTGATTTAACAAAAATGATGGAAAACAAAACCTTATTTCTGATCATTATAACAAACATTTGAAGGTATGCAGTTGGTTATGTGTGGGATTTTTTTTTTTTTTTTTTTATGTATAGTAATTTTGTTTGTATTTTCTGTTTCTTCTTAAAAGGAATCTAGTGTAGCTAGGGAAGGTGTGGGATAGATGAAGAAAATTATTGTGAGCTTTCCTGTTATTTTCATGATATTTGGGAAGAGTAACATAATAAAAAGCTCCACAATAAAAGATTGCTCTTCAGTTGCCCCAATAGTCATAATATGACCCAAAATATGCCAAAATAGCGATTTGTTTAGGTCCCGAACATTTTGTGTTGCCCCATGTATGCATTTCTGTGTACCGTAAGTCCATGTGACTCAAAGCTGAATTGGGTTAATTTCGTATCATTTTGGCGATTCTAAACCTCACAGCACAAAATAATTCTTAGGTGAACTGTTATCAACCTTTCTAAATCACTTTTAGACAGTGTCTTCTACATTTCAATGTCATGACCAGAACAATACTTTCACTTTAAAGGGATGCAGTAACATTGAATGATATTCAAATTGCAATTTATTTGATTTAACTCATTTTGCCAACATGATTATAAACACATAGGTCAGTCTGGTATTCCTTAAAAATTGCAGTTTAATTGCTTGCTTTACATTTGAGATATCCATGATTTTATACTCAAATTTTCAAACCCATTCCTAGATGCTTTTGATAACCGCGTGCGTTTCAACACAGCACAACGTACACCGCATTTCCTGTCGTGGAGTCCATGTGCCTACCGGGCTGCTAAGCTTGCAACAGAGCGGTAGTAAATTAATCATGCGCGGCTGTATTCTTAGCCTTGTATGAAATTTCACTGTTTTAAAATAGTAAATGACTTTCATTTGATCTAAAACTTTCAGTAGTTTGTTTTTACAGTCAGAGCAATAGAATTTTATCCATTTCAATCTCTTTTGTACTTGTTTTTGGAAGTTACTTAATACCTTTAATGACAAATTTTTTTTTAACGATTCAATTATAATGCATTTGTAATGCAAATTACAATTCAATTATAATACATTGGTAGTGCAAAATTCTGTAATTTCTTGCACAAAGGAATCAATGAAATATGTTAATACATTCAAGACACACCTTAGAATCATAGATACTCTGACACCATTAGAAATATTTACACAATGTACATCACATTCGCATTTGAAATTATTTCTCGCAAGCTACCTTACGTCCATGAAATATGACTTTATTTTAAAAGAACTCATTCTTTAATATTTTGAAAATCATACATGTACCTGACTTAAATGTTACAAATTGTCTATTGTGTCTCCATTTCAGAAATTTAGCCATCGGCATTGGCATTCAGAATTTCCCAGAAGGCCTTGCTGTTAGTCTTCCTCTTCGAGGTTCAGGGTTCTCTATATGGAGGAGTTTCTGGTAAGTTTCAGTATTGGAATTTGAGATAACTGTGACTATGGGAACTTTAAATTGGTGATGTATTCAAATTTTCACTAACTGATTACTTGGTTTTCTTATAATTTAATGTGTTTTGAGCATTTTATTTCTCTTTCATTACTCTATTTAAGAGAAGAATCAGCATACTTTGAAAACATGTAAAACAAGTTTATAGTACTAGTCGTCATCAATAGCAATCTGTCAAAGTGCTAGTTTATCAACCCTAACATCACCTCAATATCTCTTCAGTTGTCTCAGTCTTGAGCCAACTGCTTCATTTATCAACATCCCCTACTCAACAATAATATAAAACATAATCAAGGAAAGCTAAGTGCCCTGGGTCATCCTTGTTTCTTTCCTTCCTTCAAATAATTTTTCCATGCCTCTGATCAGTAAACCATTCCATCTATATTAACCTTAGTTTGTTTTTGTATTTGCAAATTACAATCAGCTGAGTGGAATGGTAAAACCTATGGCAGGGGTTTGTTTCAACAAGTCATTTTTAAAGTTAAAAATGACTTTATGAACGCCTGGCACATGTTCTTAGGTGCTATACTTATTACAGTGGTAAATAATTTAGCTCAAGAACTGATCACCAGTATCATTCATTCATGACTTACGAATGACTTAGTGAAACACAGCCCAGGTGTAAAAGGTGTGTTGGCTGTCAGCATAGCCGAACCTATCCTACCCTTTGACTTAGCCTTCGCAGTTATGACCTATGTCGTAGTTCACTAGCTTGTTTGTCTATTTGTTAGGTATGGTCAGCTGAGTGGTATGGTGGAACCTATAGCAAGTGTAATACTGGCGTTGGCTGTCACCATAGCTGAACCTGTCCTACCATAATTATATGCCTTAGGCTTAGCCTTCGCTACTGTGATCTATGTCATAGTTAACTATTTTGATTTTCTATTTACTAGGTATGGTCAGTTGAGTGGTATGGTTGAACCGATAGCAGGTGTAATAGGGGCGTTGGCTGTCACCATAGCTGAACCTATCCTACCATTTGCCTTAGCCTTTGCAGCAGGAGCCATGATCTATGTCGTAGTTGATGATATCATTCCAGAAGCACATACAAGGTATTTATCTTCAACAAAGGTTTAGAAGTGCAGGATTTCTCAAATAGTATTTTTCAATCAAGAGTAGTCACTCAGCTTTTTTATCAAAAATCTTTCAGTTCCATATTTCTTAGTGGAAGGGGTTAAAACAAGCAAAAAATACTCTTTTTCCTAATAATATCAAATTTTACGTAGTCTATGATAAATTTTTGAGAGAGATTAATTTGAGGAAAAACTTAAGAAATTGATTATCAAAATAGTATTTAAGGTTTTTTTTTACTCCTACATTGAATAATCTTGAATAAAATTTTATGATGGTGTATATGAAATATTATTCTATAATTAAAATTGCATCCCTCACCAAATTACTCATATACCACCCCCTGTCCCATATCAGCAACAGCTTTTATTTTATTATATGAAAAATTACTTTAATATATGATATTTCCAGTGTTTGCTGTCAAGTCTCTTAAAATAGAAGATATGCAAAATATTTATCAACAGCTGTGATATAATTTCCCTAAGAAGTGTATAATTTTATAGCTATTTCCTATCACTCTTTTTCATATTTCTATTTTTTCTGTTTTTCTTTCAGTGGTAATGGTCGTCTTGCTTCCTGGGGAGCTGTGTTTGGCTTTGTGGTCATGATGTCATTAGATGTGGGACTAGGTTAACAGCACCCTTATGTCATGATGCCCTGCGCACACTTATGGTCTGACTGCAATACGATATAGGAAGAAATTGTAATATCATACTATAAATATTAGAAAATTAATTTAAGCCTTAATTGGACTGAATTTAGAAATTTGCATCTACAGTTTTTTTTTTGCGATTTCGGACTAGATTAGAAAATTCACAAGGGCTTAAATTTACAAGTTGTATTGTGTTTTGGATACAGCCTAAGCCTTATTTTGAATATGTTGTACATGTAGGCTTTTCGTCTGAGAAATTGTAAAATCCACAAATTTTGGTTAATCTTGGAATGGGTATCCTGTCATAAAGTTTAAGAAACACTCAAATATTATTTTTTACAATTATATTAAGGCTGTTAGGAAACAAATTCATGATGATATTACACTTTAAAGTTTTCATGTTAAATGATTTTTCACATTCTTCCTAAATTGGATCACAGTCAG
>CALNVZ010003430.1:29724927-29754927 GCA_940671915.1 Paracentrotus lividus | reverse complement strand
AAACCGTTCGCACATCGGATGATCATGGAGAAAAGATGTTGAAAGGAATATGGAATATCGAGGATTTGGGATGTCTACATTTTCTGTATTGGATCTTTATAAATGGAATATTCACAAGGAAGATGACAGCTGAGAGAAATAATCACGGAAATAGTATAATTGTCTTCCATCAAATGAAGAATATTGCATCGGGTCGTCGCCAGTTCGTGCAATTTTATATTTCTTCACATTTTATTGAAATGGATTTGAAATATTGGTATATAGTTACAACAGCTATGATTTATTGAATGTTTGACCACGGAAGAAAGAAGATATCCTCAATTTGACGAGAGGCTGAATTGATTTTTCTCCCATTGGAATTTTCCAAGCTCCATCACCATCAGGAACGGCGGCATCATCTCCACGATGCCATGGCAACAGGTGGAATCGGTGAAATGCATCTATTCATGAGATGATTCTAATAATGGTCACAATGGTGCTAATCGTAATATCTTGTGGATGTTTATTGAAATTACTGTCATGTTTACCATTATAAGGCAAATAAGATAAAAATATGAAGATAATTATCATAACGCACCAACCAGGAAAACAACATCCGCTTGTGTTTGAATTTGACACTGGATAAAAAGCTATTTAAAACTTGAAAATCGTAATGTAAGGTCTCTACACGTATTATGGTGCAAAGCTTGCAATATGGTGGAAAACAGCAAAAATGGCAAGTGATAAGCGTTTCTATAGCAACGGAAGTTTTGCTTCTTCTGCTCCCTCTCGATTCGATCACCTCTACCAGTACCAGCAGAGGATTACCAAGTGGAAATATAAATGATGTACCAGATGGTCATATCATCATCAATCAAATCAACATGGTGAGTGAAATGGAAAATAATATATTATTGAAATATAGTTCTTATTCTGAATCTGATATTGATTTTTAAAAAAGTAAATAAAAAGAGGCATGTTGTTGATTGCATAATGCTTATAACATCGTCTTGTAATATATTTCCATTCCATTATCTCATTATTTTCCTTGGCGATACAAACATTTATTCTTTTCAATGTATTGAAAAGCCAAAGTTTAATTTGACTTTTGACTTTTGTTTCTTTTGAATTTTATTTGAGGGGCGGTAGTAGGAGAATGAGAAATTTTGTGAGTCAAATTACTATTTTGTGACTAAATAGTAAAATCCTCGATTTGGGTGTAGGCCTAATATTTTGATATCATAGTTTAATTGAAAATTACAAATCCAAGAAGAGAATAAAGGCCTTGAAATGATGATTCTGTATCTTTTGGACAGTCACCAATCTAGTAGGGCTAGCGAAAAATGTGTGTTGATGTATTTCAGTTTTGAATGAGATATTTTGTATTGTATTATATTTAATAGCCTTATTTCAAAATTTAGATATACGGTATATGAATATGAATAAGCATTTGATAGATGGAACCAACAAATGGCCAAAAAAAATGTTTGTAAAAAGGACAATAAACGTCAGATTTTCTTCTTACATGCCGAAACATCATCTTATGAGTCATGTGAAATTGATAAAAATGAGGTCGTTGTGATGATCGTACCATTCGGCTCAATGATCTATTTCCAGGAGAATGGTCTCCCAGGGAGTAAATACGTGCTATTCTTGTGGTCGATGTTGACAAACTTTCCTCTCGAAAGATTGTCGGTTCAAGAGAACTCTCCAAGAATTCGGCTCCTGTCTTCTGAATATTTATTCTTTCTTTAATACCCGTATTGTTTATGAATGAGTCATATTTGCTCAAAACCTAATTGTTGTGAAGAAGTGCATTGATATTAGACCGTTAGAAATATTGCCCGGGAAATATTGTTTATATCCCATTATGACTTGATGTCGATAAATCTTTTGATAATGGCATTTGGAAGTTATCTATCACAAAGCAGTATGGTAGTCACTTTTTTATATTAATCCATGGATTTGATTTTTCTTCGATATGAAGGACAAAATTTTCACCTCTTTCTTTGGTATCTACTTGCCAATTGATGTACAATTTCTGTATATGAGACATATATACTCATAAAAGGTACTTTTTATCGAATAGGCACAATATCATGAAATTCATGAAAAATAACCATAAATTATTATTGCAATACTTCTTTTCTTGATCGGTTTGTAAAGTCACCCTTTAACAATGATCTTTAATCTAACAACATTGGTCTTTGTTGCGTCGATCTATCCCTTTGCCGAGGCATGTGATTACATGACTAGAATAATGATTCTTTTTCTTGGTAACCTTTTTAAGGAGTACTTTTTAGGTTCATTGACCTGTACGGTACACTTTCTTACTGGTTGGACAAATAACGACTATTCTCATAGTCTTGTAATCTTGTTGATAAATGTCTGTAAACTACAATAGGATCTAGTTTATGTTTTAATCCCCGATATTACGTTTGTCCTTGGGTTAACTCTAACCATATAGACATAATAGGGAACAAATATGCTTCAACAATACAACCACCTTTTTCAGTGATAATAACCCGAGTATCTTCAGAGCAGCCTTTCTGAGAAGACAAGCAATTCATTTCAAATGTGTATGTATTCATTGAAAATTGAACGAAGTTGAAGGAAACGTATTAAAAATAAGTTAGGCCTAGTTTCCTAAATTGGATCAAAATGATAAATAACTTACTAAGCCTTGTGAAGCTGTTCACGTGATTGTATTTTAATCTTGATTGATGCTTGACAGAAATATCATATTTGCTTAATTATAATCAAAAGAATATATTCGAATTAAAGAAGCAGTTGAAATCAATCGCCGTTTTTATCGTAGAGGAGAGTCTGCTCCCTGAATTATCTAGTTTTTTTTTCTGAAGATGGCAAATATGTTTTTGAAGTTTCAAACAGGTCAATTACTGTTCTTTAAAAAATGACTTTACAAGATGACTGTCGATATATTCAGATCTGCACTTTCTCAAGAAGCCGTTTATGAACTGCTCCTGCGTCTCTCTCTCTCTCTCTCTCTCTCTCTCTGTCTATCTCTTACACACTCTCTTGGGGAACATCCATGATATATGTGAACGTCACCTCGAAATGACAGAAGATGAACTCTAGATGTCACAGGGGTTGGGATCACACGGAGTCTCTCTTTACGCCTCCCCCATTCTTCTTCTCAATACTTCTTTGGTCCCGCGGTCGACTGAGGTTACGAAGTGAGAATAGAACAGTTTACCCCCTCAGAGCATAATACTGTCCTTTCATGAAGGGTCCGTTTCCACTTTCATAAATCCCTCATTTCTCTGAACAGAGTGCATGCCTTACTTCATATGTCCAAACAAGCTGTGAATCTTGAAGCGCGCAGTGTGGAATTGATGTTGCCATAGTAACATCGAATTCGGAGGAAAGTACAAGATGCGGTTTGCGTTCTAAGATGCTGGTCCGCAGGACTGGTTGATGTTTATTTAAAATGTAAGCACTCTGACTAGTTTTAAAAGGATATTTATTTTTCTTCGACCACGAATATTAAGGCCGAGCCGCCGAAAACTTTCCAAATTGGAAGGAAAAAGAAAATAATAAAATGTCGAAAAGTCTAGCCATTCTTGTTAGCGAGAGAAAGCCATTTGATACGGCAAGCATTTTTTTGTTTACCGACATAAGAATTGTCATCTCGATTGTATAGGCCTACACAAATTTATTGAACATCATGTTTTCATTTTGTGCATGACATTAATCATTCTTTTGTCATATTTTTTACATTATCATTGCAAATAAGTAAGATATCCCGCAACGAGTAATATCAGGTCAAAGGGAAAAAATCAACCAATTAACTAATCTTTAAGGATATTTCGACCTCTTTAATTTGACATGTTTATGTGATGAATGAAAATAAACCGTCTTACGCTATCAATGTTAAGAAGTCTTAAAAGCTTTCGACTCTTAAAGTAGACCTAGTGCAGGTTTTCCCGGTAAATTTTAAACTCTTTGCAATGGAATTGGTTTATGCTCATTCAATTTAAACTATACCTCATGGAGCGGAGCTATCGGTCAATTGAATTAATTGAGGCTTCTCTTAAAGTAGCCTAGTAAGGTTTTCCCGGTCAATTTTAAACTCTTTGCAATCGAATTCGTTTATGTTCATTCAATTTAAACGATACCTAATTGAGCGGAGCTATCGGTCAATTAATTTTTAATCGCGATCACACTTCGGACGAAAGTGATTGTAGGAAATGTCAAATTGATCGGAGATAGTTTAAACTTGACCGGGAAAACCTATATTATCATGATTATCGTAGCATGCATGCCATTAGTACTTGTTGATATTGCTGTAATCAGCTTTAGACTTGTCAAGGGTAAAGTAACATCATATATGTCTGCCAATCCTCTGACAAACTTTTGACACGTCAAATTTATGATAACATGTCTTTGGTTGTTTGTGTGTCTGATAAACTTTCTACTGGTCAATGGTATGAGAGTATGCTGTTGATATATTTGATAATCCTCTGACAAGTCTGTAGTTATTGATGTGTCTTACAATTCTCTGCTTTCGACATGTTAGTTGTGAAGTAAAAGTTGTACATAACTACATAAATGTGCCAAAAAAGTGATTGACGTCCGAAGCGGTCAATCGGGAGTGTGTCCTCGATGACCTCATATACCCTCCTGACGTCACACCGTGGAGATTGATTCCTGAATGACAATAAATTAAACGAAATATTACTTGCCCCAGATGACCAAGTAATTGTTCGGTTTTGGTATGGCTGCATGGGATATCAGACAAGTGATGACCAGTAATTTGACAATCATTATTTTAGATTTATCACTTCTTATTTTCTTAAAGTATTTCTTTGGTCTCCTAATATCGGAGAGAACGTGGTAAAACCTGAAGTCTGGCAGTTATCATAGTAGAAAATGGTATGGCACAATCTATTTTATGCTCATGTGTTTACAATTTTGAATCCAACACCGTTTTTTTTTTTTTTTTTTCCCCCTTCTTTTCTTTATGTGACGTATGTGTGATTCTTTTAGTGATCTCAAATAGATAAACAGCAAAGTAATTCTCACTCCTATTGTTATTTTACATCTCTTTTTGACTTTTTAATTGAGTTTCAGATAGTTATACAGCGAGTGGTACATTTGTTATAAGTCACATGGGGATTTGAATACAGAATGCTCCAAAAAGTACATTAGATGAGATTAATGACATTAATGTTTTGGTGGAATTGTCTTCCTCCACACCTACACAAGCCCCCCTCTGTGTCTTCTAAGCTCCAGGAGGTACTTTCCATAATACGCACAGTAGCTATATGATACTTAGGTATTACAATATAAGAACTATTCCTTGTTCGGAGAGAGTATTTTAACTTCAGAGACGTATTTTGCAGAAGGTTATTGTCCTTAGATTCAGCTATTCTTAGAGCGTCAATGGCGTCTTATCGCTATTCTTGAAGAAATATAAGTTTATTTTGGCTTCATCATTCTTATATTATTAAATGAGGGTATAATATAGTAGTGAACATTTTTAAAAGATAATGTCAGTGCTGTTTTTATATTCTTCTTCTTCTTGTTAATGTTAATTTGGGAGTCAGACGTAACTATGTCAATTATATCCGGGTCAAGTTTGATTTGATTTTTAATAATATTTACTGTTACAATAGTAATGATAATCTACTTTTCATGAGGTGTTCGCGATTCGAAAAGGAAAGCCAGAAGGGGGATTTCAGGCGCGGATTCAAGATATCCGAATTGAATACATTTCTCGGGCCCAATTTTCTGGGTACAAAAGCTGCTCTATTATGTTTACGCATGGGCCCGATACTTTTATTGTGTGACGTCAGGCTGCGTCCGCTACTGGATTTAAAAGATATATCATACACCCCACTCCCCTCTCCACACCCACAGTTTTAAAAACGATCAATAGTAGGGTAGATGTATAGGGAATACCGGCCACTTAAGCTCATTTGCTTAATTAGCACATGAAAACAATAAAATCACAAAAGAAAAAGATTCAAATTGCTTAGCTACATCATTCAACTTTATTTTCCCAAAAAAATTGAGGTTATCAAATATTTGGTGAGGCAGTTATATGCAAATAATGACGTCATCGTAAATTGTCCGGCATTCCCTACAGTGTAGGAAATACCGGACAGTATGTTTTTACCCTTTTTTGGTATAAAGATCTGTCTGGAAACACTGATTTGAATGTAAACCATCAACTTAACATATTTGTATTGATTCTTTATAACATTATTCATTTTTAGAAGATTATATGCATTTTACTACAAAATTTCAAAACATTAAGAATAACTTTAGATCTCATGTAGATCATGACATATCAAAATAATAATAAAGAGAAATAGACATTTCAAAATTGTCAAACAATCTAATAAATAAATATAATACATTATATATGCAACATACTATTTGATCTACATGCTTAGGAACTCAACCCAGAAGTAAAACAAACAACCGTCCATGTGGTGTCCGGTATTCCCTACACAAAAAGTGACTGACTAGCACTTTCAACACACTACCACCCCAATACACAGGCTTTGTACAGTGCATACACTCCATACACGTTTGGCCCACCTTCCACACATGTCCATAATGCATGAAATAGAGGTCATGCCCCAATTCTATTTTTATACCATCACATTATCTAAAATGTCAATTTTTACATCAGGCCATTTTTCAGGCTGCAAATTTTCCTACCTTGACAGATTGTGGTAGTTTTCTCGGAGATTTCTTACTTGTTGTTGTCGAATACACCATTCAACCTTCCCAGACAGACCACCTGACCAATAGATGCCGGTATTTCAACTCAGTTGATCCTATGTTGGCAGCTAGGGCTGGACATGTGGTGACCGTCCGGTATTCCCTATGGGTACCCTATTAGAGGTCCTAAATAATTCTCGGAATCATTATAAGATATATATATCCATGGAATCATGTTGTCATGAGAAACGTAATTTTACAATCTCGTTGGGACCGTGCCCCTGCCACACCCACTTTTTTTTTAGTCACACCACCAAGACCACATCCAGACTGTACTGCCTTCATAAAGACCAGCATTTACTTGCTATCATTCGTGGTAGTCAAGTCTGGTACGACGAACACGTGTGACTACAGCGAAAGTTTCGACTTTTTGTATCGTAGATGGCGGTAATCCACTCAAATCAAAACACTTGTTGAGGTTGGTTACTGCCAGAGGCATTTGGGCGATTCCACACGAACAGTTAGTGACGCAGTTAACCGAGCTTTCTACTTTTAATATTTTTTCTTGTTTGCACTGCAGTTGAGAAAATAGAATCTCTCATATGTCTTTTTACTAGACGCCCTAAATTGTATTATCAAGGAGTGTTTGGAGCATCAAAAGTCGTTCATTTGTTCCTATCTTTTCTTGTTCCTTACATTGCTACATGTAGTTATTAAATTGAAGATTTTTTTATTTATTTGTTTATATGGAAATTACAACAGTTCTGTTCATCAATATCTTGACAAAGCTCCAAATATTCCTTATCATCATCATCATCATCATCATCATCATCATCATTATCAACAACAACAACAACAACAACAATAACAACAACAACATTAGAATTTTCATGATAATGATCATGATTTCATCATCTCCATCATTATAATCATCATCAATCATCACAATCACCATGATTTTTTTTTTTTATCTCCAAAATTTTGAATCAAATTTTCATCATCATCATCATCATCCTCATCATCATCTGCATTATATTCATCATTTATTTTCATACTCATCAAAATCTACATCTGATCTTGTTTTCTTCTTTCATATCAACAACATCATCCCACAGCCACCAACAGTAACACCAAGACTATCTCCGTACATATAGCTTGAGAAAGGATGATCTAACCGGAGCAACTCACGACTGGATCCAAGCCTTCCTAACTGGTAGATCTCAGTCAGTATGTGTCAATGGAACAGCATCACCACCAACCGATGTTCTGTCTGGTGTACCACAAGGTTCAGTGCTGGGCCCGGTACTGTTCTTAATGTACATCAATGACATTTGTGAGGATGTCTCATCACCAATCCGACTCTTTGCTGACGATTGTGTGTTGTATCGCCGGATCCAGACAGGAGATGACCATACGACTCTCCAGCAAGACCTGTCAACCTTGTCTGACTGGGCAACACGGTGGGACATGTCCTTCAATGTGAAGAAGTGTGCTCACATGTGCATCACCCTGAAGCGGCAACCTCTGGATTGTACTTTCAACATCAGTGGCCAACCTGTTCCCAAGGCAACCACCTACAAGTACCTTGGAGTTACTATTTCTAACTCACGTCTCACATTGAATCATAAATCTTTGAAGTTTTTCTCGACATTGGTGACATCATTGCGAATGTTTCACCATTCGAAGTAATCCAAATTCTACATAAATAATAGTATGTAAAAATAACCAAGTAAATGAATCAGAAAAATCACAATAAAACGTATCATATCACTCCGATAACGCGGTTAAGCATATGATCTTTCGGCTGAATCCACAGAGTTATAATAATCGTCTTTCGGAGGCATGGTACTTAACTTATAATGATGTCGTCAGTCACAAAGAAATTTGGCCGTTGAACATTAACTTAAAAGAACATACAATAGGAATGGCTAAGTAAAATGCGCCATGATTATTGTCGAATAAGCAGTATTTGCATGGATACATTTCGATATTCGTGAAAATATCGATATATGTACTGTAGGGGTAGTGATCACAATTGTGGGATTCCTCTTGTGTGGTCGTGCCACCAGTTCGTCCGCTCCAGTTCAATAAGAGCCGCGGGAAAGTAGGGCGGGCCTCGACCACGCAAAGGTCTCATCATCATTCACAAACCTTATGTTTGGGTTTACCCCGATTTTGCTGTAAATTACCGCCATTGTGCACGGACTACCCCCATCTCTCAGCAACTTTGTGCCAGTGCCCTGAAGCTACCTTTTTATCGTTCCTTTTTGTTCTGCTACTCTCGAGCGGTTTGCAGGATTGCTACTAGCACACCCAAAACCTCCTATGCTCTCTCTCCTCTATCCAAGTCTGCATGTGGTCGTGCATTAGCCTGGATGGGGGCCCCCCACTGACTGGCCGTCGATGAACGGTACATTCCTCTGGATGTTAAATCGCGCCGACAACGGTAACTAAAAAAAAAAATAAAAATAAGGAAAGATCTGACATGGTGATAACGTACTATAGTCGTCTGTGATACATGGACTCTCGGATTGCGACTGCTAAAACGCGGCGATCCCTGGTGCTGTCCTAGCTCAGTGTTTAATTGCCGCCCGCGTTCCCTTCCCCACGGATCCGCTATTTTATGGCGTCTAGAGCACCTGTAACATATGCTTAAGTGTGTATATTCTTTGAAAAATGTACTGCTTTCTTTGGAAAAAATAAGTTTTTCCTTTCTTGTTTTTAAGCCGCGCCTTACCCACCACCCATATTCAAGTAGAACATTGTCCTGAAGTTTCTTGAAATGCGCGCAGTTTTTTAATTTCGCTTATATTTAATCTTAATTTTTCTATGGCCATTTCCGATTTGCATAAATCTAAAACATGTTAGTCATATAAATTAATTGGAACCGATTTTTGTTTAATTTTACCCTGCGTCTCATGAGCGAGATTTATGGATCATTATGTGTGTGGGTTGATAATCGGCGGGCGTTTATATCTAATTTAAAAACCACTACAGTGTGGTAGTTATTCCTTTTTTTTATTTTGATCTATTGTTTACTGGGTCTTTTAAATCAAAATTTAACTCTAGTATTGTTTTTCATCTCTGTGAAACAGGGAGGTGTATCAACAGTAAGGGTCTTCCGGGTTCTTGTCCTTTAGTTCCTTAGTAAGTACTGTTTATTTGAAAGGATTCCGAAGTCCGTTAACCCCAATAGGTTGTTGATTTTATATTCGTGCTTCTGAACTCCCTAACATCGATACCAAAAACATGGAAATTGCTATATCCGATGTCGTAGATGATATTGGTTGCTAGCCAAGGCCCTCTTTGAGCTTCATTGCGTCACAGGTCCACTAGATTACAGCAAAAAAAAATAAAAAACACGTGAACTACCTATATGATGTCTCTTGATATTATAAGCATGTCTTGATTTTCAGTTCCTTTAAGTAATCTATATTCAGTAATTATCATTCATATATAAGCATGTTTTTCTGGTCATTATCTTTATATTAGTGATTTATGTGTGGTCTAGTATAAAGAATTGTTATCCAGATGAATAAAAACGTAGCCATGCTAGTTTATTGTTTTTAACTTCAGTCGTGCGACTTTATGAAGTAGACATTTCTCTAATATCTAAATAATTAAAGTTTAGGTGATGATTACAGTATATTAGGATGCAGAGACCTGGTGATTATTCGGAAATCGGGTTAAAATGGCAGAAAAGTAGATTTTGTAGCAAGTGTTCTTATGGTCAGTAGTCAAGGTCAAGGTAGGGGTGAAAGTCAAATTTCTGTAAAGAAATTTGTATATCTCAGACTATGCTATTATAAAGAACGAATCGAAGTGAGATGAATGGCGGAAGGATAGGGATTTGGTAGTGCAATTAAATAGGTTAAAAAAATCAGGTCACGGGTAAGGTCAAAATTCTGTGAAGAAGTTTTGTAGCATCATGTAGTGCTATACATAAAGAGGGAATCAAAACTTGGAAATGGTGAAGGAGTAGAATTTGTAGGATGTAAGTATATGTTAGTAAAAATAAGGTAAAGGTCAAAGGGGTCAAAAGTCAAGACGTGAAGAAGTTTTGTAGTCCAATAGTGTATTTACATAATTGAGACGGATGAAATCGGATGAAAAAATGGCAAGGAGTAGCATTTTTTAGGCCAATTAGAACTTAGGTTCAAATCAGCTTCAAGAGTCAAAGGGTAAAGTCAAATTCGTGAAGAATTTGTATCTCACTAGTGCTATGACATAAAGCAGCGGATCGAAATGGGATGAAAATTGGTGAGGAGTAGCTTTTGTAGCCAATGTACATATAGATGTAAACAGTCAGGTAAGGTCAAAGGGGTCAAAAGTCCATTGCGGAGGAAGTTTTTGGTAGTGCCTCACCTAAGTGCCTATGACATAATGCAACGGAATGATCGGATGAAAATTGGCGAGGAGTAGATGTTTAGCCATGAAATTACAGGGTCAAAATCATAGGTAAAGGTAAGGGTCAAGTCAAATTCCGGAGAGTTGTAGTCTCACATAGTGCTATCACATAAAGAACATATGGACCTCGATGAAAAGGGAGAGGAGTGCTTTGTGCGAATTAACATTATAGTTTCCCAAAAAAATAGGGTAAGGTCAAGGTCAAGGTCAATCCTGGCGAGTTTTAGATATCACCTGTGCTATCATTAAATCAAACGGAATCGATCGATTGGAAGTGGGAGGAGTAGCAATTGAAGATTTTGATACACATAAACGGACGCCGGAGGAGGCACGGCGACGACGGAGGGTGGAAAGGACGGAACAAAACGCCATACGTACGGAGCCCGATTTCATAGTCCCACTGCTCGAATCGTTGGCGGGACAAAAAATTTAATGTGTGAACCAAAAAACTAAAATTGATTCTCTGCATCTGGCAGGCGAGAGCAAATAGACAAAAGAGGTTAGTAAGGGTTTCCCCGCAATTCTTTCTCCATCAATGACCAGATGAGACTGATTAACAAAAATCATTCTGGACAGTCACATGGGTGCGACTATCCTGGCCATAGCTATCATACCTATTTGTTGTGTCGCTGGAACAATAAATCAGCTAATTCAGATTCAAGTAAAATTTTGATAAAATCAACATTCTGGACAGCAGCATCGAAGAATTAACATGGTTTAGAAACTTACTGTAAACAGCTACTGTTGATCTGAGAAGTCAAATGGTCAATAAGCCTCCGCTAGTTGTGCAGAGGTTTAAAGAGAAGAATGGCTTCGAGCTCAGTCCTTATGATTTGTGGAATTGATAAGAATATCATAAAGAATAAAATGATGTAAAATTTCATCTTGTGCTGTGAGAATGATGGATGAGGGTTGAAATTCAAGGAAATCAATTGCATATTTATGGTTTGATTTAATGTATGTACGACATTCGCAGTCCATATGATAATAATAAATTTACAAATAAGTTAAATAGTTCTCTTAGAGCTATTTTTAAATTCTTTTGACAATGGGATGTAAAAAGACTGAACACACTGGTACCTTTTTTTGGTAATTACAAAGATATGTGATTAGTAACTTTTTGTCACTCAGATGTAATGGTGATTTAGAAATCTTTGCATGCTTCCTTTCTTATTTTTTACTATTGAGAGGATGAAGAGATGTGGTCAACTGATTTCTTACAGGTTAAATATCATGCCTCATACATCATCATCACACCATTAATCTCATCATCATCATAATTATTCAACCACTCCACCTAACACATCATCATACGTATTTATCATCACCATCATCCATGCCTATGTCCATTTATGATAACCCCTGTAATCTTATGTCATCATCATCATGTCATCATTATTCAGATCATGCATCCATCACATCATCATCATCATACCTATGGCAAGCATCACATATATCATGACCGATCATTATTGATATCTCATCATCATGCAGTATTGATCTGTCAACAATAAGTTATGGACTTTTACTGTGTGATGGCGTAAGTAGTCTGGACTGCCTATCTAGGACGTGTTTTGTTTTTAGTTTTTTCTAGCCTTCATGAGATATGGTATAGTGGTGCATCCATGATGTATTTGCTCTTCAAGCACTTGTTGGGTGAGGCTGGGGTATATATCTTACCTGAGAAAATAAGCAATTTCATGTCGGATTCAGACATTGGAAGATAGATGTCATAATTCACTGAAGAGGGGGAGTCTATAATGCATACCACTTGTATTTTGCTCATAGAGTATCCCTGTCCTAATAGAATTTTGTTATATAGTGTGGCGTTGTGCGGAATTGTTTGGGTAGTTGTTATTTGTTGTAGTATGGTGTTGTTCAGTAGTAGAGTACGTTGATGTTGTTGACAGAAGGTTTCATGAGTCTATGGTATTTTAAAGGCTTTACTTTTATTGAATTGAATTTTATCTGGGGTAAATTATAGTGACTGTATCTGTAGAACAAACAGATGTGACCGAAAGTTGTTACAAGATGTTGTTCGTATCTGGGGGTTTCTCTGTTTGATGGGTATCTAGGGTCGTGTCATTCATTCTAAATGCTAAGTATGTGATCTATAGCGATATTTTTTTTAGATTAGATCCTGGTTCTAGACATGTATGTGATTTTTAATATGTCTCATGATACATACTCATATGCGTTTGAAAATAGTACATTGCTTATATAGGGTTGAACTCTTTTGGTGACTTAATCTGCTGAAAATCAGATTTTTGTGCACAATTTCAATGAGAGATTTGAAGGGTATGACACATCAGTATAGAATAAGAACTCTGTTGAGGGTCTCATTGCTTTAGTGGAGCTATGATTATGCATTAACTGTAAGTTGTCTTTGTAGATGAGTTCTTGATAGGGGATCTATCCTCCTGACACTACTAAGTGGGTTTTATGGTTTCTGTAGGTACGGAATTTTGATCATCGATTGACCTTGGGTGAGGAGGCGCCTCGGATAGTGTGGCTATACATAATGAATATAAAAATAAAAAAAAAAACTCGAGATGAAACAGTGAATGGGTCAAATGAAGTAAGGTCTTTATAGCCCATGGGGGACAGTTTAGATTGCATCAATTTTTGTTTTGCATGCAGTGACCGTTTGCATGACTGCTCATGATTTAAAGAGAGTCAAATATTGATGTAAGTAGATGCAGTTATTGCGTGCTTCCAGGTGGCAGCCATGCGCGTCGAGTCAGATTTATTATGTGAAATGAGCTTATGTGAGATGCACATGTTGATTCTGTTTTTCGGTTTTTTGTTTATTATTTAATTCGGTACTGTGCACTGTAGATTCAATGTTGTTGTTTTGGCGTGTTCGTGTCGATTTGGTCTTATTGATTGCAAGGAATATGTGTTAGAGTTGTGAATGTTTGGGAGCAGAATTTGTGTTGATAAGGTTATTTGGGTAATTTAGGAGAATGTTTGCAACTTTAGAGTGTTCCGCGGCGTTGTTGTTTGTGGATTCGCATAGGCCAGAGGAGAACTATATTAGCGATAAATTGTTGTGTAACTTGAGCACTATGGATTGAGTAGCATTTTTTTTAATGTTTTGCTACTCTGTAAGTACGGTGTGATTGTCATTGCTATAGCATTGTTTGAAAATTTTGATTTGAATTCTACTGACAGGATGTTGGTGATACAGTTGCTTGGGATATTAACTGTCTTTTTGAAATTTTCGTTGTATGATTCAAATGCCTTCTGTTAGGAATGGTTTTGTGGTGCTTTGAAGTGTTGTGTTTTGAATCCGGGATTTAACAAATGCGAGGGTTGCTTGCTTGTCTCAAGTAAATAAAGTAGAGTGTTCATTTGATTTAGGTGACTATAAATCCTCGAGATCGTGGATAGCACACTAGTTTCTTTTGTGTATGGTGGTTGTGGAAGGTTTTAATTTAGATTGTTGAGATTTATTGTTTTGAAGCAAAAGATAAGGTGATTGAACTTATTCATTGTTGATAGTGCAGGAGATGGTATAGTTAATGATGGTCACAGGAAAGGATTTTATAGTGTTTTTGGAGTTGTGCTTTGCTACGGGATTTTTGGCTTTTTGGAGGAGCATTCTTATAAGAAGATCTGGTGTTTGGATACACAATTGGTAGTGTTTGCGTTCAAAGTGACGGATGGCGAAGATGTTTGCAGAATTATCATATGAGGCTTGTCTAGAGCCTTTTTGGAAGTGTTATAACTTAGCCGAGGAATTTCAGTAAGCTCAATTTATGTGGTCTTTCTTTGATTGTGTTCATGACTATCCCCTGCAGAATCACCAAACATTTCCTATTGTGGTTCAATGAATAGATTTAGTACTATAAGATTGAGTTGTCGTATGAGTATATGATCGAAAGTTGGAGTACACATAAACTTAGTGGGGTCAATATGACAGGTTGGTGTTACTGTGTTTGTGCTGTTGGGTGGTGTTTCGTGTTTTGATCAATATGTAACGCTGTTTGTTTTTTAAGAATCTTGCTTTAGTGGTTATAGTGTGTCTAATAATGACCTTCTTTGCTATTGCCATATTTTGGATTCTATTATCATGTGTTGGTCGGTCATATGTGAGTGGTTTGGTATGAGGGTAGAGTATTTGAAGAAAACTTAAATGGCCAGTGTGTGGTTTTCTTTATCTGTTCTCGTGTTTGTCTAAAACACGGCAAGTATCTTTTTTTGTGTTTAAATAAGTTACGATTTTTTTTTAGATAGTGTGTCTGTCTTTGGGCTTTTTTCCATTTTATCCTTATCTGAATCATTCATCATGAGGAAAGTTTCCAGCTGTATACACTACTGTTTCGGATATTTTATGTGGGTTGTTGCCGGTTTTTTTTTTACTTCGGACTTTTGAACTTAAAGCTGTTTTATTTTTCATTATCACTTTTTTCAACAGGAAATAGTGATCACCGCTTGCTGAGTCGTATTTTAGTTTAATGTACGGAAACTGCGTTTGCATAGGATATTATAACATATTGTATGTAGGTTTTATACCATGGAAATGACATTTTTCGATAAGTGTGGGTTGTTATTGAAAATTTGCTATTTTGTCTTGCCTTGTGTTGTATTTGATGTAGGGAGCAGTTCGCCATAGGTTAATTGTTTAGCATAGTGAATGCAGGGTGACATAATCATAAAGTGAGTGGAAACGTTCTAGTGGGCTTTTGCGTGTGTGGCATCCTACTAATTTAGAGGGCAAATTCTTAATTCTGCATATTTTACATCCATCCACAACTGAAAACTTCAAGTCCAGTTAGAAAAAGTAGGAATGACAATATATTTTTTGGCACTTGGAATACATTGACAAATCTATGCAAATTTGGTGTAAAATTGCTGGAATATATTGTTAAATGTGCATCTTCTATAAGCGGAATGATGAAACTTCATGGAAGGAATGAATTTGCATCTATTTGGCTCGACTAAACTTTTGTTTGAACGACTGATGTTGGATTGGCCAGGCGGTTTTTGCGATTGATTTAGTGTGCTCGGATTTTTCTTGGTCAGGTGATGAGGAGATGAGAGGGTGCTGTCCACTGGGTATGTGTGTGCTCCAGATGGTGTTGTGTGACCTCTTTGGCGTTTGGACATTTGCTCTTTCCTACGGCTTTTCTCTGTCGCTAAGCTCTGTTTATGTCGCGGCTTGCTTTAAAGCGGTTAGATCCTCATCTTACTATAATTGTGCTCTATACTTATTTACTACAAAGGGCATGAGCTCCAATTTAGCATGAGATGCTCATATCAAGTTAGTTTAAGTTGTATTATTGATGGGTCACTATGTGGTGGGAGGTGCTATATTAGTTCGCTGAAAATATATAAAAAGTGTCTTATATTTATGGTAGTACTTGTTGAACATTAAAAAGGTGGTTGTCATAGAAGTTAAATCTGTTCATATAGTTTCAGTTTTTAGGCTTTTTTGGTTGATAAGGTCATTTGGACCCTATGCACATCTAGCTTTCCATATGATTTTGGAGATCTTATAATATTTATTTCAGGTCTCTCAGAAATAGTTCACAAAGTTACGGTCTGTAGATGATATGTATATCGATTGCATTTTTTCTTACTGGTCAGGTAGCGGCTCTGCTATATCATATAAGAAAGTGAACATTAGTTTTATTTTTATATTTTGCTATGGTTGTAATTATTTGTTTTGTGGTTGTGGTGCAGAGGATTTTTAACAAAGATTTTGGTGTTGTGTCCTTGTTATACTCAATATGTTTTTGAATGATATTATTATATCTTTTTGGATTATTTTTTTGGGAATATTTGCTCATTTGTGTCTTTCGTTTGTACTATTTTTTTAAAACTGTGAAGTGGGGCTAGTACGTATTTTGAAACTGAAGTTGTTATATAATGCTAGCGGTTAAATATTCTTAAAATGTGTTACTTTATGTTTAATGTAAGATTAAGATTGATCTAAGTTGTAGATCTTACACAGTATATTAACTGAATAATAGTCAAAGATTTGTGAACAATTTAATTTTGTTTTTGTTCTTGTTTGTATTAGCTTGGTGTGGTCGGAATGCGAATAAGGGATCATATAAATATTTATTTGTAGTTGATTTCAAGCTATTAATATTTTTATGTTTGTTGTTTTGAAGGGTTCTTAGTGACCTTAAGAATATTACTCAAGGATTCAGGATTTCATTTATTAGTGTTTTTATATACAAGGCTTTCGAGTTTTTGGCTTGTAAGTGTTCGATTAATTACTATGTTTGCGCAAAATTACATTGGATTCTTTTGCTCCTTGATGTAAAGCTTGACGAAAAGGTTATAGCTTAGGTTAGGAAACTTGCTGACTGTTGGTGCTGTAGCATCATGGTAGATTGTATTTGGGTCATGCAGGGGTGCAGTCGGATGAGTTGGAGATATCTTTATTCTTAGAGGCGAGGAGATTTTTGAGATGCAGTTATGCAGTTTTTATGATTTTTTTGGATTATTATATTTATTGGCTTGATTTGTTATTATTTATAATCAGTAGTCGGTGTAACATGTTCTATTGTGGATCTGTATCCTCGGGCTTCATTTTGAGGGTCGAGCGATAGTATGTTGTCTGGGTTTAGTTTTGAAGATATACCGCCGCACTTTGTTGTTTTCACCGTGATGAAACAAAAAGGGAAGTTGATGGAGGATATAGATTAACAGGCTAAAAGAGTAGAGATACATTCGATTCATACTCTGGTTTTCTGCAGACATCTAAATTTTTAGCAATATTAATTGTTTTGTGCGCTTTATTTGATTTCTTCGTTAGTCAATTTCTATTTATCTTTAGTTATATATTGGGTTTGTTATCTAGTAACATTGTGTATGTCGTTAATATTGGTAGTACTTGACAGTTGCGGGGTGGGAAGGGATAGTGGATTTATGTGCGGCGACTGGAGCTGCTGAAGAATAGTGCTTGTGGGTATTGGTGAGCGAGAGTTAGTGTGCATGATAAGTTGGTGGCATTAGTCTGATAACGAAAAAGGTTTCACTTTTCAATTATATTGACGATGCTAGTATGTTTCAGGATTGTGATGCTGCAGGGAGAGATTGTAGGCAAATAATAGTTAGTTGTCTCTGCGTATTTGTCCACAATCAAAATCTACTGATAGTTAGGTTCATGCATGATGGCTGGTCGCCAGTTGGCGTGCAGAAAAAAATTGAGAAGACTCTGTGAGCAGCCTCAATATGATAGTATAGGAGTGGATTTTGGTTTTATAATGATAGGTATTAGAGCGGATGTGCAGTTGTGGGTCGTTGTGAGTGACGCACGAGGAAGTGGCATGGGGAGAGGGGGGATTTAAATAGTGGATTGTGAGAATGAGGGTGGAATAAAGACTTGTAAATATGCAAAGTGGTCGCGTATGTATATTTTTCTAGGGTGAGAAATAGTTTTGGCTGAACATGAACCCGAGTCCGGATTGTAGCTACGAGGTGGGGAGGCCCAGCGTCCGCCTCCGAGGACATATACAAATAAACTAAATCAAACTAGGGGACAGGAACTGAAATCATGCTAAAGTCTGATGGGTGACCATTGTGCTATGGTTAATGGAGCAATTGTGGATATATTGTTTGGTTGATTCAATCGATTTGTGAGATATGATCCATCTGTGAGCGATTTATATCGATTAGGGTTAATATAGTATTATATTATATGAGTGGGTTGTCGGGGGTGCGCATATACTTAGTAAAGAGGCAAGGGGATTTGATAGCCTTATTTATTGCTGAATTTACTCCATAGGACTAGAAAGGTGATATACAATTGTTTGTTGAGGAATAGGTGGATTATGCTTGAGAATAGGTGCTGAAATAAAAATGATTGTCTTTATGTAGAGAGGTTAGGTTATAAGTGATGGGTGTTGTTGTTTTTTATACGGGAGGCGCTGAAGTATGTGGTTTAGATTATTTATTTTGGTTGTTCTGGACACATTTTGAGGTTTTTGGGTGTTTGTTTTTTTATGTGTTTGTTGTCTTTATTCGGTATGTAAGCTAACTTTGCTTTCGTACCGGTTGTGTGTTTATTGTTTGGGTTCGTGTTTGTGTTTTACTACTGGTAGCTTATGTAGCTTGTATTGCAATTTAGATGCATATTATTCTCTTCCCATTAACTTACTGAAGTGTCTTTGTGATTGGTTGGGGTGATTGGTGTTGTATGACTTTGGATATCATTGGACGTTTGCATTTGGCAGTGGGCTGAGTACGTGGCTTATGCTGACGTTTTGTCTTGTTGTGTGATCTGTCAGACACTTTTGTATATGGGATGGATATAATAACAAAATATAAGTTATTAGGGCAATTGTATTTAGAAAGACAGATTTAATATATAACGAAATGTTGTCTGCTATAAAGTATGGATGCTATTATGAAATTGATTTGTTAAATATCGGGCCTGTGGAAGAATAGAATCTTGAAAAGGGCTGCTATTAAAGTTCATTAACAGAGTATGCTTTCAGTAGGTACATTTTATTATTGCCTCATGATCAGAGTGGCTATCATATTTTGTGTTGTCAAATTTAGTTGTTAATGCTCGGCATTTTGTAATCGTTGCTTTAGTACAGGGTTTATGTTTTATATGAATTAGCACTTTCACTAGCTTGAAGCTTCTAGGTTATATTATTAGATGGAAAGAAATATAGATCATCAGAAGTTAGTAGGAAATTTTGTGTGTTGTGATAGCATGTTAGGAAACAAATGTGAAGAAACTGATTTGGATCAATCTGTTAATCTTAGAGTGAAGGGCTTTGGTGAGGACTATTACCTTTAGATTGTCAATTTGGGTTGTCTCTTTAGTTGTAGGTTCTAGAGATTTTGAAAACACATGGAAAAGGAAACAAAAGGGTTTGGGTAAAGTGATTGTGCAATTTGTTATTATTGTTTTTGTTAGCCACTGACTGGATTGGTTTCTGTGGTTCAGTGAAGATAGGTGATGTGCACACTCAATAAGTGTCCTGCCGGTTGTCCTAGCTTGAATGCTGGTCGTCGGTCAGTTGAATGTGGTAGGGTCGAGCGATGATCTTATGAGAGATCTGTGTAAGAAGAAAATCATTAAGTGAATTTATGACTTGTCTATGTGGTTCTTTGTGTATTTTGGCTAGCTTTCAATTAGTTTTGGAATGGTGATGCAGGATTTCTCATGGTAGAAGTTTTCTCGTTAAGTGTTGTGTCAGAGTTTGTAGATGATGCTAAATGGCTAGACTTACTATATTTTATATAGCGAGGAGGGTGTCGGAAGGTATGTGATATTCTTAGCGCCCCTATCTACACAATTTTGTAAGAATTTATTGATGCTGTGTATATTTGCATAAGACATACTTTAGAGGATACAAGCAATTGACATTCTGGACTAGATGAAAGATATCGAGTAGTAAATACTTTAGAATACATGATTCTTTTTATTTTTCACTTTTGTTAAATAATTACATTTTTCACTTATCTTCTCTCAATAACGGTGTTTGGGGATTGTCTTCCTTTTCACTTGTCGGATGATGTTTTTTAGCTACGTTTATGGTGTGTTTTCTTGCTTGATTAAAATTATTTTTTAAGAGGATGTGCTGAAAGTATTCACATGTTGAGTGTTTCTATGTTTTAGGCTTAGTTGTTGTTGAGGGTAGCCGCAAAAAAGTTAGTGAGTTATATTATTTATTTTGTTTTTTTGGTATAGTGATCTTGTTGCTATTTTTTTTTTTTGTAAATTTTATCCTAAGCTATTGGTCGTGTGTTTTATAATGATACCAGCAATTATATGATATAGGATGTTATGGAAGTGATTGGAATTAAGGATGATGAATTACTCCTTAGTTAAAGACATACATTGCAAGTGTTGCAAAAGTTTCTCTCCAAATATGGGACAGTTTGGGTTCTAACGAGTGGTAATTATGCTTGAAGTTTTTGAATCCGTATCATGAGTGCTAAGAAAGAAACTAGATAGATCTTATAGTAAAGAAGGCCTTGGCATTTGTCCTCAACTAAGGGGTTGGGTTTTGGACTGGGTGATCGTACTTGGTCGGTTGTCATGTTGTGCTAGTGGATTAATTAATGGTTAGAACTGTCCATGCATTCAGGCAATGCAGAGCCATGAGGTGCTACGTCGTTATAAGGTACGAGCCAACGTGCTGATTGGTAGTGTCACTGAGCGAGATTAGTTTCGAAGAAAGTATACTGATTGCTAGTATGTAGTGCAGAATGATTGCATACAATTCGAATTGCATGTTGATTGCAGTGTTTATGTCGTGATATTGTAGGATTGTTTTCGTGGTGGTGTGTTTGCGCTAAATTAATTGTTATAGTAGAAAGTTAGGAGGTGCACGTAGATTGATTCTTCTGAGGATGGGGGCGTTGAAGGTTTCGGGTGTTGATCGTGATGGTATGTGGAAGTTCTTCTGGAAATAATTCGTTTGGATTTTGAGGCTATGACTTGGATGTTGATCCATAGGGGTGTTGGTGTGCTTAGTGAGCTGGGGGATTTTGTGGTAGGATTTACGCATTGATTGTGGTGAAATAAGGGAGTTTGTATTTTGTCTATTTAAAGTGTGTTTTCGACTCGTAAAGGATTTGCTCTTTGGTTTCTGCGGAGATGTATTTGTTTGAGTGCGATGAATCGCAGGGGTGTCGGGCTGATTCACCTCTCATAGACACGGGTCGTAGAGGCGGGTTAGAGTTTGCGCCACAGTACATTTGCCTAGTTTGGCTCGGCGTCGGCCTTCGTTCGCTTCTTGTAGCTTTCAAGCTGTGGCCTGGCTTACGACGCGCTCATGAAGATTTTGACTAGGTGTTATGTCGAATCTTTGTTCAACTATTTGGGGTTTTTGTTTATTCCTGATATGAGTATTTGAGATGTTGTTTTATCTTTCTAATATCAAATTACATATGATGACTTTGTGGATGGTCGAAGAGTGGAGATATTACAGGTGGACACGTACAGAAATATCACTAATCGGGGGTAGAATTAAGGTGTAAAAAGTCACCGAAATAGTGTATTGGAATGGGGTAGGTTAGCGTTATCTTTGATATTTTGGATATTTGGGGATATCATGGAGATTGTTTATTGTTTGCCTTGTTGAGTTCGGCATCGTTCAACAAGCGAATTGTACATGCTTATTAAATAATAATTAGGTGATGATCGGATTACTATGTTGCGCTTGGTGTGCGTTGCTTTTGACTTTGATGGTAATCAATTGTTTCAATAGGTATGCGAGTGAGAGCTAAGATACTTTTTTTTATGTGAGAAGAGTGTGAGAAAAATGAATTCGGGATCTGGTGAGAGGGATCTTGCAAGTTCTTTAGTGTATAGCTGTGCTTGGCGGTCAAAAAGAGGAGTGAAGCATGTATATCTGTCTAGAAATAAGGGAATATTAATGTGAAAGGGAGGATTTATTTTCACTTGTAGTTGGGGCAATGTGTAGTGTGTTATGTGTATGTGTGATTCTTGCGAGTGAGTTTTGGTGGTTTATTTTGTTCTTGCTTAGGATGTTGGCTCATTGAGTTTAGTAACTTCCAGTGAGTAAAGTGAGTGTGATTAGTATGTGTGTTCTGTTTTGGTTTTTTTGGTAGTGGAATGGTTGTGTATGGTTAGATTAGGTATTAAAAGGACGATTACGAGGTGAACTGCATCTGATAGGTGAAGCTTGTTCTTCATTGATATTCTGATGCGTTGAATGTATGTTCCTGTTGTTTAGAATTAACGGTGTAAACATTTAGAATTATTGCTTTCTTTGTACTGTATAGTACATGAGCAATATTATACTGATAAGCATTGTAAAGGAGATGAGCTAAAAATGTATGATTAGAATCGGAGTGCGATATACGCATATTTTAGTATCAAGGTTTAACTGTGTATGGGGGGTGTTTTTTTGAATCTTCAGTCTCATCCTAGGACCAAGGTAGACCATCACCGTACATGGATTACGCCATGTTTGTGGGGGGCCGGAATGTTCGAGTAGCGGTCTCTCAACATCTCTCTAGACAGGGTCCGCTTAGATGACAGTTGAGTAAGAGAAGGCTTGGTCGGGTAGTATTACGAAATTTTATGTTGTTGAGGAGTAGGAGAGAAGGAAAAGCGGAAGGGAATAGGGAGGTGTGGGGATCTCAGAATTAATGTTATTACGTTTACAGACAACATTGATGAATGTCTTATTTATTTTTTTTGAGAGGAGATTCTGCAAGTTAGTGTGGGTGTAAAGTATGATGATTGTGTAAAACTTGGTAATGATGTCCGGGTCTCAGAGCAGAAACAACGGAAGAGTATGTTAAGGGGGGATTTGCAGGTGGTAATGTGCGTAGTTCAGCCCCGAATGTGAGGATCTTCTTGTACACTAGCGATTATATGGTTGTCGTGTTTTTAGGGTGTTTATGCTTTTATTGATTTGTAGATTGTCGTATTTTATAACCAGTTGGTATTTTCATTTGCTTTCGTTCTTCTATCTTTCTAATAGTCACTGATTTGGGTTAGATGTATTTAGCCGATCCAAGCTCCTTTCTTGGTTGTGGGCGTGATTCGATGTGGTTGGTACCTGATCTAGAGAAGATTGATTGTGGAGGAGGGTCTTGATTATATAGTGCGCGTGCCTCGAGCAGAAGGGCGAGAGTGGATCATTTGGTGATTGTCTTACTGGATCAGGTGTGATGAAGAAGTCATCACATTTGAAGTTGTAGTTATAATATTGATGTTTTGCATCGTTGTCATAACATTCTCTGGATTGTTTGGGTTAGTTACTGCTCGTTTTGTTTAGCTGTTTGTAGAGTTCTCGAGTCTTTGTCTGGTATGCTGGTTATTTTCGTAGAAAGATTAACAGCGGTTTGTACTTTTGGTGTGAGTTTCGGAGGATGGGGACGTGATAGTGAGGAGAGGGACGTTAGAGGTGTGGAGGAGAGTACATGCTTGCTCTTTGCTCTTGTAAGCTATTCTCTCAACTCATTTACAAGTAAAATTTTTGTCCGCCGCTTTACTAATGGAGTGTGTGTTGGAGGTTCATTTTACATGGTTTTTATGCTGGCAAGTTGTAACCACCATGCCGGTGCGGTATAATGTTGGGCAACATCGATGCGAGGTTTGTTCTCGCTGATGATGCTTGGGGCAAATCATGACGTAACAAGGGAAAATCGCGGGAGTCAGCTAGTATGTTGTCCTTTTTATTGTTGGATTGTGATGGTGTTTTACTGTTTTGTTAGTTAATTTGCCAGCTACATGGTTACAGGCTTTGACTTGCAGATGCTCTGTTCGTACTGTCTCAGATTTCCTTTCTTGAATGTATTTATGCTTTTGTGCTTTGTTATCAGAGAGAATAGACTTTTTGGTTTTATTTTTCTTTTATGAAGCTTAGAATTGCTGTTTATTGATTTTGGAGATCATATGTCAGGATATTCTCTGTAGTGATTCTATCGATTATCATAGGTATGATTCTTACTTACTTCATTCATTCTTTTTCTTCGGGTGATTTGTTTTTTGATTCAGCTTTTTTCTGGCCGGAAGGGTGAACTCTTGTGAGTGTTTTTTGTTAGCCTATTGTTTGTGATTATAGATATTTGATTTTTAATGTAGAAAGGGATTCTGTGAAGTTGAACGGAATAAATCAACAATATGATAGAAGACTCAAGTATACAGGTGTGGTCAAGCGAATCTGTTCCATAGTCGCGTCGTGAATGCGGCCAAGCTAGAGTAGAAGATTCTCGCTGACGGCCGGCTGGTGTATGTTGGGCTTTGCGGTTCTTAGAGTTCGACCGTTGTGGCTATAGGGTAACATGATCGTCCTGTGGCGAGTTTGTTTTGTGCGCGATTTGTTGAATCCAAATCAATTTCGCTGAATCTGATCATTACATCTTCGTGATATATTATTTCAAGTTGAGGTAGCATAGTAATCAAGTGCTATTGCTCGTGAAAATGTGAGGGTTTATTGCGTCAGAGAAAAGTTTCAGATCTCTAGATATGGTTCAATGAAATCTAATGGTGTTATTGTCCACTGATTATTCAGAGATTGGTCTCGCACACGCGTGTTACTCTTTTAGGCCTGCATCGGCCATCTCTTGAGTATCATTGTGCTGCTTTTTTTGTGTATGAAATATATTTTGTGGTTGTAAGAAACATTCAGATTTCGGTATAAACTATTGTGTCCGAATCAACTGTAGCATTTGTTGTGTTGGGATTTATTTTGCACTTGGAAGCGTTATGGTAATTGATATTAGTTTGATGCAGTTGGTCGGGGTCTGGTTCGGGGCAGTGTCTCTTAATAAGTGTGTGACTTGGTCTGTGCTTTGCTCGTGTCATGTGTGGTTAACTGCTATGTCACGTATATTATGGGCAAACTGTGATCTAGTTGGGATTTTGTGTTGTAGTAAGTGTGGGGTGAATGGTATAATTGTTCAAGGACTTCTTTAATGTGATTATCTATTTCTGTTCTTAGCTACTCTAGATTATTGTAGTCTATATACTGGGATTTTAGGTATTGTTTGATTGCAGTTTGGGAATTACTGCATAAATTTTGGGGAGAATTCTTGCAGACCTGTCATGTTGTTTTACTCTAAGGTTTTTGCTGGCTTTTTAGCGCATATCAGTGTTAGGCTCTACATTATTAGTAGTATTATATGATCTGTGTCAGTATAAGATTCAGTGTATATGTTTTTTTGAGGAAAAAGTTTTAAATTAAAATCTTAAAAATGAAAATGATACATCATCACTGAATTTTGTTGCCGTCTCCGCAAAACGTGCGGGGAATTTGTTCGAGAAGTTTGTAGTGTTTTATAAAAATGAATTTTTTTTCATTCAAGGAAGAAACTAAATTAAGTTTAATGGATCATCTTAGGGATAGTGATAAGTGGAGATATTACACGGCAGTATTGTAAAAGATAAATGAAATTTGATTTTTATAAGTGATAATAGTATTTAGTTTGTTTTCTGTTTGAGTTTTCTTACGTGAGTTGTTTGATTTTTAGTCAGTTGGTTTCTGTGCTTGTGGTTTCTTAGCTTATGTATTTGCAAAGATTTACAGGATGAAATTTGTAAGCATTGTGGGTGGAAAGATTTGTCACCTCGTGTGAATATTATCAAGGTTAAAGCTCATTTAGGTTTTTTATTCTCTAACTTGGTGACATTTAACCGTATGTTTAGATAAAGAGAAGTGCTCATTCCATACCTGATGTGATAGGATGAACAGTCGCTTAAATGGTATTGACTGTTTTTTCTTTTCTCTAGATTCATAATGATGCCTGATGCTACAGCAAATTCTGACACGAGGTTGAGCAGCTGTCTTCTGCTGTGTTGGGGGTTGTGTGTTGGGTTTTGGGTGAGGACTTGATTGAGTGTTTGTGCCAATTCATCCTGTCTGTGTCGCAGATCGATCGAGTAGGGTTTTGTAAATAACGAATGATATGTAAATTTGACATTCTTTTTGTTCTTCTTTTTTGTTTTCCTTTTCTGCTTTTTTTTAACTCTACTAGTAAGGACAATGATTAAATGTGTTGGTAATGTAAGATAACAGATGTTCAGGAAATAGTTTTTATTCTTGTTTCAGCCCCCCCTTTTTTTTTTAATGCTTGTTACACACAGAATTTGCAGAGCGTTTGAGAGATTTTTTTCAATTTTGGGAGGGTAGTGAGTGTTTTACTAGTTCTATATGAATCGCTGTATAGTCAGGGATTACAAATGCGAGCAAATTACAGATATTTTGTGTACACTGATTACATGAGAAAATCAATGTACGTTGAGGTACTCTGTAATTTGAGAATAGATATTTGCATGCCTTTTCAAGATTTGTTTTCAACCAGCGATTTTAAAAGGTGAATTGTTCATTGTTATTAGTCAATTTGGACATTGTTATATTTAAATATCTGTTTCTAATATACATGTGTATATATTTTTTTTTTTTTTTCCGTTTCTTGGTGTCTGACAGTAAACAGAATTCTTGCTGGGTCAGACTCACTCTGCAGAAGTCAAGAGTCAAAGTCATGCATCCTCCGAACGCAATCTACAGGGAGTACCTCAAAAGAATGGAGGAATATTCAGTTTGCTAGCTGTACAAGAGGTTGCAGCTAGTAGAGGACGAAAGCAAAATGTTTGCCTAACAGTACAGTGTGTCCAGACAAAAATTAAACCTAGCTTGCAATATGCATCGTATTAAAATTTATACTTGTATATGAGAATGATGTTTATTTAGGTTTAAGATACTCATATGTACTCAAAAAGCCAACGTTATACTTTGCTTATGATTTCAACAAGTACGTGCGTTTCAAGTCGCGTTTTAACTGAGGGGGAGGAATACAGGAGAAGGTAAAAAATCTTAAATCCCCTTGAAAAAGATCTCGGTGGATTATCTCAGACAATGAATTGATGAAAATTTGATTGCTCTTTACATAAGCAATTGTGATCAACAGCTTTCAGAGCTTTAGATGTTTCAGTTTTGGTTTGTTTTGTTTGTTTTTTTGGGTTTTTTTGGGGGGGTGGGGGTGGGGTTATGTCAGCTATTTTTAGTAGAAAATGTATGGGGACTTTTAATTTAGCTTTGTTTCCAGCTATTCTCAATGTGTATTGTGGTGTCACTCACAGCGTGTGTCTCGCACTCGCTCTCTCTCTCACTCTGGTGAGCACTGTGCAATTTTGCTGCAACTTTGTCTGAGACTGATAGATGTGGGGGGCTGTGAAGAGACGGGAGGGTCTATTTGTATATTTGTTGCTGAGCTATCGCATATCGTGATTAATAGGGATGTATAGGCACACTGTGATTTTTTGTTGAGGCGACTGAGCACAAGATTTGTATTTGCGGTTAGTTTTGTTAGAGTGCAGTGTCGAGCTTGTTTATTGGTGATTGTTTTTGGGAGCGATGTTCACACTCGTAGAATCATGTTGTAGTTGGATACGGAAACAAGATTAATCATGGTGATTGTGGGCGTTAACATGTAGTAGAAGATTTGCTAACATACAAGAATAGATTTGCGAAGATATTAGGTTGTTGGATGTAAGAATTGGTGTTGGAGTATGTTTAGGTCGTTCTGAATTCTATTTAATGTATTTTTTTTTTCTTGTGTGCGTTGTTCATTAGGTGAAAAAAGTGTGGGGTTGTTGTTTTCTGGCTAAGATGGCCCTTAAGATACTTTCTGCGATCTATAAATTGAAGGGGGAGGGCGAAGAGACGAGGATAGTAGATTTGTTGTTTTTGTTAACAAACACTTGCGAAAGTATTATTTTGGAGTTGTAAAGATCTTGCTCTGGCAATGTTCAAAACCGATTAGGGGGCTGTAAGGGATGCCGGAGAGGTTCTCTAGTGGATGGAGTGAATAGAGCTTTTATTCTGCTTGATATCAGTCAGGGTCATGGTTTCATACGTTAGGTTATTTCTTTGGTCAAGCTTGGCTCGTTTTTGTGTGAGCAACGGTTCCGTATGAGTTGTTTGCGCGATTTAACAAAGGAATGGAGCCAAATAGGGGCTTGTTTGAATAAATTTAAATGTATGGTTTATATCCTTAGTATATGTCTTGAAGTGTATAAGAATTCGAACAAAAATCATTAAAAGTATAGTTTGGAAGATGAAGGTCTAATTTGAAAGTTATCTGTTTATGATATTATATGTTCGGTTGGTGAACCAGCAGGGAGCAAGGAAAAAGTGTGATGTTTTCAAATTTTTGGACTTTTGTATCTAATAACTCTGGATTAGGATCTTAAACTGGTGCATTATGTTTAGTGTATTCCTCTAACATGGTTATAACTTGTAGAGTTTACTAGTAATTTTTATTTTATGACAATTTCATAGTTTGTCTGGAGTGTTAGTTTTAAAGATATTTTGTGTCTTAGTGAAAAAGTGGAAATTATTCTATAATATGTCTTAACATGTGTAGGCAAGGTCATAGCAAATTCTTTTGTAAAAAATCATTCTGGATATGATCAAAGAAATCAATATAGTACTTAAAAGTGCAATATTAATAATTCTTATTGTGTTTTCATTCTTAAGGTGAGTAGGCAGGGTAAGTGATATGTGCGTTTGTTTGTACTAGTCAGTCTCAGTAGGTTTTTGTTGGAGATCTTTCTGGAGTGGAGATCCTGAATAGTTTTAGTTAAAATAGGGGAAAGGGTTTATGGTGCGTATGTGTCGTGTAGTCTTGTTACTGATAAGTTAGTTTGCAGAAATGGGTAATTGTTGTATTTTTTTATGATATAACGTCTGGGTTGAGAAGGTTGAAATATCTTATGTTTAATGCCTTTGGTATTATTTTTTTGCGTGAATATTTTTTAGTCTTTGTGACATTATTATGTTTACTTAGAATGACTTTTTTTGACTTCTATTTGCTTTAAATTCAGTCTTATTTATATGTCTTTTTTTGTGTGTGATTATGAATATTATTTATTGTTTAATCTTTATTTTTTTTGAGGGTCGGCCTGACATTGCTTTGACACAAGAAGTATGGGGGGTTAAAAGTGGCGGTAGATAAATGTACAATTTGGGAATTTAATATTAGCTGTGGATGAACTCATTCCTCTATTTATGGGGTCAGTTGTAGTCACATAAGTTAGGGGAGCGTGGGATAATGTGCGGCTGATTAGTATTTTTTTAATATTATTGGCAAATAATTTGTTCTGAAGTATCGATAGAATTTTCGCGCTTTTAAGGAGATTGCCATGTTATATGGAAATCGAATTCGTATGTATTTTTTTCGTCGAGGTTTCTGCATGAGGTTATTGGTTGCTTGGTCTCAGAGTTTTTCCAGAGATGCTCTAATATATGTATTTGTGGATTGCATGTGCTTGCTTGTTTTTGGCGTGAACGAACTGGTTGAAGTTGTCATAGTGGCTGGTATTGTATAGATTTTGATTGGGCAGATTTTAGAATTTTTGGTCGTTATTAGTAGGTTGAGATGGCAACAACTATGGGGATAAAAGCCATAGCCATGTATCGCATTTCTACTGAATGTATGTGTTACTTTCGTTCGGCATGC
>CALNVZ010003430.1:29713769-29724902 GCA_940671915.1 Paracentrotus lividus | reverse complement strand
GCCATCTCCATTCTCACCTTCATCCTTTCCATCCTATTCAAATGTTTATGAGCAACCAACAGAGCATGTCTGGTGACCAGGTCGACTTTGCACCTCAAGCCAGTGTTGGTTACCTGCATTTCATGGAGTCAATACGAACTGATGCCACAAGTCATTTGGTACAAGATACCTTCTAAGAGGGTAAAGCGTTTTCAAACTTTTCTGAAGTTGGATCCTTTTGCAAGAATATTGTTTCTCCGCTGAATTGCTTCATCAATAACTGGTTTGCACGTACAGTGCAAGATACAATCTAGATTGCATTTTATACACATATTACATCATTTCATTCATTCTATGTAACCTACAGATTTTTTGTTTTATTATATTGGGCTAAAAACAAATATTTTCTTTCACAAACACGGCAAGAGCTCAGAAAAGACTATTCTTATTCAAAGGTGGTTCTCTACAGACGCCAGTACAGACATGAATCCAAAATTTGCAAATTTTGGAAACATAGAGGGGGTGCAGAACTGGCAATTTTATTGATTTTATTTAGGCAGGTATGCTCAATGAAGTGATCTCCAAAAATAATAAAGAAGGTGTGCACCCCCCCCCCCCCCACCCACAGCACAGGAATGCCCAAAGTGCTAGTTGCGGTTCTACATTTCAATAGCATTTGGCTGGTTAAAAGTGGAGTTCTGGAATGGAATGAAATGGAAACATCTAAGGAAGTCTGAGCAATTCTATTTCAACCAATTTCAACAAATTACGCTGCCATTTGCAGTTGATGTATCTAAAACAGTGTTTGAATTTCCCAAAAAGCTTGACTTTGACCATGCGTAAGGTAACAAGAGCACCCCTACCACAGGGTCGATAGATCGAGTCTGCCCTGTCTTGTAATGACAATCTGGAGTCTCTGAGTCTGCCTCCCAACTATCCTCTACCAGCAACACCACAGTAAATTATCCCAATCATCAAGCTCCCCTTTCACTTCCAAGCCAATCACAGTTTTAGGCTTAAAGATATTGAATATTGATCGTATGGATACTGATTCCATAAACTGATATCTGGTGAGGGACTTGAATTCCATTGCCGTTATTTCAAGGGTATGATTTTAATAATGTGGTCAAAAGAGCCACACCACTATTCACTGATGAATTTCAGTTTGGTTCGGCAGCTATGAACAAACCAAAAAACCACATGATTTTAGCCAAACCTGAAACTAAAATGAACTTAATGAAAGAGGGCAAAGTAACTTCACTTAAAACTACATGTATAACCGAATTAGAAACTGTCATTTATGTTACTTTATTTATCAAATGTACTTACAACATACTTTAGGCCCTACATAAAACAGTTATAAATGAAGGAAGGTGCTAAATTTTCTTTAAATTAATCCTTTCTTCCAAAATCCTATTATCCTTTCTTGCACCCATTGATTAATTTGCTCTCTTTTGGGAAACTTCCAATGTTTATCGTCCTTCGAGTTTCTTGAAAGAGAGTACAGATGTTGAAAGTTAAATTTATCTAATTTTTTTCTTCAAGGACCAATTGAATACGTGACCTGGTTGAAGTGGGAGGCGAGATTGAGTGTGGGGGATAAACTTCACACCGAGTGGGAAGCCAGTAGGGTAAATTGCTTACTTGGTCTATAACCCACTTTTGACTAATGTCCATTTGGGTCTCATCCTACATGTCTATTAAAGGGACGTATAATTGATAAAACCATGGGAAATCCCTTTCTCGATAGAAATAATAACATTCCAATCAGAGCCTGAGGCGTGTTGCTAATCTTCAGCGCCAACCCGTCTGGAGTTAATCCGGTTAATCCTTCATGGCTAGGCTAACTAACCAGAATTCCAAAGTAAATCTAACCTATGTTTTGTTTTTGAAATGGAGCATTTACAAGTCCTCTCTTTGAATTTATACGGAGAGACCCGTTGAGAGTCTAACTCGAGAATCCGAAGCTACTAACCTATTTACTGACTGAATTCGGTCAACTTCGTCATGTCGTGCTGTCCGAATGTTAACCCAGTAGGCCGACCCATGCGCAAGCCACTGTCGATGTGTGATGTACGAGTCAATGAGAGCTCAGGAAAAAACGCGCATTCCCCACGAATCTCGACTTCAGGGCCCTTTAAAGCCAATTCGTCTACTACCAGTTTGGCTAATTACATTTTGTCTAATTACCACTTTGCCTATTTACCATTTCGTCTAATTCCCATTCTGTTCTAATGTCCAATTCGTCATATGTCCACTTGGTCACTTCCAGTAACAAACTGATAATGACCAAGTAGTCATTGGGATTTAGACAAACATACAATTAGACCATTTAGCTTACAGAAGAATTGGCAATTAGACCCAAGTGAGAATTAAACCAAGTGAGAATTAGACCAAGTATGTATTAGACCAAGGTGAATTGGACCAAATTGTTAGGTAGACCAATGAGTTTAGCCAATGTCATATTAGACAAACCGAGAATTAGACCAACTGTTGTTAGACCTAGTGGATATAAACCGCCAGTGGCTACCGAAGGAGGCGAATGACTCGCCCCTTTCTGTTTGGAGGTGGGTTGGAAGAGGGTAGTAGGTCTGGGATTAGGTCCATGGTCTGGGACAATATTGGTAGAAGAATAATAACACACGGAAGATTTATGGCAGGACACTTGCGAGGATGAGAATAAAGCAACAAGTTTGGTTGACCATGCAGTCAAAATAATATTGCCTGTTCAAAATTGTTATTATAAGTACTACACTTACTGGTTATAAAGGAGAGATATGATGTGAAGTGTCTACAATCGACAAGTTGGTGTAGACAGAAAAGATAGCATGTAAGAGGAAATATCATGACGATTATATTTAGAAATGATAGTGAGAAGAATGAGAGAAAAACAGCAAAAGAGACAGAATATGAAACAGACAATTTGAATGGCATCTTTTTTCAGCAGTAAAACATTTATTGTATGTTATAAAAGCAAAGGGAGAACATGTATGAAAAAAAAAAAAAATCTGTTTCTTCTTACATTGTGTTATCTGGGATCCACTCTCCTGCTGCAAGAAAAATCATAAAAAAAAGTTGTTTCACACTTCTTTGTTATCCTTATAAAAATAAAAGGGTAATAAAGCATCACTCCAATTTTCGATACCATGAGCAATGCATCAAGGAAGACGATCACATTATTTTCCTTTTTAAAAAATGAATAAAGTTGTAAGGGTGACATATAGGCTATGTGTAGGTCCTAATGTAGCCTACATTGGAGGTATATCTTGTTTTTACATGTATACCTCCATGGTCATTCCTCTTGCAATTTTAAATATGATTTTTTTTTTTTTAAAGACTGTCATTTTTCAGGGTCTGCAAAGCCTCTTAATTACCTGTCAAAAAAAAGCTTTATAACCACTCCCCTTCGCCTCCTCCCAAGGTTATACGAAGCATTTATCATTTTATTTTTTTGATAAATTTTGATTAAAAGTGGAGAAGGCAAGGGGAAGATGTGACAGCCCTACCGGTGATTCTGGCAGGCCGCCAGTGCAGAAGTGGGTCTTTTAATCAAGAGACAGTTATTATCTAATTGTGCAAGTTATATTCTTCCAGTGGACAATGATGGGAAGAGGCATGATAATAGGAAGCCTCGGAGGATGGATTGAATGTAAAGATCTTGCACTGATTTATTTTTCTTCTTTTGAATGATCAGGTTGCCACAAGAGGTATAACTGCAGTCTTACATGACAGACTGGTAGGTATAAAGTGTTAGAAGTGTATCTTTATTACACAACCTAATTCTAAAATATGGTAGGAAAGCATTGTTTTGTCCAACTTAAAGACAATGATAAATACATGTAGGTTCTAAATAAATACATGAAGTCACAATATAGAACGTGTCAAGTTAGGTTCAAACTTCAAGAAACATCATAATTGTATTCTTAATAAAAGTAAGATAGCTATGTTTATCAATTATATTCTATATGAAATTTAGATCACAAATATGCTCATCTCTACTACCCGGGTTACTCCCCTTCCTTTACATGCAGGCATTGAAAGTGAAGTTTGAATAATCTATACCCCTCTTTACTTGAAGATGTGTAGGCAATCTTTGAATGACCTACAGGTACTTTTGAAGAGGGGGAAGATGCACAAGAAAATTGAGATGAATTTACATTTACTGGTAGGTGAAAAAATAGTATTTTTTAGCTCCATTTTTGATTCAATAAAGGATTATCATTGATGAAATCATGACAGTAGCATAAGGAAGGGATGAAGAAAGGAGAACAAGCACAAAAAAAGGCGGACATCAAAAGGTTCCAAGACAAAACCTCTCAAACAAAAGTGCTTGGATGGTGGTTGTAAGGGACTCGCCCTACAATAGCGTAACAATAGAGGGGTGCCTTGGAAAGCCTTCTAACTGCAAGGCTATACAATGGAGAGAGTATCATTAGTTAAAATCCCATTATAATGGCCATTGTTTGTTTGGAGTTAAAGTGGGAAATAGGCAGAACGAGTGGGTTTTATTTAAAGAGGGGAAAGAAATCTTATTTCTAGTTTCACTCTTCAGAATTGACTGGAAGGATATTCCACCATCAAGATCTAAGTAAGTTATATCCATGAATAATCTAGTTGGTGTGGTTTCTGGGATCAAAGGAGATGTAGAATATAATCTATCAGAAATTGAAAGGTATTGATCATATCTGTGATAAATGATCATCCACTGAACAATTAGTCATATGATGGTAGACGTGCAGGTTCTCTTCTTCTTGATGGAGTATGAGGATGGACTATACCTCAGTTACACTGCCCAACTAAGTCTCAAAACAAGCCACTTATTTGCCATTCGCTGTAATGTAGTATTTTGCTTTGGTGTGGAGTTGAGGTACCCGATGTGACTAGGTATTAGATGAATTGAAAATGAAATTGAGCAAGGAGTACTACATGAAATACATGTGGCAACAAATTGTCTTTATTGTACTAACCCTTTTTAAAATGCCTCTCAGTAGACAAAATGAAGAAGTGCTCCACACTTTAAAAATATATCAAACGAAATGTAAGAAATCAAATGGAAGTGGGCTGGTCCAGGAAAGAAATGTAAGCTCGATACTGGAACATCCAGATCACACACTAAAGCAGAGGCAAACAATACAGACGGTTTAGACGATATCAGATGATATGGGGGCGTAACAATGGACTACATGATAACAAGAAAAGTGGAAACTGATGAAAAACTCAATTTCTAGTATTGAGTTAAGATGCTAGAAACACAATTTTAGACGACTTAGTGGAAAGTATTTTTCTTCTTTGAACCTGATGTTAATATCAGCGGCTGCAGAGTGTTTTTTGAAAGTAGAAAGGCTGACCTTGAAAGTTGGGGGAGGGTAACAGGCTAAAACACAAGTAGATATGAATATTGCCATAAGGGCAAAAATATCGCAGGATTTTTGTCCCAACAGTATCACTGTACTAAAGTTTTTTTTGGGTTTAAGTTCCAATGCCTCTGTCAGAGAACTTACAATCATCTTATATATGCCTATATCATGTGTGTAGGCCTACATTAGTTTATATAGAAACCCAGAGTTTTTATTATAGACTAGACTATTAGCAGACTGTGGTTTTTTTAGGGGATTAAAGATTGACAACCAGAAAACTAGTTCTGTAAAATGGGGAAGTGATTCAAGAGTCGGATCCTTTGATTACCAGATCATATATCAGCAATCCACAGGATAATTTCATTCTTCATTCAAGCAAGGTATATGCTTCATCACTCTTATTCACTGGTTTGGGGAATCAGGGTCATGGCAATGGATAAGCCCAGATCTAAGGATTTGAATTGATTGATGAATCATAATTACTGCCAACCATCAGGCAGTTGTATGATTCCATGTAGCACAATATGACATCAATTGTACAGGATACAAAAGGGAGGAAGGAGCAGAAGGTTATCATTTTTTTTAAATAGAAATTGAGTGGGGAAAAAAAACTGGGAAAAGGGGGAGAGAGAAGGAGTGAAGATGATATTTTACAAATTGGATGGAAAAAGGGCTGGTTAGGTAGATCAAAATACTTCCAATGAAGGAAGTAGGGCAAGAAAATCAGTAGGATGACCTACCAGCTAAATCAACTGGTCTTTGAGCCACTGTACTTTACACTACTACTCCCTGCATGATGTGCCAAAGCCAGGTTTATCTTCTTGTACACATCTTGTAAACATCACTTCCTTTGTGGTGAACTTATTACTAAAGTTATATCAAACATATATTTTTGAAAGAAAAGAAATGTTTGATTTATACCACTATAATTAATTAAGGCACCGTCTAAGTGTAACTCTCTGAGAAAATTTTACAGAACTATAAGCAAATACGATGCAGCATGCACACCAAAAGAGGCAGCAAAGCAAGTTTGATGGCTCAAAGATTTGAGTATCCCAACTCCACAACTTTGAAAACTTATTGAGGGCCAAAAGGCCAACTTTTAACAATGCTAATTTCTGAACACAAGAGGGGGCAATTTCACAAACGTGCAGAGCCATCAAACTTCAGATATCTCCTCTGAACCAGCTCTGACATGAATTTTACGAGTTTTAATATCTGAAATAATTTCAGTATTTGAGACTTAAGAAACTTGAAAAAACTACTACTTCATTTTAGATTCAGTATGATAATCATACTGGTGCTTTAAACAAGAGAATTTGCATGTTTGTTCTGTTTCTAAATGGCCTATTATTAGATTGTCTCCCAGTAAATCACACAAAAATACTCCTTTGGAGTGATTGCTGAATTTCATCCAAACATGGCAGCCATCATCCTAAGTAAGCACCAGTGGCATCATGATAAATGAGAGATTGATTTGATAATGATTATAGATCAAAAAGCAATGTATCTAGACGGTAATCTGCAAGAATAATAATTACTAAATCTATGATGGAAAGGGTATATATTTATACATTACATCATAAAGCAATATATTTTGTGAAAGTTTTATTTTCACAATTATGCAATTAGCCATACCAAATTTCCATTTCAATATTATCAAATTTTTGGGCCTATAGAAGGGGCATGATAAAAACATTGAAAGTCAAGAATGCTCTAAGAATTTCCTCATAGTCCATCACAAAACTTTTATAAAGGACTCATCCGGGCTGGAGTTTGCATTATAAGAAAAATAAGGTAAAATCGAAAAAGCACAACACTGAAAATTGCATCAAAATCGGAAAGAAATAGCAAAGTTATGAATTTTCTTAGGTTTTGAATTTTTTAGGAAACAGTTCTTTCAAATTGGCAACCTGATGATGTCTCAGTCCCCCTACTTCTTTGTATTTTATTGTATGAAATACCAATTATCAGATTTTCTGCCCCAAGGACATAAAAACACGGATTAATCCTTGTGGAATGTTCAAGGTCACAAGTGCTTTTACTTATTTCAGTATGAGGGACAGATTCTGTATACGCAATATATGAAAAACAAGATAAATAGGATTTCATATAATAAAATACACAAGAGTAGGGGGACTGTGACATCATCAGTTTGCTCATTGAATATTCAAATATTCAAATGAGACAATGAGACAATTGCCAAGAACTGTTTTCACAAAAAAAAATCAGACCTCAAAAAAATGCATAGGCCTAACTTGTTATTTTTATCCGATTTTGATGAATTTTCTGTGTTGTCCTTGATGAATTTATATAATTTACAAAAATTTCATTTCAGCCTGTACTCTCCTTTAATTGTAAAAGTGGTGGATGCAGGCGGAGGTGTAGACCGACCAGTCCCTCACATGTAATTCCATTCCTTCTACAGCGCTTGTCTATAGTTAGCAGAGGGTGCAGAGGACGTAACTTCCCACTCCCCCCCCCCCCCCCCCGGAAAGATTTTGGCGACACACCCCCACCCCCCCCCCCTTTTTCGAAACCTTGATCCACCACTCGTTAATAACATGCATGGTCATGTTCATAGATTTAGCATCTGTTCTAACTCAGTCTAGTCTGAGGATCACATGGTTTTTCTCAAAATAGCTGGACTGGATCCACTTCTTAAAAAAAAAAAAAATTAAGACCAAAACTAGAGTTTATACCCAGTTGTTGTATGTCCGGACAGGTTGGATGTCCCGGACACTCAATTTTTACCAGCTATTTGAAAGAGTTTAAAATCAATATCTTGAAGTTTTTCAGCACAAAATGTCAAGAAATATTGTGGAGAACAAATATTGATGGTGATAAGAAGTATTCAGCATACATTTCTGCTTAATCCTTAGACGAAAAACCAGGCTTAATTTTTGTTAAGTGTCCGGACATCGGACCCCCATCCTACTACTACTCTAGAGATTCGAGGATCTACTCTTCAGAAAGTTGTAGATCATTTATCATTATCACTTAAATATGCTTGATAGTTTTAAACTTTTACAGTAAGATCGATTAATATTAAGAAGACGATAGCGCCTAGTGGATACCCCTGTGGTAAACCGACCAGCCCCCGTCGCGAAGCGAAGGAAATGACGAACCAGTAAACATATTTGGCGAAGTTTTGAAATATCTATACATGACCACAAATTTTGTGGTCAAAAAATACCTTATTTGAATTCATACTCACATTGAATCAAAATCTTTGAAGTTTTTCTTCGAATTGGTGACATCTGCGAATGTTTCACATGAAGTACATCACTAATAATGTAGAAAAATACAGGGAAATGAGTCCATCAACGTATATTTCTCCGTGCGTGCGTTGTCTTCGTCATACGTCTTCGCACAGTAAAATGACGTCATAGAAAATGCAGCGATGGCACCAACACTATGAGAAGAAGACAAGGCCAACGGAAAATTCAATTTGGTAAGTCAAGAAGCTCTTATATACTTTCATTTTAGTCGTTGTTACGTGTGAAACATCATAGAAACCTTACAACCAACATTTTTAAACATTAGATTGATTAAAATTGACCAGTAATAATCACCTGAGCGCTCATCATCGCTGAGTATTTCGCTGTAAATGGAGGTGGTGGAAGTACAGCCCGTCGCTTCGGCAACGGGGCTGTGTATAGTTACCCTGTGGATCCGGAAGTGAATAACACGACACACCTGTTCCAAAAACCACGGCACACGCGCTCGGGCTTCCTGCGCCCTTCATGCATCCATGGTCATACTGGTGCTGTAGTGTCAGTATCATCATGCTGATCAGCATGATGACACTGACACTACAGCAAAGCCAGTCTAGAACTTACATCGAATCTCGGACATGTTTGAACATTAAATGAGAGAATGTAGCTTACCTAATTTGTGTTTTCCTGCTTCTTGGGCAAACCAGCTTGGCAGTAAATCTATTTGCACTTATTTTGTAACAGCGTGCACGATGTCCGAGCAAAATTCGGTGATTCCATGAAATTTGTTCGTTTTCTTTTGCAGACAATTCATTGTATTGAACATCGTAAGTGGCGCTAGACTACTTTCGCCGCCGTCGTGCACTCACTGAGCTGAGAGATCAGTGCGTGCACTGCGCATCGATTGCGTGACAAGTGCCACTTTCGGCAAGCAAAGACGCTGTGCGTCAAAATTTGTTTGCAATCTTGGCATTATCGATAATTATCAGGTATGATCAGCAATAATCATACGAACGTCTGTTGAGCGCCAAAGGTTGATAAAGACACACAAAAATGATACTGTTTTGTACAGTGTATTGCAAACCGGCGTCAGCTACATACATTTCAGTACTTAGCCTAATATAACAGCTAAGACAATGTGCGATATGGTACAGCTCGGGATATAATCATTGGACCAAACTGTCAGGGAGTCCAATAGGAAAGTGGTCTAATACTTGAAGCTTGAACCTTGAACCTTGAAGAAGTACTCTTCCCAAAAAGCGTAGACGCTGTTCCTGGAGAGGGTTTTGCTGTGTCAGGTGCTGTTGGTGCTCCGGGTGATGTGTACATGGTGCGTGAATATTCCTCGGTGCACTATATACAGTGGCTAGGTGCAGTGTGCAGGTGGTGTGTGTGTGTCCCTCTCCTACAGCATCTTTACGTTGGGGGGAGGCAGCATAACTTGAATGGATGAAGTGCTGTCCCTGAAGCCAGCTACAGATGTTGATGTAACGGCAGTGTTTGGGAGAGTATTCCAAATACGGATAGTCCTCGGAAACATGCTGTACATGTAGCAGTTTACTCTGCAGTATGGCTGAGTGTATCTAAGATTGTGTCCAGTATATTGAGATCGTTGGGGGCGAAAATTACCGATGATGAGACTGGTCTGTTGTGGCATGCTGATGTTAACAATCTTTTGTCTGGATCTTATAGAACATCTCACACTGATTAAGGAGGCGTCGGTGCTGGAGAGAATCCCAGCCGAAGGATGACAGCATGGCTGATACACTGGATTCTCTTGAGTAGTTGTGGAAGACAAACTTGCACTCTGACGTTGAATTTCTCTAAATGTTTAACATCTCGCTGCGTGTAAGGGGTTCCATGCACATGAGGCATACTCCAGTTGGGTCTTGACAAGTTGCTCTGTATGCAATGTCCTTTACTCTTCGGTACATTTACCAAGAGCACGACGTATAACTCCGAGAGTGCGAGCAGCTTTAGATGATATTTTCTGTGCATGGACGTTCCAGTTAAGATTTGAATTCAAATAAGGTATTTTTGACCACAAAATTTGTGGTCATGTATAGATATTTTCAAAACTTCGCCAAATATGTTTACTGGTTCGTCATTTCCCTTCGCTTCGCGACGGGGGCTGGTCGGTTTACCACAGGGGTATCCACTAGGCGCTATCGTCTTCTTAATAATTAATCGATCTTACTGTAAAAGTTTAAAACTATCAAGCATATTTAAGTGATAATGATAAATGATCTACAACTTTCTGAAGAGTAGATCCTCGAACTCTCTAGTAGTAGTAGTAGGATGGGGGGTCCGATGTCCGGACACTTAACAAAAATTAAGCCTGGTTTTTCGTCTAAGGATTAAGCCAGAAATGTATGCTGAATACTTCTTATCACCATCAATATTTGTTCTCCACAATATTTTCTGACATTTTGTGCTGAAAAACTTCAAAGATATTGATTTTAAACTCTTTCAAATAGCTGGTAAAAATTGAGTGTCCGGACATCCAACCTGTCCGGACATACAACAACTGGGTATAACTCTAGTTTTGGTCTTAATTTTTTTTTTTTTTAAGAAGTGGA
>CALNVZ010003430.1:29669533-29712572 GCA_940671915.1 Paracentrotus lividus | reverse complement strand
TGCCAATTTGAAGAACTGTTTCCTAAAAAATTCAAAACCTAAGAAAATTCATAACTTTGCTATTTCTTATCCGATTTTGATGCAATTTTCAGTGTTGTGCTTTTTCGATTTTACCTTATTTTTCTTATAATGCAAACTCCAGCCCGGATGAGTCCTTTAAGTAAAATGTTTTTGTGATGGACTATGAGGGAAATTCTTAAGAGCATTCTTGACTTTCAATGTTTTTATCATGCCCCCTTCTATAGGCCCCAAAAATTTGATAATATTGAAATGGAAATTTTGGTAATGGCTAATTGCATAATTTGTGAAAATAAAACTTTCACAAATATATTGGCTTTATGATGTAATGTATAAATATATACCCTTTCCATCATAGATTTAGTATTATTATTCTTGCAGATTACCGTCTAGATACATTGCTTTTGATCTATAATCATTATCAAATCAATCTCTCATTTTATCATGATGCCACTGTGCTTACTTAGGATGATGGCTGCCATGTTTGGATGAAATTCAGCAATCACTCCAAAGGAGTATTTTTTGTGTGATTTACTGGGAGCTCAAATCTAATAATAGGCCATTTAGAAACAGACAAACATGCAAATTCTCTTGTTTAAAGCACCAGTATGAGTATCATACTGAATCTAAAATGAAAGTAGTAGGTTTTTTCAAGTTTCTTAAGTCTCAAAATACTGAAATTATTGTTCAGATATTAAAACTCGTAAAAATTCAATGTCAGAGCTGGTTCAGAAAAGGAGATATCTGAAGTTTGATGGCTCTGCACCAGTTTGTGAAATTGCCCCCTCTTGTGTTCAGAAAATAGCATTTGGGTAAAAGTTGGCCTTTTGGCCCTCAATAAGTTTTCAAAGTTGTGGAGTTGGGATACTCAAATCTTTGAGCCATCAAACTTGCTTTGCTGCCCTCTTTTGGTGTGCATGCTGCATCGTATTTGCTTACTAGTTCTTGTAAAATTTTCTCAGAGAGTTACACTTAGACGGTGCCTTAATTAATTATAGTGGTATAAATCAAACATTTTCTTTCTTTCAAAAATATATGTTTGATATAACTTTAGTAATAAGTTCACCACAAAGGAAGTGAGTTTACAAGATGTGTACAAGAAGATAAACCCTGGCTTTGGCACATCATGCAGGGGAGTAGTAGTGTAAAGTACAGTGGCTCAAAGACCAGTTGATTTAGGCTGGTAGGTCATCCTACTGATTTTCTTGCCCTACTTCCTTCATTGGAAGTATTTGATCTACCTAACCAGCCCTTTTCCCATCCAATTTGTAAAATATCATCTTCACTCCTTCTCTCCTCCCCCTTTTCCCAGTTTTTTTTCCCCCACTCAATTTCTATTTAAAAAAAAATGATAACCTTCTGCTCCTTCCTCCCTTTTGTATCCTGTCACAATTGATGTCATCTATTGTGCTACATGGAATCATACAAACTGCCTGATGGTTGGCAGTAATTATGATTCATCAATCAATTCAAATCCTTAGATCTGGGCTTATTCCAATGCCATGACCCTGATTCCCCCAAACCAGTGAATAAGGAGTGAATGAAGCTATACCTTGCTTGAATGAAGAATGATATTATCCTGTGGATTGCTGTATATATGATCTGGTAATCAAAGGATCCGACTCTTGAATCACTTCCCCATTTTACAGAACTAGTTTTCTGGTTGTCATCTTTAATCCCCTAAAAAACCACAGTCTGCTAATAGTCTAGTCTATAATAAAAACTCTGGGTTTCTATATAAACTAATGTAGGCCTACACACATGATATAGGCATATATAAGATGATTGTAAGTTCTCTGACAGAGGCATTGGAACTTAAACCCCAAAAAAACTTTAGTACAGTGATACTGTTGGGACAAAAATCCTGCGATATTTTGCCCTTATGGCAATATTCATATCTACTTGTGATTTTAGCCTGTTACCCCTCCCCCAACTTTCAGGTCAGCCTTTCTACTTTCAAAAAACACTCTGCAGCCGCTGATATTAACATCAGGTTCAAAGAAGAAAAATACTTTCCACTAAAGTCGTCTAAAATTGTGTTTCTAGCATCTTACACTCAATACTAGAAATTGAGTTTTTCATCAGTTTCCACTTTTCTTGTTATCATGTAGTCCATGTTACGCCCCCATATCATCTGATATCGTCTAAACCGTCTGTATTGTTTGCCTCTGCTTTTAGTGTGTGATCTGGATGTCCAGTATCGAGCTTACATTTCTTTCCTGGACCAGCCCACTTCCATTTGATTTCTTACATTTCGTTTTGATATATTATTTAAAAAGTGTGGAGCACTTCTTCATTTTGTCTACTGAGAGGCATTTTAAAAAGGGTTAGTAACAATAAAGACAATTTGTTGCCACATGTATTTACATGTAGTACTCCTTGCTCAATTTCATTTTCAATTCATCTAATACCTAAGTCACATCGGGTACCTCAACTCCACACCAAAAGCAAAATACTACATTACAGCGAATGGCAAATAAGTGGCTTGTTTTGAGACTTAGTTGGGCAGTGTAACTGAGGTATAGTCCATCCTCATACTCCATCAAGAAGAAGAGAACCTGCACGTCTACCATCATATGACTAATTGTTCAGTGGATGATCATTTATCACAGATATGATCAATACCTTTCAATTTCTGAATAGATTATATTCTACATCTCCTTTGATCCCAGAAACCACACCAACTAGATTATTCATGGATATAACTTACTTAGATCTTGATGGTGGAATATCCTTCCAGTCAATTCTGAAGAGTGAAACTAGAAATAAGATTTCTTTCCCCCTCTTTAAATAAAACCCACTCGTTCTGCCTATTTCCCACTTTAACTCCAAACAAACAATGGCCATTATAATGGGATGTTTAACTAATGATACTTCTCCATTGTATAGCCTTGCAGTTAGAAGGCTTTCCAAGGCACCCCCTCTATTGTTACGCCTATTGTAGGGCGAGTCCCTTACAACCACCATCCAAGCACTTTTGTTTGAGAGGTTTTGTCTTGGAACCTTTTGATGTCCGCCTTTTATTGTGTGCTTGTGTCTCCTTTCTTCATCCCTTCCTTTATGCTACCTGTCATGATTTCATCAATGATAATCCTTTATTGAATCAAAACTGGAGCTAAAAAATAGTCTATTTTTTCAGCCTACCAGTAAATGTAAATTCATCTCAATTTTCTTGTGCATCTTCCCCCTCTTCAAAAGTACCTGTAGGTCATTTCAAAGATTGCCTACACATCTTCAAGTAAAGAGGGGTATAGATTATTCAAACTTCACTTTCAATGCCTGCATGTAAAGGAAGGGGAGTAACCCGGGTAGTAGAATGAGCATATTTGTGATCTAAATTTCATATAGAATATAAATTGTTATAAACATAGCTATCTTACTTTTATTAAGAATACAAATTATGATGTTTCTTGAAGTTTGAACCTATACTTGACACGTTTCTATATTTGTGACTTCAGTGTATTTATTTTAGAACCTACATGTATTTATCATTGTCTTTAAGTTGGACAAAACAATGCTTTCCTACCATATTTTTAGAATTAGGTTGTGTAATAAAGATACACTTCTAACACTTTATACCTACCAGTCTGTCATGTAAGACTGCAGTTATACCTCTTGTGGCAAACCTGATCAATTCAAAAGAAGACAATAAATCAGTGCAAGATCTTTACATTCAATCCATCCTCCGAGGCTTCCTATTATCATGCCTCTTCCCATCCATTGTCCACTGGAGAATATAACTTGCACAATTAGATAATAACTGTCCTTGATTAAAAGACCCACTTCTGCACTGGCGGCCTGCCAGAATCTACCGGTAGGCTGTCACATCTTCCCCTTGCCTTCTCCACTTTTATCAAAATTTATCAAAAAAATAAAATGATAAATGCTTCGTATAACCTTGGGAGGAGGCGAAGGGGAGTGGTTATAGAGCTTTTTTTTGACAGGTAATTAAGAGGCTTTGCAGACCCTGAAAAATGACAGTCTTTAAAAAAAAAAAAAATCATATTTAAAATCTGCAAGAGGAATGACCATGGAGGTATACATGTAAAAACAAGATATACCTCCAATGTAGGCTACATGTAGGACCTACACATAGCCTATATGTCACCCTTACAACTTTATTCATTTTTTTAAAAAGGAAAATAATGTGATCGTCTTCCTTGATGCATTGCTCATGGTATCGAAAATTGGAGTGATGCTTTATTACCCTTTTATTTTTATAAGGATAACAAAGAAGTGTGAAACAACTTTTTTTATGATTTTCTTGCAGCAGGAGAGTGGATCCCAGATAACACAATGTAAGAAGAAACAGATTTTTTTTTTTTTTCATACATGTTTCCTCCCTTTGCTTTTATAACATACAATAAATGTTTTACTGCTGAAAAAAGATGCCATTCAAAATTGTCTGTTTCATATTCTGTCTCTTTTGCTGTTTTCTCTCATTCTTCTCACTATCATTTCTAAATATATCGTCATGATATTTCCTCTTACATGCTATCTTTCTGTCTACACCAACCTTGTCGATTGTAGACACTTCACATCATATCTCTCCTTTATAACCAGTAAGTGTAGTACTTATAATAACAATTTTGAACAGGCAATATTATTTTGACTGCATGGTCAACCAAACTTGTTGCTTTATTACTCATCCTCGCAAGTGTCCTGCCATAAATCTTCCGTGTGTTATTATTCTTCCTACCAATATTGTCCCAGACCATGGACCTAACTCCCAGACCTACTACCCTCTTCCAACCCACCTCCAAACAGAAAGGGGCGAGTCATTCGCCTCCTTCGGTAGCCACTGGCGGTTTATATCCACTAGGTCTAACAACAGTTGGTCTAATTCTCGGTTTGTCTAATATGACATTGGCTAAACTCATTGGTCTACTAACAATTTGGTCCAATTCACCCTTGGTCTAATACATACTTGGTCTAATTCTCACTTGGTTTAATTCTCACTTGGTCTAATTGCCAATTCTTCTGTAAGCTAAATGGTCTAATTGTATGTTTGTCTAATGCCCAAATGACTACTTGGTCCATTATCAGTTTGTTACTGGAAGTGACCAAGTGGACATATGACGAATTGGACATTAGACAGAATGGGAATTAGACGAAATGGTAAATAGGCAAAGTGGTAATTAGACCAAAAAATATAAATTAGCAAAACTGGTAGTAGACGAAATTGGCTTTAAAGGGCCCTGAAAGTCGGAGATCGTGGGAATGCGCGTTTTTCCTGAGCTCCATTGACTCGTACACAATCGACAGTGGCTTGCGCATGGGTCGGCCTACTGGGGATTAACTTCGGACAGCACGAACATGACGAAGTTGACCGAATTCAGTCAGTAAATAGGTTAGTAGCTTCGGATTCTCGAGTCTAGACTCTCAACGGGTCTCTCCGTATAAATCAAAGAGAGGACTTGTATAATGCTCCATTTCAAAAACAAAACATAGGTTAGATTTACTTTGGAATTCTGGTTAGTTAGCCTAGCCATGAAGGATTAAGGATTAACTCCAGACGGGTTGGCGCTGAAGATTAGCAACACGCCTCAGGCTCTGATTGGAATGTTATTATTTCATACCGAGATAAGGTGATTTCCCAATGTTTTTCAATTATACGTCCCTTTAATAGACCATGTAGGATGAGACCAAATGGACATTAGTCAAAGTGGGTTTAGACCAAGTAGCAATTTACCCTACTGGCTCCACTCGGTGGTGAAGTTTATCCCCCACACTTCATCTCGCCTCCCACTTCAACCAGGTCACAAGTTCAATGGTCCTTGAAGAAAAAATATTAGATAAATTTACTTTCAACATCTGTACTTTTCAAGAAACATCGGAAGGAAGATAAACATTGGAAGTTTCCCAAAGAAGGCAAATTAATCAATGGGTGCAAGAAAGGATAAAGGATTTTGGAAGAAAGGATTAATTTAAAGAAAATTATAGCACCTTCCTTCATTTCTAACTGTTTTATGTAGGGCCTAAATGTATGTTGTAGTACATTTGATAAATAAGTAATAAATGACAGTTTCTAATTCGTATACATGTAGTTTTAAGTGAAGTTACTTTGCCCTCTTCATAAGTTCATTTAGTTCAGGTTTTGGCTCAAAAATCATGTGGTTTTTGGTGTCATAGCTGCAAACCTCAAACTGAAATCATTCAGTGAAAGTGGTGTGGCTCTCTTTTGACCACATTATTAAAATCATACCCTTGAATAAGGCAATGGAATTCAAGCCCTCACCAGATACCAGTTATGGAATCAGTATCCAATACGATCAATATTCAATATCCTTTAAGCCTAAAACTGTGATTGGCTTGAAGTGAAAGGGGAGCTTGATGATTTGGGATAATTTACTGGTGGTTTGCTGGTAGAGATAGATTGGAGGCAGACTCAGAGACTCCAGATTGTCATACAAGACAGGGCAGACTCGATCTATCGACCCTGTGTAGGGGTGCTCTTGTTACCTTACGCATGGTCAAAAAGTCAAGCTTTTGGGGAAATTCAACACTGTTTTAGATACATCAACTGCAAATGGCAGCGTATTTGTTGAAATATGGTTGAAATAGAAGTGCTCAGACTTCCAGATGTTTCCATTTCATTCCATTCCAGACTCACCACTTTTTACCAGCAAATGCTATTGAAATGTAGGAACCCAACTAGCACTTTGGCATATCCTGATGGCTGGGGGTGGGGGGGGGGGGGTGCACACCTTCTTTATTATTTTTTGAGAATCACTCATTGAGCATACCTGCTAATAAAATCATAAAATTGCCTTCTGCACCCCTCTATTTTCAAATTTGCCAAATTTTGGATACATGTCTGTACTGGGCGTCTGTAGAGAACCACCTTTGAATAAGAACATAGTTTTTCTGAGCTCTTGCCGTGTTTGTAAAAGAAAATATTTGTTTTTAGCCCAATAATAAAAACAAAAAATCATGTAGGTCTACATAGAATGAATGAAATGAATGTAATATGTGTATAAAATGCATCTAGATTGTATCTTGCACTGTACGTGCAAACCAGTTATTATTGAAGCAATTCAGCGGAGAAAACAAATATTCTTGGCAAAGGATCAACTTCAGAAAAGTTGAAAACGCTTTACCCTCTTAGAAGGTATCTTGTACCAAATGACTTGTGGCATCAGTCGTATTGACTCCTGATGCAGGTAACCAAACACTGGGCTTGAGGTTGCAAAGTCGACCTGGTCACCAGACATGCTCTGTTGGTTGCTACATAAACATTGAAGATAGGATGGAAAGGATGAAGGTGAGATGGAGATGGACAGAAGAGAAAAGAAAAAAAAGAAGAGAGAGAGAGAGAGAGAGGGAAGGAGGAATAAAACTGAAAGTTGAAATTGGGAATGGAAAGTTTTAAAATTTTATCCTAATGTAGTACAGAACACTGTGGCTTGAGGTTGCAAAGCGACCTGGTCACAGACATGCTCTATTGGTTGCTATATAAACATTGAAGATAGGATGGAAAGTAAGAAGGTGAGATGAAGGATAGAGAAGAGAGAAAGGAAGAGATAGAAGGGAAGAGAGAGAGAGAGAGGAGCGAGCGACCTGGTCACCAGACATGCTCTGTTTGTTGCTACTAAACATTGAAGATAGGATGGAAAGGATGAAGTTGAGATGGAGATGGACAGAAGAGAAAAAAAAAAAGAAGAGAGAGAGAGGACGGAAGAAGGGAATAAAACTGAAAGTTGAAATTGGGAATGGAAGTTTTCAAACTTATCCTAATGCAGTCCGAACACTGGGCTTGAGGTTGCAAAGCGACCTGGTCACCAGACATGCTCTATTGGTTGCTATATAAACATTGAAGATAGGATGGAAGAGAAGTTGAGATGGAGAGGGACAGACGAGAAAAGAAAAAAGAAGAGAGAGAGAGAAAGGGGGAAGGAGGGAATAAAACTGAAAGTTCAAATTGGGAATGGAAAGTTTTCAAACTTATCCTAATGCAGGTAGGGGGCCTACACCCTTCTACTGCTCAGGCAGACATTACAATAGACAGGTATGTACATCATGGGATTGGTCAAAAGTTACCAAAGTATGAACATATTGTCAGAATGTTTGCTGGACTGAGTCTTGGTGGGTCCAATTCACTACGAAGTGGTGGTGGCCCAGCTAACAATTGGAACGTTTTTCTGAACGTTTTTAAGAACGTTCCAAGTTCGTTCTAATGGACGTTTTTTTCAAAAACGTTTAGAAAACGTCCCTTTTGTGGGAAGGTTTTGGATCGTTAAATAAACGTTCCAAATGGACGTTTAGAAATGTTTTCTAAACGTTTAAAAAAACCCAAAAGAACCTTTCAAAAGAACCTTATAAAAGTCCAAAAACCTTTTACAACGTTCTGTGGCGTTTTAAACGGACGTCCAGAAACTTTTAAAAAAAACCTTTGGAACTTTCCATGGGACGTTCCTGGTGCGGACGTCCAGAAAAAACCTTTGGACGTTCAGAAAAACGTTTTTAAGAATGTCTATAGGAACCGTTTGGAGAACCATTAAAAACTTATGTAAACAATGTAATGAGCTAACAATAATGTTTATTATTTACACCTCAGCTCTTGGCCAATTGTGGAATGGCACTTAAGAGTGAAGTGTCTCCAAATCAAAATCATGCTTAAAGGGCAACTTGAGTGGGGATTCATTTAAATTTTAACACATAATTGCTCCAGTAAAATTTATAGTTTTATAATAGTATCGTTTGTAATTGCGATTAGTTATTACTTTATTTGTTAGTAAGTACATTCCCATACTGAATTAGATGTTTTTTTAATTATGTGTGTTTCAGAACAATATTTACAATAAAACGAAACACTAAAGCATGAAATGTATTACTGCTAAATAGAAAAACTTTATTAAAAACGTTTATTTCATATGTCTAAGTAATTAATCAAATTACCACTATTTGCATAAAAGTCCTATTTTGGACGTTTTATAAAAAAACGTTATAAAACGTTCAAATAAAATATGTCTGCGTTAAGGTTCAAATAAAACGTTTTGGTGAACGTTTGGATAAAACGTTCATTTTGGTAACGTCTAAAGAACGTTTAAAAACGTTCTTTTTGGAACCATTGTTTTTTCACATTGAAAGTCCAAATGGACGTTATAGTTGAACGTTTTCTAAACGTCCATTTCAGACGAGGACCTACGGGACCTGAAAAAACGTATTTAAAAACGTTCTGAAACGTTTTGTTTTGCTGGGGGTGTATTATGGTCTAGTATAGCAAGCCCTTCATAGCCCCGGTGACCCCCGAAGAGGGGCACTGTTTGCAAGCATAAGAGATACTTGCAGAAAGATGTGCCTGTGAGGCCTGGCTAGCTTCGTGATGAAATCTAACACTTGTCATCTCGTCCCTCTAAATGCCATTTTAGATAATGTTCTGAATAAACTATACTGCAGTGCTATAGGCTGTAGTAGATGGTGACTGGCCAGCATGGACAAGATGTTGCAATATGAATATGAGTGACAATTTATATATGTACATTATTTGAGAAATAAAACATCATCTCCATTTCTCTTGATTACTCTTTATACTACTCCCCTAAAAGGAAGAAAAAAAAATGTTAATACAAAAAAATATATATAGTAAAAGGAACACTTGAAGTCAAATCATGGTTAAATAATATTTAATCTGACATCTGATATGAAAAGAGATCATGCTCCCAAGAACTGAGATGAAGGGTCAATTACTTTTATGTTTGATTAAAAAAAAAAAACTTGTTGTGTGATCTTTTGTCTTACCTGAGTTTAAAAGTAAACCTTTAATGAAATATATTTTCTAAGCAAAGTTCATTTCTACCCATTTAGCATTACCAGAGAAAAGAAATTTTCTGTAGAGAGTATTGAAATGATCTGACAATTTGTAGATGACTCCTTGCTGGCATAGGTGAGAAAATAGATTCCAAATCTCCCAAAGCAGTTTTTTTATATGAAATTTTGTTTTCCTTGCATGTTGTTGTTTTTGTTTTCCTGAGAAGGGGTGTATTTTCTTTCTCTCTTTTAAATAAAGCAATTCTTGTAAAAAAAATTGATTTGTTTTCTTCCATTCACGATAATTAATATACCCATCTGACAAATCTCTCTTTCCTGTCTCTCTTGTTTTTCATTTCACAGCAAATAAAATAACATGAGATTACACCCCCTGCTGTAATGCCATTGAACAGATAAAACCCACAATATTTCCAATGAAAAGTCGGAATTTTGTGGGTTTCTGTGACAATTAATGTTAACTGAAAGAAAAGAATCTGTATTAGTGACTCTTTATCTATTCCTATAAAAAGCTTCTTGGACTCTTTTACAACTTAAAATCAACAATGGCTACTTCCACTCTTATTGTAATCAATCCAAATGTATTATGAAGCTTGAATGGGAAGAATAGATTCCAAAGCTTTGAATCAACAATACTCCCTCCACAAACCATTGTAATTAGACCAATCCTATTGTTGGAAAGAAGAAAGACAAGAAGAAAGGAAAGAACAAAACGGTATTGTCATGTTTCTTGTTTGTACATTTTTCCCATTCTTGTCCATTCTCTTCCCATCATATTGTTTGGCGTGCCTCCTTTTGTACCCGATTCCACCCCTTTCAATGTAATGCCTTTCATTGCTATTGTTTGGGAACACTTTGGACTCTTGCCCATCATGATTATTACCAAATCGTCTCAGGTACGATTCAATCAGATTTGTTTTCTTTCAGAACAATAGCAGTGGTCACTCATTGAAACCTGGTCGTTCACCCACTGATGAAACCATAGATGGCTTTAATGCCTTCCTAATTTTCTAAACAGTTATCTTTTCAATTCTGATGTAGAAACCTTTGCTCATGATTACGGTGATGATGGATGCTTCCGATAAGATGATGATTTCCATCTTAATGAAATGTATCCAATTAGAAGATGCATTTTCACCCCTCCTCTTCAGTTGGTTCCAACCAATGAGGGCTTCCATAGTTGTGCCATGTTAATATTTTTTTGCACAGGGGTACACCCATTGCTCACTTGCACTATTTTTTTTTTTGCTATATGGGATTAGTGGTATGGTTGTTAATTACATTGTCAGTAAAGTATCAACTAATATATACCCTGGTGTTTGGGTTTAATAGGTCTGCAATGCTTCCATAATGAAATGTGTAATGTTTTTGCTCATTCTCAATACTGTGTGGTCATGAAGTAAAATTGATTTTATTGCAGATCCCTGTTTTAGGCAGTCAAAGGCAAGACACTTTTTTTTAATAAAACAAAATTTGGATCATAATTATTAATCTTTCTTGAGAAACAAAGATTTATTTCAAGCAATGTTTACTTTTACATAAACCCCTTGTATCCCTTTACAAAAGTGCAAAGCCCTATATATATTAGTTGGACAAACAAGGAATGACGTAGAATTAATTGTAATACATTTATGGAGTTAACTTTGTAACTAAGTTTATTGTTGGGCTTCAGCCTTTTGGCAATTGACGTACTACGGAGAAGTTTGTTTTTATTTAGGTAAACGTTTGTTATTTAATCCAAAAATAGAAAACTGATTGTTAAAGGCTTGAAGACTGCTAAGTTCTATTGAAATAAATCTAAAAATAGATATTTACATCTATCTGCTGTTAGGAGTTGAGGAACGATCGGAGACAAAATTAATAAACTTTTGTTGAGCATGAGAATTCTAATAATAATGATTCTAACAAGGCTATATCCTTGCTTCTAAGGATATAGGGGAGACCGGGGACAATTGTAACAGGGGCTCCCATCCCTAGCAGAAACACGCTACAAAATTGAAATTTGTACAGAGCATGCGCATTTCATCGCTCCGTATGCTGTTTGAGTATTAGCAGATTTAACGGTTCGTGGAACTTTCTACAGCAGAAAAATCATTTTTTGAGTAGGAAAGTAATATTTCACATTACCCATTGTTTTTCTTCTGGACAAATATGTGGATGAGCTACGGCTGTCATTTTTATATATTAAGAAATTATGTTCTTAGGCCATATTTTGCTAACGTTTCAAAGATGAATACCTAAGCTAAGATAGAAAAAAAATATCTCCAAATATGGGCGCCCACCATAGTAACAATAGTAACAATGCCGTTATAGGAAATACTTTTGCCCCGTACCTAGCCCCGGGACAATTCAGCGCACTGTCATCGCCCGTACAGAGCACGTAAACTTCTGCAATAATCCCATGCCATGTATAAAACAAGTGGAAAATATAATGTAACTTGAGTCGAGCATTGTCATGTTATTATAATAATTAGCTTATATGGTTAATGTTGTTTAAATCTTGGATCTGTCAAGTGCATAGCTTTGATAAAGAAAAGCAAAATGTTACAATTTCATGTGTTACAATTGCCCCCATAGCATGTTACAATTGTCCCTGGTTTAGGGGCAATTGTAACACTCGACCTCGTGTTTTGAAATGATAATGGCTTCAAAATAAATAGTTTTACTTAACCCAAACCTATTCATATATCGAGCTAAGATATCCAAATTTCGTTTTACTTGGTTTTAAGCAAGTATTTAGTTATAATAAAGTTGATTAGTCAAATTTGGAAAAAAGTGTTACAATTGTCCCCGGTCTCCCCTACTTAGTAGTTCCAGTTATGCTTAAAATATACATGGGATTGTTAACATCGTTAGTAACAATGAAGCATCATCTTTCTTTTATTATTCAAGTTTTCATAAGAGCTTTCAAGCTTTTAAAAGCAAAGTATGAAGTAAAAGAAGCTCTCTTTCAATGCTCGACCACAAAATCTTGTTCTGGGTGTTTGTTTTGTAATGTTTACATATTTACTACAGATGTTTGAATACAACTCAACCTAACTACATTCCATGCCTTTTTATTTGAATATTACAGTAACTTTTATCTGGACTATCAGACATTAATGATGTTATTATGAAAATGTTTTTATCACATTCCAATAATTTTCCTTTCAATTCAAACATTTTAAAGTGCCATATGCAGCCACAACTGTTTTACAATAAACTTTGGTCTAGTTTCTTCCTTGGATATTAAAAATAATAAAACGATATATAAATTATTTCTTTGATAAAATGAAATTACATAAAAACAAAGAATATATTGATTAGGAATCATGGATCTTTCATTTAGCTTTTTTTGTTTAGATTTTTTCCCCCTCATCAGAAATTACTTTGCTTTAATAACAGAAATCATTTTCTAAGAAAGAAGAAAAATGGTATATATGGTAGGGCCTAAAATATGTCAAGTGTGATTTATGAGGTTTAACTTAAATTATGTATCCCTTGAGCAAATTCAAATTTCAAGGTACTACATGTATAGTAAAGATTAAAACCACTTTTGTTGTAGTTCCGTTTATTAAAAAAAAAATCTTAATTTTGCCAACCACAAATTCATGTGATCTTGTCTTATATCTTTGATAGAAATAAATTCATGGCATGTTCTCTTTGTATCAAACAAATGTTTTGAGTTGGAAGAGGAAAATTAGATTATTTTGATTATTTGATTTCCCAGTACAAAGGGGAATCCCCCTTCTCACTATTCAACAAATTTTTCAAAAGATTTGTATTTTTGTATTTTTCCAAAACAAGATTCCGTAGTGATGACTAATTGTTTTGTTGATTTCAAGAGCAGTGTCCTGTCAACACTGTACTTTTAATTCTGTATTATTGAATAGATTTTGGTGAATTATTTTGAAATGTTTTTCCCCAGTTTTTAGGAATGCTGGTATATACATAACATTTTCTGATTCCGGTTCATCATTGCGCATTTTGTACTTTTTTTCTTCTATCAATGCTGTGCAGATTTGGGTCACAATTGAAAGTATCAATACGTGCCAAATTGATTATAATAAACGGGGGGGGGGGTTATAACGAATCTTAACAGAAAGAATATTAAATGTTTGTCTCCTATGTGTTTTTGGAGCATATAGGCCTATGCAGTCAAACTTTTCAAATTTTGTTGGCCTATGTAATAAAAGTGTGTTTTTTGGTCTTTTCCCCCTTTTTAACCAAGACTGGATAATAAATATTCATATTTACATAATTTAGTGTCAGACATACTACTAACATGAGTTGTTAACATTATTCTGGTTTAGAAAAGGAAAAGAACAATTCCAATAATCGGTCGAGAGAAACAATAGAAAATTGAAATGTAGCAAGAAGTAAAGTTATAAGGAAGTTGAAGAGGGGATGACCAATTTTACTGGCAATGAAAAAAAGTTGCAAAAAAAAAAAATGAAATTACCTATTATTTGATGACTCTTTCATCACTTGTTTCTGGCAGCCACCCAAGTTTACATAATTATGATATAGAGCTTGAAACAATTCTCAAGTTTTCGTGATGAGAATGAAAACAACCCAGAAGTTGACAGATCTCTGCTTAGAATCAACGTTCTCTGTTTTTGTTTTGCCCCACCACCACCTATCCCTGTCCCCATTACAAAGGACAGGCTCTGTTCCTAAAATAGGCTAGGTCCAGACAGTCTTGTATCATGTTCGAGAGAGGGAGCTGATAAAAGGAGTCTAAAATTAACTAATTCTGGGTGGCTTCTCATCTTGGTTCATTAACTTTCCTGTACACAGTCAATTAGAGCTAAAACTAACACTCAGCATGGTGCTATAAATATTCAACAGTATATTGACAGTTTGAGTGTGTATTTTCTGGGTGTAAATCCCCAGAATTAATGCTTATGACGTCATGTGAAGTGATGATATCTTTGATGGACGAAAGTGATTATTTATTTTGCTGCTAAATTTAGAAGAACTTTATCCTTGCTACCAAGTGTTTTATTTTTTCTTAGGTAAAATAAAAAACTAAGGTTGATAGGTATCAATTTCAACATGAATAGAGAACTGCCTTATTAGGTTTCTCCCCGATGTTGAATTGGCTCCATGTACAGTTTTTGTAGCTTCTTTCCCTTTTGGTAATTATCTTTATTGAACCAGTACTTTTTTGCTCATAATGATTAATCTTTATTTTACAAAACATCCACCGAATCCACCAATTAGGAGCTTCATCCTCACAATTGAAAAAACCCTCAAGTGACATTGCGCTGCAGACTCAGAAAATTGGGGCGAAATTCAAGTCAGACCATTGTGCATGTACTTTTTTAGCTTGTTTTCCTTTGATTTGAGATGCATGTCAATAGTTCAAAAGTCTGTAAGTTTTCCTCGTTATACTAAGTAACTATATTTCAACGTCTTACACAAAATTATAGAGCACTTCAATCAGTGTAGAAATCATTAAATATTAACTGAGTGTGGATATTCCAGCAATCAACCTAAATAAGAGTGACAATCGGATGAGGGGGACAATCTGGGAATCCGGTAGACCGTAACCAAAGAGGCTGCAAGGATACGCTTTTTTGTGTGCGAGGAGGCAAGAGAGACATGGAACTCTAGAAAAAGTTTGGAATAAACACCTTGATCAAATAAACACACTTTGCTCAAGGTCGCAAGATCCTTTTCTTGAAATCTATATTCTGGTTCAATTTTTGAGATTTGGAAGGAGATTTCATCTCATTAGGGATCGGGAGGAAACCAGATGGGCGCAAATTTGGGACCGGTCCTGTTTAGCATCCGGTGGAGGGGAGATGGAGGATGGGTTGGTGGTGCGGTATGCGGGGGCTTATCAGTTAACATGGAGGAATGTCTTCATTTCTTGGCATCTTCAAACCTAATCTAATTTTTTTTCTCTTATTTCTTCTCTTATTTTTTTTTTTGTTTTGTGTTGGTAACAATATTACCGTTCTTTCTCATTTTTGTTTCTTAAAGCCCTATCTCAGTATGTCGTATTTTCTAATATTGTCCATTATTTTGCCTTATTTTTTCCATTGCACCTACACTTTTTCATGAATTTGCATGACTTCTGTTAGAAAACCTTTTTCCCCTCAATTTTCCCCCTTTTAATTGTTTTCCTTGAAGCACTGTCTCTGCTCTTGCTCTGTTTAATTTCCTGTATAGATTTGTATGTTAATTGCACATATTTTCTCTCAATTTTAATTTCTTTCCGAGCTTCAAGGCTTCTTATTTACTTCCTTTTTTCCCCTTATCCAGTCATTTTACCATATTTTTGTCAAAATGTATTTTTGTCAACTAATACCTCTTTGCTTCTGTGTATTGTCAATATTTTTTCATTGATTTTTACTTTCTTCAGAGAGGCATCTATGTTTGTTTGTTTGTTTGTTTTTTTATCTTTAGGCCTTTTATCTTGTATTCCACAATATTCAGATATTATTATTTTCATTTCTTTTCAAACCAATATGTTATATTGGATTAAGTAATTTCTGTTTCTTTCATTCACTTTTATTTTCTGCTCCTGAACATATCGACCATTGCTCATATGTGGGCCAGAATATGTATGTATAAGAATATAAGCCTGTTTAACTATTCTAGGATGGATTGGGATGTAACAAAAATATGATCGACACAACTTGTCTCTTTCCATGAATTTATTAAAGATCTCAAAGGAAATGAATAAATTCCTTTAAAAGTACACTTTAAGATGCTATTAAAAACGTAACAAGTGAACTATGAATTTCAATCTGAAATTGTAATGAAAAATTGTAATTTGGAGTTAGACATGGGATGACTATCACTTGAAATACAATTGAAAATGCAATTGTAAATATAGGAGCTAAACCATTTAGTACACATTAAAAACGACTTCCTACATCCTCTAAAGCTCTTCTTGAGAATATCATATCCAACTTTTAAGGAGCTTCAATCCTCCAGGTTTGGATACAGGATTCTTATAGAGCAAACAAATGAAATATGAATGAAAACGAACACATACAGGAGCTAAACCATTTCGTACACATTTAAAAAAAATGACTTCCTACATCCTCTAAAGCTCTTGTTGAGAATATTTTATCCAACTTGTAAGGAGCTTCAATCCTCCAGGTAGCTTCCACCAGAGTGCATTCACATCATAATTTTGGATTATCAGATATTTCCGGAAGCAGTAGACTCAATAGGATTAACACCTGATGCCAGTCTTTTGCCTTGACACTTTCAATAAGCCGAGGCAATGAGTTATGACATTGGACGTGGATAATACTTACAACTCTGATTACAGAATGATTTATGCCCCAGTCTGACTGACCAGACTCATAATATCATACCCTCATAGATCTCAGCAGAAAATATATCTAAAACCCAAGTTAATAAGATTTTGTTGATTATTGGTTGGTTTGGAATGAGTTGTATTCCCTTATAAAGCTTTTTTCAAAGTTTATACCAATTGACTGCAATAATTTCATTAGTTTTGTGAAAGTGGAAAATATAAATAATTTAGTGTAGACATACATTATATAACCAAGTATTCAAACTTATAGTTGGTGTAATGTGTTTTTAAGATAGTTGCAGGGAATGGTTTTGAACTGCATGTATGTCTACGTTTGAATCATATTTTTTCATATGGAAGAACTAGGAGATGTATCTATTCATATGCAGTGCAGGACTAATCTAGAAAGCATGGTCTAGAAAGCTGTAACCATTAGGTTTTTATAGAGGGATGTCGTCATTTCTTCTGATTATTTGAACAAGAATGATAGACAAAGATAGAATTAGAGTCAAAAAGAGAAAAGTTACAACTTTGAAGTTTCACAAGGTGATGGTATGATCTGAAACACAAGGCAGAGGATGTTGCAATATTGAAGCCTGATAGCTATCACCCCTTCTCAAAAAGTAAAGAAATCTTGCAAATATCGACTGGGATTTTCCTCAGATGTCTGAGTTTACAGGGCATGAAAACATGAGATTATTTGTCCGTGGTGTAGGTAAATGTGTACAAGTGTATTGACATAGAGGGTAAGGTCCTCATCATTAGTAATCCCCAACCAGGGAAAAAAAAGTGGTTAAAAGTGGGCAAATGGGAAAGGAAAAATATCTGGAAGAGATGGAGTCTGCGGTAATAGTTCCAGAGAGGGAACTCTCTCTCTGACATGCCACGCTACTTTGAACAAATTTGAACCCCTTTTTTCATTTCCATCTCTATTATTGACTTTTAGGATCCAGAATCAATACATAAATCAAAGAAAACAACTTTTAAGAAAGGAGCAATACAAGACTGTTAACAAATTATTGCGAGCAGGAGGAATTAAGAAATAATAAATCATGTAATACATGGAGTTTCCATATTGTTCAGAAGTATAGTACAATTTGATATTCAATCTATATTAAACAAGAATATAGTTCTTGATTTCCATCCTTCAGATGGTTCTCAAAGGGCACATGAAATGTAATCTTGTGAACATAAAAATTAAGGGTAAATTAAAGCATGACAAATATTACCTGCATCTCTCCATGAACTTTGAATACATTTAAACATTAAAACATGTTATTAGGCCTGCTGAGTGATATGATAATGGGAAATTGTTTTCATTTTCCTTTAGGCACTGGAAACATTCACTTGCTAGAACTATACTTTCAAAGTTCTCCTGTAATGAGTCAGACTTTATTTTCAGAAAAAAGGCAGGTGAGATGCATATAGTATCCATCTGTTATCATACCGAATGTATCATAACATAGATCATTCATCAAATCACTCATTAATATCATAAGACATTATGTTCAGATGTATGCTCCTCTTAATACCAAAGTCATGTCTTGCTATATTTCCATACCTTTCTGGACATTCTGAAAACTTTTTTTCTTTAACATTTAGTTTTCGTTTAGAGAGCAGCAGTAAAACATTATCTATATTATCTTGTAGAACTTATACAATTATCTTTAAACACAGACATTGTTCTAATAATGAAAATTATAATTGTGGCTTCTTATAGTGCTCAAATATGTCAAACATGACACTCATGGCACTATACACTAACCCATTATTACCCCAGTCCCAGCTTAACGGCCAAATATCTAGGGCTGTAGCGTATATTGTTACCCATTTACACCAGGGTGGAGTGAAGCAAATATAAACAGAATGCCTTGCTCAAGGACTGAAGTGTCATGCTAGGGATTGAACCCTCAACCTTTGCATCCCCAGTCCCCATTCAAGTGATATGACCACTAGACTTTTACACTGCTTCTAAGTTGATTCCCATCTAGTCCAGTTAGGCTGGAGTATACCTGATCAAAGGGAGGAAGAGTATAAGCCTAGAAACCCTCGTCAAAATATACAACCAAGTGTCGACAAATGGGCCATGCCTATTGGCGAATTAGGGGCTTTGATGGTTTCGGAACTCTTCTCTGAACGAGGAAAGATTTTGCTTTGAAATAATGGAATTCTGATGTTATATACACTCCTAAAACAGAGTGTAAAAATCACTGCCACAAAAGTTTGGGTAAAGTATAAGTAAGTACATGTGTATGGAACCTGTTTATCTATTTTTGCATTGGTTAACCCTCATTCATAAGGACTAATATCCACTAAATATTGTATTTGTTATAATTACCAATAAGCCTTCCCCCCCCCAAAAAAAAAAAGAGAGAGAAAAGAGAAAGAAAAGGAGTAAATAACAAATGAACAATAACTATAAAAGAATAAATCCATCTGTTCTGAGGCGAATATGTAGAAAATTGAAAAAACATTTGGTGTAGACTGTACTTTCCTTTACTTATAGTTACATTGTCTTTTTTTTTTGCTTCTCAAAAAATAGCAAGGGTACACGCCCCTTTGCCGCCCCCCCCCCAACTTACCACTGCTCTGTGCTCTTATGTGTATTTTGAAGAAGCTTAATAAGTGCATTCTGCAACATATGAAATTAAATAAAATGTTGATCATATTGTTTTGTGTTCCAGATTTTCACAGCTCCTGAATTTTTACAAGGATCAACTGATCCCTGTAGAAACAGTCTTGTCAACGTGCGAAGACGTCTCTCCTCACCTAATCCGAAGGTGGTCTTTATGCATTATTACTTGTGGCTTTAAAGTCATTTCTTCTCCAAATAATGCCCTGTATATTCATGTCCAGGGTTTGCCTGTAACCACCATTTTACGTGTGTATCTTACAGATTCCTCTGCTTTCTCCTTCAAAATATCTGCCAGGCATTGTACTTAGTCTTCTGTTTTTCCCCCCAATTTGTGCGGGTCGTTGTGGCGATGAAATGTCCTCTAGTCTTTTTGTCATTCAATATCTGAAGTTTGAAGAAAGTCTAGTGGTATGTCAGTAACCCTTCCTTCAATAAAAGTATGTTTGCAGAAGATTTTGTTGTGTGTTCCCTGAAAAGATGAAGAGTGAGATTAGGTGATGCGGTTAAATAGATGATGATGCCTGTGTAGTATCCATGGTTACGAAACCAAAGGATATTTGAACAAACCTGTCAAAACTTTGCTTCTGGAAGATAAATAGGGCAAAGCACAAGGGTACAATATGATATATAGTCACTACATAGATTTAGAATATGAATTGTCATGTCTTTGAGTTGTCATGGTGTTAGACATGAGAATGATGACATTCATAAAACTGATATGAACAAAATATTTATGAAATGTAAAAATAATGATGATAATTTGAAAAAAAAAAAAACTTTCAGGTGATAAACATTTAGGTCAAGAGTACAATTCAATCCTTGGCCATAGGATTATTAAGTTCAATGAAACACACAATTATCAAAAAAGTTTCTCTCTCTCTCTCTCTCTCTCTCTCTCTCTCTCTCTCTCTCTCTCTCTGAATACCTTTGCCTGGTTTTTCCAACAGGACCCTATACTGGTGATGATTAACCATAGCCCAGAGCTGTCTTTGCACCTTCCCTTTTCTGGCAGGGAGAGATCAGCGAAGTGCGACTATATCGGCAAACTAATATTTATTGTTTCACTCTCGGTGCATTTTGAGCAAACCACAACACATGATGTTGGTCTGTAATTGCAGATCACCACCTCCTACCAAAACCGACTCAAAATCCACCATCAACTCGTCATTTGCTGTAATGTTATCCTTCTCTTTTGTTTTGTTTTGTTTTGTTTTTTGTTATCTGTGCCCTGTAACATTATGATCATAAAGAGTTGTGATCAATTGCAAATAGAATCAACCATTCTGAGTGAGTCTTTTATGTTTTATGCAAAAAGTGCATGCAACAAGTATCCTGATTGGTTACAAGGCCGTCATGTAAATTTTAGTTCAGTGTGCTGTCACATGAATAGATTAGGGATGGACAATAATTATTCCCCGGAAATATGTAGGAATTATTATGATATAAAGTTTCAAAGCAAGGAATAATCAATGGAGGATATTTTGCAAAAGTTCTTAAAAGCGATACCTGCAGCCATAGGAAGAGGACAGTGATTGCTCTTTAGGGAATCTAAAGAATACATTAAAATGATATAAATAGAATCCAATTCATATTCAAAATCAAATATGCTACTTTTGGATATTATGCATCATCTATTCCTTTTATTTCTTCTTTTTTTTAAAAACTTTGTTTGCCTTTCAAGATCAAAGTCCTAATGGTCCCCAAGAATGCTTACTTCTCCACCCCCTTTGTTTTGGTTTTGATCTGTAGTAGCATGAAGATACTGAGAGATGGTATATGTTGTCATAGTTACTGTACACCAGGATTCCTTGTTTTGCCTATGTGTAGTCTCAGTCTCGGGGTTACACCCCAATTAACTCCAAGAAACCTATGGCCGGGTCTGCCTAATTTGCATAAAGAAAACTAATTTGCACGGGAAAACCGCTACAATTTGTCTAGGGCGAACTGCGATATCTCGCCTTTAAAACCACCAAATGAAACAAATCCAACGACAATTTAACAATAAAGAGTCATTTTAACCTCTCATGATGTTAATTATGGTTGAAATCAGTTATAAATTGTGAAAAATAGGCCTTTTCGGGAGCACCCCGAAAAAACCCCAGAAATCGGTAAAAAAGTTGATTATTTTTCACCTTTCTTGAAATTGCCCAAGAACGAAACTTTGATATGATACAAAGCATATCATATCGAAATACTGTACGAAATATCTTTTCATAATATGTTGTCCCACGGTTATGTCGGGAAAAATCCGTATCAAAGTCATTCAGAAAACCCCTCCATCAAGTTACACTGTGGTCCCACACACTGTGGTTCGTGATGTAGGCATATTTTGACCGCTATAGCCTCACGAAAAAAATATTCCTCTCTTCTCCCAGCCGTCAATGGCAAGGAAACGCTGAAATCGAGCAATGAAAATGACAAATGTCAAATATAGAACTAATTCATGGAAAAATAATTGAGGATTATAACAAAATATAGTGGTTTACTGTCCTTAAAACTTGCAGTAGGGTCATCGCAGCAGGTTTCTCATGGATATTGGCGAGTGTTTTTCCAAACCCGGAAGTGAGGTGCGGAAATGCGCATGCGCAATTGAGCGGTTTGTCGTTGATAGATGCAGTTTCCAGAGTTTTTCCAGCGAAATACTCAACATTTGAAGGAAGATTTAGACAAAACTACTGATTGCCCAAACACCAAAATGCGCAGGAAGTGAGACTGGTGTGTACTGTACAGTATCATGTCTTTTGTTTTCGTTTTCATTTCGTCCCAGACTTGTGTCGGGAAAAAATGAAACCTCTCTCGAAAAACAGAAATATACCCGTATTTCCAAAAATACACAAACATTTTCAATGATATTTGATATGGTGCTTAATATTATCATTCTTTAAGTTATCTGAGAGTATCATGAACTTTGGTGATCAAGAAAGAGAGATATAAGCAGGTGAATTTTGGACGATTTTTGCTCTACACTCAGCGCACGGCTTCCGTAGCCGTTAAGAATTCAAAAGCTTTTACGACTTTACGAGCATATAATTGGGGTCTGCCACCGGGACTGGTCTGCAAGTGCTAGCTCTACACTTAAAAAATAATAATGTTAGTGACGACTAGTCTAGCTTCCCAATATACAACTGCATCACTAGAATGCTTGTATAGTTGCATGATTCAGACCCTATGGTGTGTGTTATATGAAGGTCTGTGCTTGCAGACTAGGCTTTGCCAGGTTTGCAAGAGGTGGCTCCTAGCCTTTCTCCTAATATAACGTCGGCCCTATGCCAGAAGGCCTTTGTCGTTTTAGTATGTGTACTATATGAATGGCCTTAAAAATGTTAAAGCTGGTGTATAGTTCGGGAGAAAGAAAAAATTTATGTTGATTCACATTAAGATAAATATGAATTGAATCCAATAACTATAATAAAGCAAATTATAGTACTTAAAATCTCGTTTTAGTGTCTTTATTTCATAATATAAGGATAAAAAAAGATAAGTCGGGGACCCGTCACAGGTTAGCGCTCACGTGGAAAACCAATGAGGATTCTCTTGTGCGGGTGTTACACACAGATCGTTCGCACTAATTCATGCCGTAACCTCGGCGTGCGAATCTGTCAGCAGAGGTCTAAAAGGCAGTTGGATTGCACTATATTCAAACTTTATAAATGAAATTCAGCGGAAATATTGAAAGGAATGTCACAAGATTCTCACACATATCTTTAGTGCAATGTGGACAACTTGTAACTACATTTGATCGGTTTTGTGCCAATTCCTTTTTTGCTACCAAAACTATACACCAGGTTTAAGGTCCTTTTGGTATAGCCGACAATAAATGATATATGTGAATGAAGTTTCATTTTGCTTCATCTTCTGGAACTTATTACATTCTCCCTTCTCTTGTCTGCTTATGAAAAAAAATGAATTTGAATAATTTTATTGTTGATGAAATACTTCCCCTTTTACTTATTGTGTGAGAAGAATTTTATACTGCTTCCTCTCAAGGACTTATTCTAGAATCAATCAAAAATCCATTTTTACAATTGTATTGTGTAGTTCACTACTGAAAGGGGTTACAGCTTGAGAAGTTATCATTTTTATAAGTGTGTTCAATGTCCAGTTTCAAATTTATACGCCAACATGAATCATGATACAAAACGCAATTACAAAACGCTGATATAAAGTAAAACAAAGTGGGTGTTCAATGTCCTCCATTGTGGTCGTAAAAATAAACGTGTTTCAAATCTCAGTTCGGAGGAAAATTTAAACGCCGAAAAAGATGCGTTTTGAAACACAATCAGCTTCAATTTTACGAACTTGAGCATCGCGATTGCAACGAAATGCGACACTGAACAGGATTGAGTTTTCAAACGTGTTTAAATGTGCTCTCGCAGTGAAAGCTTCCGGTGCAAGAGAAAAAAGGAAAAGATGTTTGTTTTTTGAGATCGGGGAATTTAAAGACGATGGAAATATAATCAGCTTTAAATTTTGGACACTGAACGGTGCACCGCTGATCGCGTTTGTGTTTGTGTTTTGTATTTGCTTTTTGTATCATAATTCATGTTAGCGTATAAATTTGAAACTGGACATTGAACACACTCTTATTCATCCAGAGCCGCAATTCTTTATCAATCCTTTGAATCTAGCTCCCATGATCTGGTCATGGGGTCAGAAATTTGATTGCTTAAAAATGGATTCACCTCCATTAGAAGTGGGATATATTTCACAGATATGGAATTGAAAGGGTACTTGAACTTTTTTTTTGCCTCAGAATAATTGGATGTCCATTATTAAATTTAATTCTGGCCTTTTCATGGGTATCTACATGTTCAAAGATAAATGCCAATAATAAAGTATCATCAGCTTTATGACTTATACATAGATTGAAAAATATATCTTAAATATGTTTAGGATATAAGAGTTTGTCCTCTCATAAACATTGATTCTAACTAAATTATAGAAGATGATATAAATAATAAATTTCATTTTATAATGCAGTCCTTCAGGTTTGTAATGAAAGAAGGATAAAAAATAAATTCAGAAAATGTTCATCATTATCAGACAATCCATCTCTATAATATGCATTAAAATTTAAGTACCATAAACATAAATAAATTAATATTGAATAAGCTCATAATGTAACTGTTGTTTTTGTCACAGAAAATAAAGGATCATTTGTTATCTTTTCTTAAAAGTCGCATTGCAACTTCTGTTTAGACGCAAACAAATTCAGATGAAATGGAGATGTTCAGGCATTCTTATTTACGTCCATGGTTTATGCAACAGTTTCAGTGAATATTAATCTTGACATTATCAGGTATGAAAAATATGGTTTTTGTATTATTATGGTGGCATAAGCTAAAACCATTAGACTGTGGTCAGCCCTGGCCTAGAATTAACGCCAAGTAGCCAGACACAAGCTCTTCTGGCTTCAGACTTTCATAACCATTTCTATTATCAAACTTTTTTATTAAATCCTTTAATTTTTTTTGTTAGCAAAGAAGCTTTTAGCTTAACCTAAAAGTAAAATGAACTTCTTTTTTGTTAGCAAAGAGGCTTTAGGATATCAACAAAAAAAAATGAACCTTTTTTCTTAAGCAAAGATGCTTTAGGTTATCAAAAAATAAAATTATATATCCATCTATTTGTGCTATGATAATGTTTTAAATTTTCTTTTTTTGAGGGGGGGGGGGAGAGGAGGCCTGGTGGGGTAGTAAATCTAAATGATATTTCAAATACTCGTATTCAAGCTGACATACCAGGCATTCATACCAGCGATGCATAACCATTTCAGCGTTTATGGCTCAATGAAAGTCAGTTATTTCTGGATTCATGTCATTCTAGGTCAGATCTGCCATGTAATTCAGGATTACATCAACAATATCAAGTTTACTTCCAAATATACAATTTAGACACCCCTATATCAAGTTAAGCATAATTTTGTAGACGATTGTAACAATATTTCACTTTCCTGCTGAAAGAAGATACATCTGTAGGCTTATACATTCAGGCTTGTAAAGTTTAGAAGGTAACACGCAAAAAGGGCAAAACAAGAAAGAAAGAAAAAACAGCAAAACAATAACAAAATAAAACTAACAAACACTATGATGATCAAATCATTTTGCATATTTCTTTTCTTGAGAATCTGGGGAATATTATTTTGTGTGTTTTAGAATAAGACTACTAAAATTCCCCTTCCTCATCTCTGCATGACTCTTTCATCATAAAGAGGGGGCAAGTTTTGGTCAAATTCTGTTTTCTCCATCAAAAATTTTCAGGGCTTTTGTCTACAAACAATTAAATTATCACCATTTTATCTTCAAGGCTTTGCACTAAATGGGGAAGATCATCTTTTTATTAATATCCCAGAAATATGCTGAGATGCAGATGGACTAGACATAGGCCTATGAATAATAGCAAGAATTTTTTTTTAATTTGGGAGTTTGGTTGAGTTTTTTAATTGATAGGCCTATACATTTTCATTTGATATCCTCCCAAGAAGTAGGCCTACAGACGAATTCGGGCTGCGTTTTATGGAAGTGAGCCCTCTACATGTCCGCCATACAGCTGGAGGGCTTCCAATGTACTACGCATGCGCCATGTGCACGTATGTCTGCGCATATGTACATTTTCCTTTGATATGCGTAGATATGCACACATGGAGCATGGGTATTACATTGGAAGCCCCCCAGCCATGGCCGCCACAAGACAAAACATCACCAAAACCGAATTCGTTTATAGATCAAACAGGAAAACTATCTTTGTCCTTAGTGAAATTATTATCCCTATATATGAATTTACAAAAATGCCTCTACAAAATAGAGAGATGTCACACATATGATTTTTTTTTTTTCAAACACCAAAACGAAATTGAATATGAATTTATTTTCTTGAAATTTTCTATCATTGATTTAAAAACAGTATTAGTCTTTTGCTATTACGTAAATCAAAATTATACAGGCCTATTGGCCTAATCTTTTCAGCAAAAATTGTTTGTGATGAAGGTTTTTGAGATCTTTTGTTATTATTCTTTATAATTCTCCCCCCCCCCAAAAAAAAAAAAAAAAAAAACAAAAAAAAACAACCTACAACAACAACAAAAGACACTTTCCCTATTTCAAGAATGAATTTTGTATTCAGTTTAAATTTTGTCCAATTAACCCAATGAGGACTGAGCCTGAATATATTCGAGCTGAGGTCTGTGAGAAATGTGGGTTATAGCCAAATCAGTTTGCTTTCATCTGATAATGATTTGACCTCAGCTGGCATTATTACGGTTTTATTTACAAGTATTACTCTGATTTCATAAGTATCGTTCACACGGCAAGCCTTAACTCCAAGTTAACTCCAAGTTGTCCTCGAGGACTATGTTCTCGAGGACAACTTGGAGTTAACTTGGAGTTAAGGCCCGTGTGAACGAACTCGGTGTTTATGTTCTCGAGGACAAGTCGGGGTTTATGTTCTCGACAGATCTTAGGGTTAAGGCTCGAAACTCCAAGCGGTGGGTGGTCTCCGATCGCGGGTTTGACCGTGTGGACACGATTTTAACTTGGAGTTACTGTTCTCGAGGATAAGAGTGACCTCTTGTAACGGTTAAACTTCCGGTTCAGTCAAGGGACATAGCCGAATAGTACAGGGAAATAAATATCGCACACTACATACAACTTGTACTTCCGGTCATCGAGCCTCTCACTTATCCTCGAGGATAACTATCCCCGAGGATAAGCACTCCGTGTGAACGCAACTCGAGAACAAGCCGTCGGGGTTTAAATTCTTAAGGATACAGTCCTCGAGGACTAAAAGCCCGATGGTCCCGTGTGAACATAGCTATTATGTTTCTTGATTCCCATACATCATGACCAAGGAGACCCAATCCCCCATCATAAAAACCAATTCCTCTGTCCCTCCCTCGGATCCCTCTGATGACCACCAGAACATCATTACCATGGTAACACATCATCTTGAAGATGGTAGGAGGTCCAGTTTGTTCCCACACTCTTATCCTGTAAATCTTCTTGACTAGACGTGGATCATTATAAAAGATTTAATATGCAAGGTTTATTAAGGAGTTTGGCTTGTTATGATGGGCATGGAAATGGTAGGGAATCTCACATTATTCAAAAGTTGTTTCCAGGTTGTTGTTTTTTAATCAGTGACCTTAAAATGAGCCTACTATTCAATTTTTGAATAGTTATCTCTTGAAAATTGTGGCTATACCAGCAAAACTATATGGCCCATATTCTGCTATAGGAAAACCAAGTTTGTATGCGTCGCAATCTTGTATACCACTCTATTGTGTGACCCGCGTCAGACAAAAGGATCGCAGTTCATCGCACAATAAATTTTATGAACTTGCGACGCATACAAACTCAGTCTTCATAGCAGAATACGTGCCTTTGAGTAGTGACGAAATGTATCAGGACAACTCCCCCAGACAATTACTCCAGGACAACTACCCCCCAAAATAGGGTTAGATGTAGGGTTTGTAGGTGACAGATTTTTGGTGGGGTAGTTGTTTAGGGGGTAGTTTTCCTAGAACTGTGACAGAGAACCTCAGCTTCCCATGTCAGGCCTTCTGTATATTAAGGCAAATATGGGATAAAAATTACATTCTGAAAAAAAAGTTTGTCATCCCTTGAAGCTAGGCTACAATAGGAGTTGTAGGAATGATGTAAAAATTCATGTTATTAACCTTTGAAAAAGCTGTAGTAATCCCATGCAATTACCTTGTCATGTTCTCTTACTAGAGTACCTAAAACCATTTTGACCACCAGCATAATCTCCAAAATCCAAGGAAGGTATAGGAAATATAAAAGTTGAATTTGAAGGACTTTTATATCCACATCATTTGTTTGCTTCTATAAACATGATAAACCTGTCATGTTGTTTCCACATTTCATGTAATCATTATACTTAAATATCCTTGAGTGATTACCCTTTTGCTATGTAGGCCTATACCGCTGAATCAGGGGTAAAGTATGTTCCCCTTCACTGGTACATGCACCTGTTCATTGAAGTATGATTCATCAATTATTATTATTCATATTTTTTAAAATCTAATTTTGCACATTCTTAACATTATGCTTTATGACTTTGTGGTCTACCTAAAACAGATCTCCTGTCATTGATGTATTTCAATGAGAACTAGATAATATATCTCACTTAAATCTTTGGAGAACATAATTCTAAATATATTCTAGAATTACTCTTGTAATTCACAAAGTACTTAAGTTCTGAATGAAATAAAGATGATGTTACATTTTTAGAACTCATCTTTAATTTTCTGTGGTCAGTTGGACTGACTATTTTTTGTTTTTGTTTTGTTTTTTGTTGTTTTTTGAAGTAAATTCATCAATTTCATCGTAATGATCAATGTCAATTTTACACAAGAAAATATGACCTCACTATAGAATATAAAGCGGAAGATATGACTCATCCTAAATGAACATTAATGTGATGTCTACATTGACATGTGTGGTCATTTCATCTCTGTTCACATTCATTTGTATCTAAATCAATTAAGTTGTATGTCTTCAAGTCAGCTATCAGCGTGCACGTGCATCATTCTGTCCTGGTGGGGTACTTGAAGTCGGGTTGAAATCATAATTTGCTCGGTCATTCTGAACAATTTATGAAGAAGAAACATGAAAAGAACAGGAAAGTGCAGGCAGATTCAAGGACAAACTTGGTATTTATGACATCCCTGATTGAATTAGACAAACATCATGTTATGATAAGTGTGATGAGCCATAATGTTACATGGGGAGAAGTATCAGAACATAATTCAAAAGGTAATGATGAGGGCATTATTTTCTTTGAATTTATCAACATTTTAAAATAATTATTATTGTTTTATTGTTTTGTTTTGTTTTGTTTTTTTACAATACAAATATGGGCTTTGTGAATATCAAACTTTGTGGATATTTCTATAATGCTTACAGAACTCTGGGGAATATGAGCCCTAATATTTGATCTTTCCACTGTAAGATTTCAAAATTCAAACACCCCCTCCGTGGAAAGAAAACCTCAATATTTCAATAGGGTCTGCTTGAAATGTAGCCCTGATATACTTTTATCAGAACATCACTTGCTATGAGCATATCGTCTGTTGAGAGCCAGAAGGGCGTTATTGCATCTTAAAGATGTTCCGTTAAGAACCAGAAGGACGGTATTGATGTACAAAGTCAATGGTAATAGCGCCCTTCTGTTTCTCAACGGAACATCTTTGATCTGTAATAGTGCCCTTCTGGTTCTCAGCCGACGATATGTCAATTCTATGAGTAATAAAAAAAAATACATTAAACCTCTCATGGGTAGACCTATACCCTTGTAGCTATCTTTTCCTTCTACTTTGTCTAACATTAGTTTGTCTTATGGGCTAAACATATTTGGTCTAATTTTCACTCGTCTAATATATGATTGGTCTAATTCTTGTTTGGTCTAATGACCACTTGGTCTAATTGCCGATTAGTCTAAAAGCTGAATTGTCTAATTGCATTTTAATCTAATTCCCAAATGAATATTTTGCCAGTTTGTCACTGCAATTAATCAGGTGATGTTAGACCAAGAGGACATTAGACGAAATGTGAATAAGATAATGGTAAATAGACAAAGTGGCAATTAGACCAAAAGTTAATTCTAACAACTGGCTGTAGACGAAATTGAATTAGATAATATGAAATGAGAACAAACGGGCATTAAAAGTAAAAGTGGGTTTAGACCTAGTGGCTATTTACCTCTTTTCCCTGCCCTCCTCCCCCCCCCCATATCCATGACTCCTACTCCTCCCTCTTTTTATGATGTCAGCAAATCAACCAATATTCTTGAAGATGTCTTGTTCCCTCATCTTCCACCATTGACCTTGTTTTCTTGTCTAGAATAATATTTGACCATTGATGACCACTGACCATGTACTTTCTCAAGTGGGGGTCGATATTGTTTGTTTATACTCATATTTAAAGTCCCCTCATTCAGGAAGTCATTTTGTCATTTCAAAATAAACACAGACAAAATCTTGAAGTTTGAAGTGTCTTTTGCAAGAGTGCAAGGTTAATGGGCATACTTGGTCCTGTCTCCTCTATTCAAATATTGGCTACTCAGTTGGGGAATAATCTGAAAAAGATAAAAAATTTGCTAATATGATACGTAAAAAAATGATAGGGGGCCTATATGATGACTAGATGTAACCAATTTCTTTCAGAAGCATCTCAAATACATGACATAGGCCTACATCAGTAAAAAATTGCCAAATTTTCAGGGCGTAAGTGTAATAAATCCTCTACTCCTTACTTATTTATATAATTGTGTGTTTTAGGAAATCAAAGTCAAATTTGCCAGAATTATACAAAACTCAAGCAAAATATTTTGCCTACATGTAGTATTACTGAGAGTCGGAACAGCTCGTGAATGAAATGCATTTGAATGAACAGCTTATGTTGCTCTTTCTGTAGGTGATATAAAAATTTATTATGTGTTAGGGTCAGTTTTAAGTAAGTTTATTATAAACATTTGAGAGTTAGTTCGAATAAATGAATGGTCAGCTTCATATATGTTTAAGCATGTTTTTAAAAACTTAGATATAATGTATAGGAGGGCTGTCTGAATGCTATACAGTGGTGGATCCAGTATTTAGAAATACGGGGAGCGCATCCCGAAAAAATTTGGGAAAATAGGGGACGCAGCCAAAAATTATTTAATTTTAATATGTATAGTCATTGAGTGGTTTTCAAATTATAGAGGGGGCGCCACTGCAATAGGCCTACATCCTTAGATGTATGATGACTAGAGGCCTCATGTGTCATCCATCTTCTTGGAAAGTGTATGAGACATGAGTAACTCTATTACCTTTGGTGTAAACATCATCCTTTGGTCAAGTACATAAATACCCTTTTCTCACGACGGGCCTTTTATTAACCCCGTACTGTCATTAACCCCATACTTTCCTTTACCCTGTACTATTTATTTTCTTTCCTTTTCCGACGAGCCAAAATATCTGCCTAACCCTGGCTAAGAAAATGCACCCTGTTCTCACAAAGAAATCGTTAGCCTCCGTTCGTTTTCTTGGCGCTCGCTAGTACGGCATGTGCACAGCTGTTGGCGTAGCAGGGTTTCAGTTCCGACAAGAGTTTGTAATCCTAGCTTTTCACTCTAAACACCGCAATTGCCCGGCTAACCCTGCTATTCTGCAGGGCCAGAGAATCCTGTACTATAGGTGGGGTTAGCCTACTTTGCCAAAACATCATCGGAACAGAAAGTGAAATGAGCTTTACCCTGTGCTATAGGTGGGGCTAAATGGCAAGTTATAAGTACTATACCTATAGTACAGGGCTAAGGAAATTTTGGTACGTGAGAAAAGGGTAATAGTAAGGTACATCCCAAATTTCTTTTTGATTACAGAGTAGGGCCCGTATTCATAAAACCTTCATATAGGCCTAGTTATCACCTAACTCTGTACTGTTCTCTACGTAATTAGTTGACAACTAGCTTTAGTAAGGTTTTGTTATATATATGCCCTTGACAAAATCCTCAACTCTTTACTGTAACACGGTTATATACCCTTCTTGTGCTCAACAGTCAATGTGAAGATTTTTTTATGTGTCTGTGACATAAAGAGTTACAATCAATTGCAAATTTGAAACATCCATTCTGATTGGTTCACAGTGAGACTTTATACAAGAAGTCCATGCAACAAGGATCCTGATTGGGTATTATCAACTTTTCAGTTGATCACAACTCATGATCATCATGTTAATACTTGGCCTTGGTTAGGTGAAATAAATAAGAGGTCACATTTGCATAAATTAGGAAATTTACACCCTTGATTTTTGATCAATAGAGGCTTCTTGATTCATACAGGATGCCATCCATGTTCTTGGAAAGTGTCTCAATTACCTTTGGTGTCATTCCCCTGGTCATTCAAGTCCATACCCCAGATGCTACAAGTTTATTCTAAAGTTTGTTTGTTTGTTGTTGTTGTTTTTTTGCCTCAAGAGCCAACAATATTTTCAACTCAAGTACACATCTAAAGTAAATGCCCCCTTTACTTTCTACTTGAGATGTAGGCCTATAACTTGATTACGCGTAATATATGGCAGGCCTGTGGGGTGTAACACAAAAGTTATGATTTATTTTTTTTCTTGGTAGCCTCATTTGGAAACCAGGTACAGTTGTGGATTAGGATTTGGATATGATTAAGATGAGGGTTAGGGCTATGGTTAGGATTAAGATCATCAACTGTGGAGCATCCTGTCCATGATGCGGCTACCGAGAAAAAAGTAATCGTAACTTTTTATCAATCATATTAAGTCTTTGTGTTACACCCCACTGGTTAGGTAAAATCAAGGAGCTTCTAACTCCTTGGTAAAATAAATACAAGATCAGATTCACATATCTGTGATACCTTTAAAATGTTCATAAAATAAGAGAGCTACCCCTTTGATGTATGATCAATGACGGCCTCTCAATTGATGTGTCACTGTGTCACAGCATCTTCTTGGAAAGTGTATGAGACATGGTTAGATCTATTACCTTTCATGTAAACTTCATCCATCGGTCAAGTACATAGCATAGCGATTAACCAGATACTAGTATATGAGGTGGAGGTATACTTCTCATTATAAATGAATTAGCTGAGGAGCACTCCTTCACCCCATGGCAATACTAAATTTACACAATTTATTATATGAGCATGCCTGAGACTTCACATTTGCAAATTTGATAAACATCTAATTTCATTTTCTTGAAGGTTTTCTTGAAACAGGTGATGCAAGTAATTTTTCTACTGCCCCCCCCCCTGCACAGAAAATGCATGTTGCAATCCTGAGTAAGATGTGCTACACCAAGACTATTCCTATACCAGTCTCGGGGTTACACCCCAATTAACTCCGAGAAACCTATCGCCGGGTCTGCCTAATTTGCATAAAGAAAACAAGTTTTGCACGGGAAAACCGCTACAATTTGTCTAGGCAACTGCGATACTCGCCTTTAAAACCACCAAATGAAACAAATCCAACGACTATTTAACAATAAAGAGTCATTTTAACCTCTCATGATGTTATATGGTTGAAATCAGTTATAAATTGTGAAAAATAGGCCTTTTCGGGAGCACCCGAAAAAAAACCAGAAATCGGTAAAAAAGTTGATTATTTTTCACCTTTCTTGAAATTGCCCAAGAACGAAACTTTGATATGATACAAAGCATATCATATCGAAATACTGTACGAAATATCTTTTCATAATATGTTGTCCCACGGTTATGTCGGGAAAAATCCGTATCAAAGTCATTCAAAAAAAAACCTCTATCAAGTTACATTGTGGTCCCACACACTGTGGTTCGTGATGTAGGCATATTTTGACCGCTATAGTATAGCCCCACGAAAAAATATTCCGCTCTTCTCCCAGCCGTCAATGGCAAGAAAACGTTGAAATCGAGCAATGAAAATTACAAATGTCAAATATAGAACTAATTCATGGAAAAATAATTGAGGATTATAACAAAATATAGTGGTTTACTGTCCTTAAAACTTGCAGTAAGCCAGTAGGGTCATCGCAGCAGGTTTCTCATGGATATTGGCGAGTGTTTTTCGGCAAACCCGGAAGTGAGGTGTGGAAATGCGCATGCGCAAAAGAGCGGTTTGTCGTTGATAGATGCAGTTTCCAGCGTTTTTCCAGCGAAATACTCAACATTTGAAGGAAGATTTAGACAAAACTACTGATTGCCCAAACACCAAAATGCGCAGGAAGTGAGACTGGTGTGTACTGTACAGTATCATGTCTTTTGTTTTCGTTTCATTTCGTCCCAGACTTGTTGTCGGGAAAAAATGAGACCCCTCTCGAAAAACAGAAATATACCCGTATTTCCAAAAATACACAACCATTTTCAATGATATTTGATATGTGCTTAATATTATCATTCTTTAAGTTCTCTGAGAGTATCATGAACTTTGGTGATCAGAAAGAGAGATATAAGCAGGTGAATTTGGAGATTTTTGCTCTACACTCAGCGCACGGCTTCCGTAGCCGTTACGAATTCAAAAGCTTTTACGACTTTACGAGCATATAATTGGGTCTGCCCCGCGGACTCATACGTACGTCTTTTTATGATAATGGTTCTTGGACCCAACCATGTCTTTACCTATTTTTTCTTTTGATAATTGAAGAAGAAAAAGACAGTGCAAATGATAAAATATGGTTATGAAAATATGACAAATCAAAATAAAACAAAATAAAAATAGGTATCCCCCATATTATATTGAAATGTTACTTACATGTATAGATGCATTGAACGTTTCCTTTGTAATAAAAAGACAATAATAAAGATACAAATCATTATGAGATATGAAATGCTCAATACAAGTGTGTGGAGTTTAACATATATATTGACCACACCTTCATATCAATTACAGAGCAATTGTGATTTTTTAGTTCAATCATTGTGGTCACTCAAATGTGGAAAACCATAAAAAGCTAAGTATTATGCATTCAAACTCGTATGTATCAAATCTAAAAGCTCATTCCACCTTGAGTGTGAATTCCATGAAAGAATCCTATATGACAACATATAAACGTCTGCGGCCTGGCGTGAATTGTATAGATTTGTGATGTAGAGGGGGTGTTTGATATCAGACGGAATAACAATGTGGAAGTGACACTGGTCAGGCTTTCTGGTTAGAGATGACCTCAGCGCTTGAAGGGATAAGTGATGACTATATAACCACACCTATTAATGTTTAAAGGTCCAAAGTATGATTCATGTAGCAATGAAGTAAAAGAAGTTACGGTATCATAATTTGTAACGGTCAAGTTAATGATGTCCATGGTCAGAGGTCAATATGAGGCATGAAAAAAATGTGATTTATGTAGTATTACTTAGCATTGCTATCAAAAGATTATAATGATTATGAAAATTTTATGTTGATCCCTGCCATAAAGGTTACAATTGGACCATAAGAATATTACAATAAAATGAATATCATTATGATATATGAATATTATGCAGGAATTAGTAGCAATTTAGCAATTAAAAAAAAATCAAACTTGTTCTATCCTTTCAAAGAAAATCCAACAATTTGTGTTAATTGATTAACAAACAATCAATTGGAAATACTATTGGTCAGGTTTTTGTGGTGATGAATGACCACAACTTTGAGTTGCGTACAATACTTTTGGAATTTAAGTCACCTGATTAAAAGTTTCATGAATTATCGTATTTTGATTTGAATAATTATGGTGCACACATTTTCAAAGATTGGATAGTGCTTGGTCCATAGTGTATGACTTTAACATCACATACATGTAGGAATTCTGGTGTCATATTTGATTTGTATAAAATCATAATTCATGCAGCCTGTACCATGTTTAGGTGTATGTCTTATCAGCCTCATGCGAAGGTACATGCTGGAGATAAATTGCTTATTAGAAAGGACATATCCCACACAAAAGCGAAATTTTGTCACTAAAAATGTATAAGTTTTTCATATTTTAAGGCTAATGGTATAGTATTATGGTAGGGTAAAGTCAAACGATAACATTAAGGACTTTTAAAAAATCTTTTATCCTCTGTCAAAGTATTTATTTACATAAAACATAATAATGTGCAATACATAATCAAAGTTTCAAACAAAAATTAACAATTATTGAACAATAACATAGAATTTTCATCGTTGCAAAATGTATAACGTATAGGTTCATAATCTGCATATAACAGCAAGACAAAAATTGAAAACTCTGGCATAAGGAGTTAACAAAATGCATGCCTGCTTTACTTTCAAATCTCAATGGAATTTCTTCTTTTTGTGTTGAAATTTAAAAAATGTTGTTAAAAAGTGTTTCCTTTTAAGTATACTTCTCAAAAGTCAAGAGCACTGTGCAATTTTAAAACCACTTTCATTTCATTTAAATAGTGTATGACTTTAACCTCTAAGCTCAGAAGGAATAAGTGGGATTGACATAGTCAGTTTGATATAACCTCATGCTGATATACCAAGAAATTGGTATTAGTATGGTTTTGAAGGAGTGGGCATGGACATTATCTCATCTAACTGTCCAGTATGATGTCCAATTAATTGATCGAAAGTCGGCACCTCATGTGGTATAAAGTGAGATGGGTGGAGATGGGTTGGTCCCTGATGATATTGATGTATATCTGGAGAAAAAAATTATTTAAACTAAATATAATGTAAGTAATGAACACTGATTGTAGCCTGTAGTGTATTATCATATGTATGAAATATAGAAAGCTGAAAATATATTAAAATATATTATTATTATTATTATTATTATTATTATTATTATTATTATTATTATTATTATTATTATTATTATTATTATTATTATTATTATATTATTTATTATTATTATTATTATTATTATTATTATTATTATTATTATTATTATTATTATTATATTATTATTATTATTATTATTATTATTATATTATTATTATTATTATTATTATATTATTATTATTATTATTATTATTATTATTATTATTATTATTTATTATTATTATTATTATTATTATTATTATTATTATTATTATTATTATTATTATTATTATTATTATTATTATTATTATTATTATTATTATATTATTATTATTATTATATTATTATTATTATTATTATTATATTATTATTATATTATTATTATTATTATTATTATTATTATTATTATATTATTATTATTATTATTATTATTATTATTATTATTATTATTATTTATTATTATTATTATTATTAATCATAATGATTGTAAATAATGATCCTTGCAAGGTGCTCATGGGGCTCTAAATGGTATATTCAACAAGCATTGTTACAAATAAACCTAATATAATAAAAAATTGGTGATTATCATCAGGATGAACACTGAATCATTCATGAATATTACAGAATGCATGAGTATCCTGGCTAAAGGAATAATTGCAAAGGGAATAACAAATTTTACAGGTAATGATTCTGTGAATACGTTCTGAATATATTCATACAGCTCCCGTGGCCTGCAGAAAACTAAGAACGAAAAGGAAATTTCACTCTGGAATTGCATCAAATTTACTCTTGGATAATAACCAGAAGAAACTGACACATTATACCAATATTTATTAAAAGGTGAGAAAGTTGTGTGGAAAATGATATGATTTTGTTATTTTGTTATCATTACTGCTGCGAGAAACCACCCAAATTGGCACTAGCGATTGTGACGTTTTGACGAGAATTCGAGACTGGAGTCATGTTCTGCAATAGTCTGTACCCAGGGGCTAATACTAAACCCTCGTAATTTCTCAGAAAATTGAAATTAGATTTCAAAGACTTCTCATGCTGGAAGCGTCATTTGCAAGTACTGGGTTCAATTTGAGTGAGGCAGTTAACCTGTTAAGTAGATATTCCCCAAACTTTATTCAGGGACAGCACCCCCCCCCCATTTAAAAAGGTAGACAGATTCAATTGAGTGGGGTGTGAGTTTGTGAGTTTGTCTGTATTCATAGACATTACATGAAATAAGCTAAGATTTTCTTTGATATTATTCACTAAAGTAAAAAAAATGTTTTTCAATGAAAAACACAGCACGCAGGTCATAGTTAGAACTTAAAGATTTTAAAAAGAATCCCGCAAGAATGAATATAACTCTGAAAATAAAGTATCGATCAGGCTTGATCAATTTGCTTGGACTTTTTATGTATTTCTCCTTTGTTTTGACAATTGAGGGAGAGGAAAAGGTAAGGAATATTGTTTTTTTATGTTGTAATATATGCCTACTCGTTCTAGGACATCTCCCCCGAGGGACAACTCCCCCGGGGACAATTCCCGGAGGACAGCTCCCCCGGAGGACAACTCCCCCGGAGGACAACCCTAACCCAACCCTAACCCTATGTCCTCCGGGGGAGCTGTCCTCCGGGAATTGTCCCCGGGGAGTTGTCCTTGGGGGAGATGTCCTGATACGGCCTACTCAAATATATTGTTTTACAATCATGAATTAGCCTTCACCCTTGCATTCCGTAGTCACACCTTGAAAACTTTCTATTTGCTCAATTTGTGCACAAGTTAAAGATAATCCCAAGTTCTGGTAGTGGCAAAATATGGATAAGCATGAATCTAAAGAAATGTACACTGAGTGTACAAATTACTACAAATAAATTATAACTGTCCAATGATTTAATAAGCAAAAGAATTAAAGAAATTTGGAAGACATATCCCACAAAATTGATGTACGGGTACTCATTATAGGTCAGGTTTTGTGCAAATGTGAGTGAGGTGTTTTCTGATAATTTTGGGGATAATTTCCTGGGTTTGAACTAATATAGGCATACACTTTACTGCGGTCTTCATGATAAACTGTTCATGATTAATTTAAGCCATTTCTCTCTATTTTGCAAAATTGTATGCCGAACCAGAGCTCACAATTAGCTTTAATATTGTTATTGGTGTCAGGTATTCTGTTGAGGTGTTAACTTGAAGACCTCGTTTCGCTGCAGGTGCTCGGTGCAATTTCAGCACATTAGCACATAATATGGCACCCCTCTGCTCTACCAAGACCAACATCCCAGGGGCGGGACCTGTCTTGTAGCTTCACACTTCCACAAAAAAACAAACTTTAGACAGTATATTTTTTTTCTATCTTTTTTTTTTAAACCAAAGTAGTATGAGATGCTAGAAGGTATATCAAATTTTGTGTTTATTATGCTGTAAAACGTTGAAAAATAGCTAGCTTTCTAGGAATTGTGGATTTTATATGTGTGTGATTCAATAATGTGGTACTGGTTCCACTGCAAATCCATGCATGGTAACTTTCATTAGGTCCTTATATTTAGAAAAATAAAAATATAGTTTTCTTTGAATATGAATTCTTTGAATTATTTTCTTTCCTTAAATCTTATCAGAAATGTAAGAACATGCATTATCAAACCAATGTTTGATATTATGCTACGTTATCACCGCCTCTCACAAATGCTAGTTTCCTATCATTGGTGTAAATGTCCATATATCGCCAAAAATCATTGTCAGGCTGGAATTCGATTTCTCCTTTTTTCTGACCTTTCGTAATTATCAGACATTTCTAACATTCACACTAATTCTTAGTCCTTTTGCTTAATCTTGTTTCATGGAATGGTAAGAAGATTCCTCAATTTTCTCGCAACCTTTCGTGAAAGTACAATGTCCATTTTAGGCGATGATCTTGTGACTTCCATTTTACCCAATCTTCTATTTCGCTTGTCTATTAAAACGATGCGCCTTTAACGCTTTCTGCCCATCTTTTCTTCAAGCGGTAGATCGTAATTGACAAATTTACTTGTAAATTGATAGTTACATGTGTGGTAGCAATCTTACATCTTTTTCCTTATCTTCGCAATCTTTTTTGAAACTTTTGACAAATACTAGCCACCTCTGGTCAAAAGATCTTGTCAAATTGGCGACGCATCTGCCAAGACAATCCGATGGCATCCTCGTCTTTCTCTCATGCGCGTCTTTGACTAAAGAAGACATCTAGATAACCAATCCACATGCAATGATAATTTGGAATTCTGTCCTGTCGTTTATACTCTTCAAGAAGTTATCACATACTTGCGAAGGTTGGATCGCATTTTGGCGACACATGGAATGATAATTTGTCATTTTCTCATCTCTTTGTGCGTCCTGGTCTAGGTGCAGATGGTAACGTGATGGCCCGTTTGGATGCTTAATCAGTTTGATGCATAGACACGCAACCCAAACCAACCAAATTTCCTCACATCTCTACTCAAACATTCTGTAAGTATTTCTCTTTTAATATGGCCTTCGTACCTTGAGTTTGAAGAACTTTTGTCAAACTTAGTTAAGATTTAAGTAAGGGAAGACTTAGTTTGGTGGCTAAGTTGTCATTGATCGAAGAGAGAATGTCTTATAAAGTTTTAAAAGTGATGTAAAATGAGCTGTATTCTTGTCAATATCTCTATGAAGTTTTCAGTGATGAATGGGTTTATTTTACCCAGGCCTTTCAGAAGATATAGTCATGTATGTGAAGGATTTAATGTGTCAATTAAATATTAAGTGAAAAAAAAATTATGAATAGAATATTTAGAGCGACGACAATCATCCATGATAACCTTGATATCTTTAAGAGCAACATGGTAGCTCATGGTGAATTCAACTCATGTGTAACAGTTTATTAAAATGATATATGAATTATGATTGTTTTTACATCTATAATGACTATTATTTCTATCTTTTAATTGAAAACACTGATCAGTTTAAAAATAGAGCTTAGTGTCATCTATATCACTGTATTTATGGACGAATCCTGAGTATATTATATGTACTGTATGTATACTGGGCATGCTGGGTAACGATATACCTGGTATATAAGGTTGACTTCAGGTCTGAAATTCAAGACTATGAGCTTGTCTGATGAGTGCATAATTGATTAGATAAACAGATGATTTTGAATCGCAGAAATCAGAAACAAAATGGCGTCCCTTCCAAATCTGAATGAAAATTCCTTTCCTTCCTATTTTCATTCAGCAAAACATAGCTGCCAATATAGGGTGAGGTTCAACGAATGATAAAACGGTTATGAATATAGGTAGCGCATATTTGAATCCTCGTCATTTCATTCATAAAAATAGTTATCGTTGACTTTGTTTGTGGAGAATGCGGCGTACATATCCACCAAATGAAGTGTACAGGTATGAGCGTGGATTGGAGGAATGGGGGTAAACAAATTAATTCAATCAAATGAAATGTCATTTCCGTCTGGATTGTGGTAGGGGTTTTATTTCTATGTGATTGAAGCATGTCCGATTCTTATTTCAGAGTGCCTTGGTGTATCACTTGGACTTGATTGATTTAGGAATTTCTTAAAAGTATAATATCGGTAAGGAAAGGGAAGCTTTTTAATATTTTGTTTTGAGACGAGGGGACCCATCCTTGATACATTTAAATTGGTATGAACATGAAAGAAAGCAGAAAAATTATGTTGATAGGACAAAAATGAGCTAAAAGATAAATGGTTGTGAATTTGAAGGGTTTTATTTTAAAACTTTAACAAATAAGACTTATTACATGTATATGGTATATTGTCAGTACCTAAAAGATGGATCTTTTTACATCGAATTAATTGCCATACTTATATTATAAATGTCATTCACTTAGTTTTTTTTATGTCATATGAATTTTTTTTATGTCATGAATTTCTGAGTTGTCTGAAAAGGAACCATTCAACAATGTCAGATCATAATTGCATGCTACAAATATCAAAAATGCTCTGAAACATTGTAATACAAGATTTGTTATTATAATTTATTGGTAATAATTTTGCATTTAAATGACACATCTTTGATTCATGTTCCATTCCTGGTTCATGTTCTACTTGGAAGTTACTGGAAGCTTGTTTTAATCTATTGCCAATAAATCATTTTAAATATGCCTTATCAATCAAAGAGGTTTTATGTGTCTAGTTATTGAAATATTATTTCTCTGATAAGAATAATTGCTCTATCGAGATCATTATGTTTTGTCCATTGCATGAAATTTATCATTAGTTATCATTCTGCAAACCAAAAAAAAAAAAAACTGTCCCACTATTTTGGAAAATGTCAAACTTCCATTTTGTATCTCCTGCCAGATTCACACATGTAACCATCATGACCATATTCAACTAAAAGTGGATGAAAAAAAATAACAAAAAGGGCTTGTGATCTTTGTAAATATTTGCATGGCATGATGTGGGTTAGGGTTAGACCTTATTATACCTTAATGCAATGAATGAACTCTACATTAATGTTGACTTGAAGAACACAATAAAGCAAGTAACCTTTAACATGGGAGAGTCATGTGAAGAGAGGAGCACTAAAGATCATTGGTTACCATGACAACATAAGTGCATCAAATAGGTTGGTATATGATATGCTCAAGTTGGTGTCATCCCAAAGGGGGAGTCCTTTTACCAAATAAAATTTCTGGATGTCAACAGACCAAATAACATTCTATGAACCACCTTTGGCTTGAGTCTTGTTCTGGATGAGAGGAAATGTGTTTGAGGGATGTCTGGTATTTTGTATGTGATGACACAATAAGATTTTCTTCTTGTTCTTTTTTCCTCTTTTTTCTTAGATTCACTTTGTGTGACTTTTCAGGAGATAAAAGGGGTAGAAATAAAACTGAAAAGAGAAAATCAATGTTTGATAGCGAGAGAGAGAGGGAGAGAGAGATGGTTTTTACCTGAAACAAAACTGGAAACTGAACATGCTGAATAATGTAAGGTAGAACAAAGGTAGAAATAAATTTAGAGCGTGAGGGAGAGAGAGAAGGTGTGAACAAAAGAAGTGTAGAGCAAGAAAGAAAGTGAGAGAGTGTGGGGAGAGAAGGAGAGAGATAAAGCAACAGACAGAGAAAATAGAAAAAAGG
>CALNVZ010003430.1:29654917-29669520 GCA_940671915.1 Paracentrotus lividus | reverse complement strand
AAAAGAAGTGTAGAGCAAGAAAGAAAGTGAGAGAGTGTGGGGAGAGAAGGAGAGAGATAAAGCAACAGACAGAGAAAATAGAAAAAAGGTAGAAAAAGCAGATAGAGAGCAAAGCCAGAGAGAAAGGGGATAGTGGTTTAGAGAAAAGCACTTGAGAAAGAGAGACAGACAGACAGAGAAAGACAGAGAGACAAAGAGACAGAGAGAGATACAGAGAGTGAGAGAGAGAAGAGAGAGAGGAGAAGGGGGGGGGAGGAAAAAGATTATACTAGATACATTAATGAAACATGACAACACATACAGGTAATAATACGCTTTGGCTTTTTTGCAGGAACCCCACGGATCACATAAAAAAGGTGGGATCGGAAAGAGTTGAAAAGGGGAATTATGTTTGAAGTAGTTTCATCAAAAGCAACGCACACACTCTTCTCAATACGTGAAAACCTTGAAACCTCCTCAAATCTCCAGATTTGTCACTTCTGCCACCCACTAAACAAAACTTTAGTTTTCAAAAGAACACTAGAGATGTTTCCAGAGATGGATAAGAGTAAAGTAACTGTATAATAATAGAATCAGATATACCAGGGACCATCTCTATAGAAAGCTTTAGGGCTCAACAGTTTTGTGTATTCATAATTGGACCTTTTTCAGTAGTTTTTAGGTTAGTTGATGTATTTTTAGATTGGGTACTCTAGCTCTTTTGTGCTTTTTCAGTATCATGTGTGGTGTAAACTGGCCAAAATTGGATTTTGCTTGAATATCCGTCTATTCTTTTATATAAATTTATTATATATTCTTCTTCTTCTTCCAATATGGTACAGTTCACTGCTGGTGTATTATTGTACCTTGTCTTTGTCAAGTGCTGAGCATACACTCAAGGTAAAAAGGCTCCACATTTTAATTTCTATGTGCAGCTAAAAACAATTTGAAGCTCATCAGAGTTTCAAGAGTTGCACCTTCTCCTTGAAAAGTTCCAAGGAGGTGCAGTTTGTGATGTCAGATATTTATATAATGTCAACGAAGTGTTACTTCAAATTTACATAGAGAATCAGGGCTATTTTTCTTGAATGAAATAATTTCCTTATTTCTAACAATACTGCGGCTTAATTAGACAATAATCTTTTTTTGAAGCAACTTTTAAATGAACAGTCAAAAAGGTGAAAGCTGATTCTTATTTTAGCTTTAAAAACTTAATACATGTATTTTGCCTTAGTTAATTTATTATCAAATATGTTTATGTTTTTAATGAATACAACCAAGATTTTACATAAAAAACTTGTAAATTTGAGGTGTGATACATTACTTTCTGAAGGTTGCTATGATATAATAATAATAAGTAAGTGCTGATCATTTCTTTCTGTGGCGAGCTGGCTAAACCACAATATGTACACAAAACTGAGAGGAAATGAAAAGAAAATATTTGGATGCAGACTTCCTGTGAATGCTTCAACTATTTTTTTTCTTTCTTTAATATTTTGACTGATTGTAGGGGTGAGTCTGACATAATGAAGTTAATTTTAGCAGTTCCGAAGGATTCAATAAAACCATAACAATCAACAGTTCATTTGGATTCTTCAACCTCTTTTGTGTCGCAGTCATCAGGGAAACATTGATCAGATGTTACTTTGAGTGATTGTATGTGGAAATTTCTTGTAATTTGAAGTTAATTGTGGCCGGTGCGTAATTGATTGGTCGATTCAATATAGGAAATGTACACTGTAGCTAACCCAGAGGGGACAAAAAACACCCCAACACGACCTGGCAGTGAAACTAGATTATTACTTTTCATTTTTGTTTAGAACTTTGTTTCATTCTTCTTGTAAAGCAGTTCGACTTTTGATAGGCAGTGCAATTTGCCTTGAACCACTTTGCAGCTTTAAATCAAAACGCTGAATTTCAAGTCGAGAAAGGGGAGCTGTCTAAAGCTATGTTTTGAAAGCAGCTGACATTGATATTGGTGAAAGGTGATGCAGGAAGTGTGTGAAGTAATAAAAGATCTTTCAAAATCTCATTAGCTGCTTTCAATTCAGATCAAACCGCTTGTCACAGGCGACTGGTTTTCCTTCCTTTAATCTGCCTCTCCATAACCCTTTCTCATTTACCAACGAGTGCCTCCCAGCTCCTTTACACAAAACATCCATGTATTTGATTACTTGTGTAATTTATAATTCTTAACTATTAAGACCCATACGCCTTCCTTTGGACTTGTCAACTTTAGGGAGGGGGAGTTTTCAGCTCTCGGCAAATTTCGCCAATTATTATTCCCAGCTCCCCGTATTTGTGTGTTCTGAATTATGTTATTTTAGGTTTATAACCTCAGTTTACAATAGATTTTGAAAAACCACAAGTTTTGGAGTTGACATGCCTAGTCGATGATTCAGTCAGTTTAACAAAAGGGGGACGAGACCAGCTTGTGTGAAGCCATCGAACTATCAATCAGAAAGAAAAGAAGCAAAATATCTTGTATTTCTTCTCGTCATTTAATATTTGATAAACATGCTGCTGATGAATTAAGTACCAAAACCTCAAAATCACTTGTTCAAAGTTTGCACAAATACCTGGAAACCGGTTGCCCATAAATTATCTCTCTTCAATCAATTTGTTTTTGTGACTGATTTGAATGAATTGGGCTAAAATTTCACACTATCAGATTTATGCTTGTTTACTTCCTGCAAACACAAGAGTGTTTTCTATTTGTAATTATGTTACCTTGACCAGATTTTTCTTAGAAATTACAGAAGTGATTAGCTCACTATTATTTACATCTTGTATCAGTGTGTAGGTCAATCAGAAGTCATTCCGTAAGACATCCATAACCATATCCTCAAAGTGACAAAAAGATCATTAGAAAATTTGGGGTACAAATTAACCACATAGGTAATTTCTGAAATTAGAGGGAAAACCCAAAACCAACAAGATATTACTTCTTTTATTGTAAAGGTAAACCACGATTTTGGTGAAGTAATGAGTGGTCAGAGGATGAATTGAAACATACAGCCCTTCCATTTGATAGTTCAATACAAAGATTTTAGCTGTAAAAGTTGTATTTTAAATGTAATCACAAGCTCAAAAGTATTGTGTGTAGGTAAAGGGTTTTTAGTTAAAATGTAAACCACAGTATTTGTGGAGTAATGAGTGGTCAAATAATGGATTGAATGATAACCATAATAACTGCACTTTATGTGTAAATTCATTTTAACTGTTAAATCTGTATTGTTATTCTGATCATGGGCTAAAAATGTACTAGTATAGGCAAGAAGCTCCTTGATGTAGGCAGGGAGATTCCTCCCATCTCTCTAGTATAGGTAAAGGCTTTATATTTTAATAGTGGAAAGACTTTGTAGTACTTTAGCAATACTGAGTGAATAATTCAACTTGGTTGAAAACAAAAATGGCTGTTTTCATCGAGTTCACGGAGAGTGCGAACATACTTTCTGTTTTGAAGTAGTAGTATGTTTTCTGCTTTGTTTTGGAATCATTCAGCACATTAGATCCAGATATCTGCTTACAATCCACTCACATGCCCCAGATAAAATCGCTGGTGCTGGTCTAATGTGGTGCTTTCACATCCCACAGGTTAGGAATAGGGTTTCTGACGATTCCATGTCATTTGCTTCAGCGGCAATTGCTCCGCTGTAATTTCCATACACTAATTGAATGACTATCTTCAATCCTTAAAACTGAACAATATACGCTACCTCAAACGTAAAACCCTAGCCACAACCCTACATCTTTGACAAAATAAAACCAGGAGCAAATGTTGTGTTACTGGGTTTAGTGCTCGTTGCTAGTCAGGTGATGGTAGATTTTTTTTGTTTTTTTGTTTTTGTTTGTGAATTTCTTGAACTTGTTCATCATTTGGTATTCTTCATTAAAAGCAGCCTGTTACAAAGTCGCCACCTCTCTCATGTATTTTTTTGTTTTTTGGTGATCAAATATGATCACCAAGGCAAGCACCCCAACCTTCTACTGTCTTTCCTTCTCTGCATGTACATGATATAGGAATGGTACAGGCCTATATACAAGACTCCATAGAGAGTCAGTAGACACTAAACAGAATGGAAGCGTTTTAAACCTTTTATCGATGCTGCTGATAGGTCTATACTATGACGCACTCAATGTAAGGGGATCTTCCACAGATCTGGAAGATTGCCTGGATTTTTGGAAGAATGCCCAAATATTTGGACTTCATTTCAGACCTCTGTTTACTTCCACCCCCTTTACACAAAAAAAAAAAAAAAAAAAAAAAAAACCACAGCGGAACGTATCCAGGCAGGGGTGCAAGAGGCATCCCCCTTCTATTTCTGGATTGCTACATGCATGCATGTAGCATTTCAGAAAATCAGCAACTCTGCCCCCCCCCCTCCCAATTTCCAAATTCTAGGTCTGTTGCTACTGAATGGGAAGTATGGAGATAATTATCAACAGCAACAAAATATCACCTCCCTCTCCCCCTCCCTTTGCAAGAAACTTGTCCTAACTCTTATTCTGGGGAGAGATTTCCAATGGGGTTAAATTGTCTGGATATAAATAGAAATATGTCTTCTGAATTTTCTTCTTCCTTGGTCAAAACAGAAGCAATTTCGAGTTTTTGTTGAAGAAACAGGAACAAATCCAGTACATATTTGAAGTTTTGATGATAGACTATTTGAACCATCACTAAATTGGCATGCATCCTCTTTAACCTCTCCACTCAGGTGTTTAGGGGACTATCATCCTTAGATACCAAACAACCCTTTCACCTCATCTTTGGTTGTCAAGGTACACAAAAGTATCTTTACCCATCCTCAACTGTCTTCAAGATAGTCTACATTTTTAGACATCACAGTCCTTGTTTAGATTCATTAAATTGAGATGTTCTTAGAATCATTGATGGAGATAATTTTAACTGTTTTTTTAATAATTTTTTAATTAGCCTGATTAGGCCTAGATACAGAGTCTTTTCAGAGCCACGAATGATGCTTATTAAGTGTTAAAGGACTGAAACTCGGACCTTGTGACCAAGTTGAGTATCCATTAGATCACAGCTCATCTGGACAGCTACCCGTGGACAACAACCCCCAGAACAACTGCCACTCCCCCACCAGATTTAGGGATAGGGGTAGTCTATTGACAGAGGGGGTATCGTTGTCCTAGAACCAACCCTTTACAGGAAGAGATACCCACTTTGACTCATACTCATTTCGCCTCATCCAACATTGTCTTATTACCTTTTGTTCTAATTGCCACTTTGCCTATTTATCATTTCATCTATTATATAACTCCCATGTGGTTAAATGTTCATTTGGTCTAATCTCCCATTGGTCTAACACAATGCTCAACATTAGCATGTGCCCTGTTGCCCGGGGCAACCAGAATTGACCCCCCCCCCCCCCCCGGGCACCAAATTTGGAAGAAATGATCAAAGTAGTTGCCCGAACTGGGCAACCACATTTTTTCGCCAGACTGTCTAATGTAAGGGCTTACATGAAGGACTAAATTTATTGGGCTTTTGACCCTGTAGATCTAAACTAGGTTACATTATGAGTTCATTGTAAATCACATTTCATGCGAAGTTTTTTAACATAAAAATCAAATCGTCAATGTTGTCGTTGTTTTTGTTTTTTTGGCAGGGCAACCAGATTTTTCATTCGGGCAACCATTTTGGAGGAAAATCAAAAATTTGGTTGCCCTGCAGGGCAACTCGTAAAAAATGTTAGTGTCGAGCGTTGTCTAACACCTCTTAGTCAATTCCTGTAACAGACTGGTGATAGACCAAATCTTCATTTCGCAATTAGACAAAAATGCAATTAGACAATTTGGCTATTAGATGAATTGGAAATTGGACCAAGTGGACATTGGGCCAAGTGAGAATTAGACCAAATATGTATTACACCAAGGATAAGTTAGACCAAACTGTTGATAGACCATATTTTAGTCCATGTGGTTTTGGACAATCAGAGAATTGGACCAACTGTTGTTAGACCAAGTGAATATAAACATCATTATAACCCCCATCTCAAGAGATGCTTGTCTACATCAAGAGATGGGTACTGGTATCATCAGACTAGACAGCACTGAACCTGTAATCAGGAGGAGATAGAGTGACAACGTTTGATGAGAACCGCTGTATCCATGGTAACAGGAAGAGGGATTGAGCCGGAGCAGAGCCCCATAGACCCGGTGTAAATTTCGACATAACAGTGGGAGTAATGTCAAAATACAGATATTCCTTAATTTTGATCTTCAGATAGTGAACAAGATTTTTTCGCTATTTCTTACACCAAGAGCATTTAAAGATGTTGAAAGCATTTTTACATTTCCATCTGGTTTTGAATCTAAAATGTACCTATACGGCTCCAGGACCTTCTGGGCATAGGGGCCTTGGTGTAAATCTAGAATGGATCACATGAAACATTTCTGTATGATATTTATGCTTTTTTATTTAAAAAAAATATATGCTTAAGATTTTTAGATTATAGCTACATGTAGGGTGAGAAAGAGTTCACTGGTGAAATGGCCTTCACATTTCTGGAAGAACTCAAAACATTTGAGAGTATATTTAATGAAGTGATGATCCCTTACACAGTACAGTGAGGTGATCCTAAAATCAATTATTAATGAAACATGTTAGCTGACCCCATGTGACCTTTCAAAACAGTGTGGTTTGCCTTAAAATGACAGACAGAGAATATGAGACAATTACTTTTGGAAAGATTAAAAAACACTATTTAAAATTTGAACGGTAGGGTGTACCAATCTGGGTGGCACATCAAAAGAACAACTTTCTCACCATAAAGTAGATATGGGTAAACTTCTGAACTTTTTTTGAGAAATCGGTTCATGCTGGAGGTTTGGTTGTCAGGAAGGCTTCAAACACTGAAATTATTTGTGACAGAAACAATATTAACGGTACATGACACAGCTACCAGTACCCTGGGACTACAGCCTGACTCCCTCACCAATTATGGTGTCCATCGGAGCCCAGGTGTTCCCCATAATTACTGGGCCAAGGGACAACCTGTTCAGGTGCAGCCAGGGGTGAGGCTGCCCCTTGCCCTAATTGTCCCCCCCCCCCCCGTTTCTTTCTTTGTCTCCTTCACCTGTTGGTCTTGAATTACTTTAGGCCCTTTGAAATAAATAAATAGATGTACAAACTTTTACAAAAATATAGGCCTAGGTATTTACCGTAATGGAAGATTATTGAAATAAATATTCTTTGTTTGTTATTGGTGAGATCCCCTTCTGTCAACAAAAAGCTCTTTCAGCCCCATTTTTTTTTTAACATCGTGTTCCACAATTTATGGTCTGACCCCCCCCCCCCCATTCCAAAGTAGGGATACCTATATAAACTCCCTTGCCATTGATTAGCATCAAATTAATTGATTGTCTTGGAAATGGTGGCGGTCAAGTTCATCCTACCTGAGGAAAAGGTTCAGTAACTCACTCCTGGAACCCCCAACCTAGCCTGACCCCTTTCTACCAAACTAGTCCGAGCTCCCTCCTGATATCGCCTGGGGGCAATTTGTTCATATTTTGTGTTCCAGCAAATTTAGGAGAGCTTCAGTTACAGCAATTTGAAATTATGTATTGACAGTATAAATTTCACCCATGTGATCACAAACACTCCGAAGTGTAGTCGGAGAAAGTAGTTCACAAAAGTTCAACCAAAGCACAAGGAATGGTCATGTTTCATTGTTTGGGTTTTCAGTCTTTTTTATGTGTTTCTAGTTCTCAGTCTTGTTTTGTTCCTGATAAGTTGGTGTTTATTCATCATTTGCTTGTATATTGATTGAATTTCATTTAGAGTTGTTTATAAAATAAATGCCAGACATGGTGAAATAAAAATGCAAGTCCAAGCAAGTTATATACAGCATCAATATTTTGACTCCTGTATTTTGAAAATTTAAAAAATATTTCCATCTCCTTTTCATAAAACTGGTCATATCATCTGTTTATTAAAACTTTTCTATCTACTCTCGGATTACAGTTTCTTCCCCCACCATCTTTTCTAAAGTCTATTTCTCCTATTCTGTGTTTGGTTCATGGATAAAAGTACTGAACTTTTCTTATTCATACATATTCATTATCTCCCTTTGTCACAAACTCTATCTTCTCTATCTTGCTCTTTTCCACTATTTCTCTTATTTTTCTCTATCACTAACTCTGTCTACATCTTCTCTCTCTCTCCCTCTGTCTCTCTCTTCTCTCTCTCTCTCCCTCTCTCTCCTGATTTCTATCTTTTTATTTTCTTATTAGCCAACGTCTTTAAAGATCCTTTTTTTTTTTGTATGCATCTCTCTCTCTTTCCCCACATCCCATTTCCATCCCTTTCCCACTTTCTCTCATATTTTCATATAAACATAAGAGAAAGACACAGCTTGATCCATAGTTATTTCAGTTTTCTATAGTTTATTTTTTAGAGGTACAAAACAGCAACAAATACTCCAGCATAATACATTTGTACATATAACTTACATCATAACTCTATTTTCGAAAACTTGAAGAGTTTGGGAAATCTGTGAAACTTTATATTGACACTTTATAGAGATTGTCACCTTCTTAGCAAAACTTATTCAGCTTTAATCTTGAGCACCATAATTTGATAATGAATACCTTAATGAATATGTCTGTTGAAGAGATCCACAATTCAATCAACTTTATGAATACATGTTTTTAATGAGGTGTTCAAATTGTTTCAACTTCTTACATAATACCTTAAAACAACAAAACACTACATGGTAGTACTTTTTCTATTTACACATTAAAACAGACAAATAAAAGGCACTTAAATATTTCTATAAAATAAACCAGCTTTATCATATGTACAGTACAACATCTATTCAAACGTGCTATAAAAACCATGTTGTTAAATTACTATAAACTGATAAAAAGTTAATTAGCAGTGTAACATCTCCCCTCATATCTTTAACTATACCTGTATAGTGTATTAAAAAGATAATACCAAACTGTAACTGGATACAGAAAGACAAATATATTTATTTATGAGACTATATCATGGTATATTTCTACTGTAAGAGAGTAATTAGATTTTAATATTCAAGGCACATAATTATTAAGTACTACTTTTAAGATGGACAAATGTTAATCCAAGGCATTTTGTGATGACAAAAAAGTAGTGGAATGACGACAGGAATGTTACTTTCATATAAAATGTTAATGTAATAAATAACAAAAACTGTACACAATTAAAAACAGCTGTACAGAGAATATTGTATATTACTCTTCGCATAAATGTGACTATCAGTAGCGTTATTTATACAATCAGTACTTACAAATGAGTATTTTGGGAGTTTTTCTGTTCAATAATTCCATATCAATATTTTCTAAATAAGTCAAGTAAGCCTACAACTTTCAGTATGACTTACAAGTACTACAAAAAGTTGTGGAGAGACAAGTACTGATTAGACCTTCTGTCCATTACAGCTTTTGTATGTTATACAAAATGATTGAAATAAATAAGGCACTATCTCTCTTTTTGAAGACATAAATATAGAGTACCATTTTTCTTTCAAGACTATCTTGAACACAAACAAATCATTAGATGTAATCTGAGTTTTTAAACAGGGCAAGAGGGACAACAATAATATAATTTATAATATTTTGCCATTATTTAGGGTGATCTAATGACAATTGTAGGTCTGGGAAATACTGCTGTGTGGTCCCCAGTAGACAAATTACAGAGAAGGAAAAACTAAACTAAACCTTGTGACCTTTAACCCCTGAGAGGGTTAATGTATCCCAGCTGCCTCTAGGATATCCACTAGCCTTCGATAAATGCCAAAATTTTGTGTTTCCTACTTTTGATTTATTCTATACATTTCGTTTTAAAGAGAAAAAGATTCTTCTCCAGAAGTTAATGTTGACACCAACGTTTCTTTAGTTACTTCTGATGATAATATTCCATTATTAATTGAGCAATTGTTTTGACTTACAAATGAACTGTTTCAAATAGAACAATAATTTCGTGTTTCATTTTGTATTCAAGGTATTTAAATGTAAATACATGATTTACATTACTCGGTCGGGTTTAATCAAGTTGAATTCTTCCTTTCTTTGGTGCATTTTCTGGGTATTTAGGCACAATGTGAACACATTTCCAATCCTGAAGTACTTTCCAGGGAATATATAAAACTTTGGTCATAAATTTTTTAGATGGTTGAAACTTGAAAACAAAAATTTGGTCCTTTTCCACATTTCAGAGGGGAAGGTGCACAACTATATGGTAGCACATGTAAACAGTACACGCATGGAATGATTGATTGCAAAGCTTTTAAAATATAATGAAAACTACTTGAATCTAAATATCGTGAAGGCAAAGAATAACACTTTATGTAATTTAAAGAACCATTTTGCCACTTTCTAATGTGTGGTCTGGAGTTAAATCTCTGCAAAGAACATAAAAATGAAATATTGAAAGAGGACATCATCATCTTTTCACGTTTCAGATGGGATAGATAAGATAGGAGATGAGACGAAAGGCCATTAATATGAGTGGTTGATGAACCGTCTGTTTACATGTTAAAACACAAATTGATACAAGGGTGATTTGTGGGGTTTTAATGGGTTTGCTTCGAAAGTTAAAGTTTCCAGTCACTGGAAATGTCAATCTCAAATGACTGTTGTCTTTCGTAAGCCACTTCCTTGCAGAAAAGTAGGTCATCAACCTTTACTGGGCTAAAACACTAGAGATAAATCACACATATCACTTAAAATTGAGCTCTCCAAACAGAGAATGTTTGTTCAGTGCTCTTCAAACAAAAGTGGGGGTATAGAATGGGGAGATGTGGTTGTACTTTTCAATGTTTGTGCTTGCTTTAACTGTCCACAGAGTTGTTAAAAGTTTGTTCAAGATCTGACTGTACCTGCGAAGGAGTCCCACGGTCTGGACTCGGGTACCATGGTGGTGGCGGGCTCGGTGAGGTCTACGTAAGCTGGTGAGCGCTGTGGGGAGGTGTGGGGGTACTGGTAGGCAGGGGGCATGCTTTGGACTGGGGTAGCCCCAGCATTGGCATTGTAGAAGTCCATTTGAGCTTGTTGTTGAGGGGAGTGTTGCTGGGTGGTGGGGTACTCACATTGTGATGTTCGGAAGTCGTAAGGTTGCTGCTGTGGTGGTTCCTGGGCTTGCTGCATGGCGGCAAAGTGGAAGGCTTGCATCTGATGGAGCTGTTGGGAGGAGGGGTACTGTGGTGGAGGTGACATCATATCAAGCTTAGAGTTCACATTGTCCAGAACGGAAGCTTGGAGGGGGCTGGTGTTGCCCCCGATTGGGTGGGGTCTTCCCATCCATTGCCTACCATTGCTGCTTTGAGTGTTGACATTGCTCATCTGGTAGGGACTGTGGGTTGTGAAAGGCGGCATGGCGCATGTCTGTCTGACCATCCCCTGTTGGCATGGCATGGTCTGGGCTCCAGTAACACTTGCGATGGTCTGCACGATGTACTGGTCAAGCTCCTCGGACGAAAACTCCTCCATACCCATGATGTCACCGCCAAAGTCACGAACATCCACACCGGCGAAGTCGATGGGCATCTCCGTCTTGACCTTCAAGGAGTACTTCTGGCGTTTGTTGGAGCGTGTGCAGTCCAGGTCGTTTTTGGGCGTGGTCGGTGGGGTGGGCGGTCCCTGCCCCCCTGCTCCTCCCATCATCATCCCAAGCTTCTCCGTCCTCTCCTTCATGTTAGCCTCAGTGATCTCTTCTCCGACCATAGCGCTGAGAAGGGCCTTGGTTGAGACGTGGTTGGAGGAGTCCGGTGAAGGAACCAGGGTGGAGCGGTTGCCAGGTGGACAAGGCTTCTTTGGGGCGCTGTTGTCATTCTTGTTGCGACGTCTGGGTTGGTATTTGTAGTCAGGGTAGTCTTTCTTGTGTTGCTGACGTAGACGTTCTGCCTCCTCGATGAATGGTTGCTTCTCCTTATCTGACAACAGTCTGTGATAATAGATAAGAGAAAGAAATGAAAATTGGTATAGAATTCACCGAACATGCTAAACATGACTTGATTCAAAAGAGCATCAAAGGGTAAACAAGGAATATAACAAATTAGTCAATTTTAAATATTGATAATTTATGCTTTTTTATATCTTAAATTTTTTAAGTAGGAAAAAAAATGAATATTACATGACTATCTCAATATTCGATGCTCTAAAAGAGGGGTTTGTTGTGGATTTGGCTTAGATATAAGCTTTAATGGATTTAAATGGATCTATATTCTTCTTTAGCTGGACATTTAAAAGTGGAGACATGAAAAGACGAATGTGTGAATAAAAATAATATTACATTAGAGCCCACGCATGGATGAGAAAAATCGGAGCACACCAAACGAGAGCAAATAATAGAATAAAGAATAAAAAGAATCATGAAACTTTTGTTAACAGCTTATCCCCACTAATGTTGGCAGGGGCGGCAGGTTATAGAAGTCGCGAAGGTCGCAGTTTTATTGTGTCAACCTCCATTGATGGGGCATGGAAACAATGAAAGACAATCGAGAGAACACAATAGGGATTATACGGCTTTTTGAATAATTCTCCAAGAATATAACTGTAAACCGTTGCCAATTCATAGAAGTATGGGCAAAGTTTGCCCTCCTGTAACCCTTTCAAATTTTGAAGAACGCATCAAGTGCTTTTTATTTACTTTGCCTAGAGTACCCCAAACCCTAATACATCAGTTACAACCATTCTCAAACATAGGGGTATGGACCATGAATTTATGTTGGGCAATATAATTTATAAAGTTAAGGGATGATAGCTGATAATTAAATGTAGGCCTACATTATTGTAGAAAAATCTATTACATCAACAATTCAAGTGAAAATTCAACATGAGTTGGTAACTAATGTATTCAATGTTGATCTATATGTCTGTCACCTATATAGCAAGCAACAAAATACAGATTTGACAATCGAATGACATACAAATCATATCACACTGTAATCAAAATAGGCCCTAATTTTGGAGAGACAGTTTTCGGTATTTTCCCCTCTGTCGAAATCTAGAGCAGTAGAGACCTTTCTGATGCTAAGCCTGCAGTCTACTCATAATTTTAATTTATTCAAGATCTCATGCACACATTGTAACCACACAACCATAAAAAGGCATACTCCGAAACGAGCTGGAAAAGTAATTCAGTGTTTTCTTTCACTTTTATCATCTTTTTGCCACAAAATATGGGAAAATAATTTCCAGAAATTCCTCGGGTCATTGGGGTCTCTGATTCACTCATCGAATTCTCCCCAAGGACCGGAGCAGCTAGCTCCATTATGAGTTAATTCAAAAAGCAGTGTGAAAATGCATTTCATGGTTACACAAATTCATACCTTTGGCCTCATACATCTCGCACCCCCCCCCCCATCCCACCAGCAACGCTCTTCCACTCTCTCTCTCTCTCTCTCTCTACAAAACTTTAAACAAACCTTTGTAGACTTTGACCTTTTTTTTTTAGAGTACCTATAACCATTTAGGTGTAGGATGGGCGAGTAGTGCAAAGAACAATAAAAAAAGAGAAGACAATATAGGCCCAAGATAAGTGCACTTTATCAATAATCGACTGATATGTTAGCTTGATTCCGATCTAATTCATTGAACAAGATTCAAAATTATAGGTTTCCTGAAGTAATTAAAAAAGCTGGGGTTTATTTTTACAACAGAAAAGATAAATATTTGGATGATTCGCAATCGGCTAAGTTACCAAACTCTTGAACGATTAATAATGAATTTAGAGGAAATTGAGTGATACTTCCCACATTCGAATGTGACACTCGGGACACCTGCAAAGTTCTGCCACGCGAATATGCGAATACACCCACGTTATATTTTGATGGAGGGTTTATATTTATGTTCATGATTTAGGGTGGTTATGACTCATCATTGTCCAGGCAGAATTTTATTAATAACCAGAAAAACTACACGTGTTTCATTTTAGTGCATATTTGCAATATTAGTAGATTACACATGACCTAAAATGCGATAGGATTATAAAATCTTAATTTAAAGGTATTTGGCAATCCATCTCACCCACAACTTCCTGCTGCTGTCTTAAGTTTATGGAAAGTTCATTTTATGAATATGACCCTTACTTTTGAAATTGATACTGAATGACAGTTTCAGGGTACTAGAGAAATGCATCCACATAAAACCACACAAATCCATACAAGTTGAGACTACATTATAGCAAACCAACATCTCAGCTCAGCATCATCCCATTTCAATGTAATGGAGTATATATACAAAGTTTACCTCAATACTTTTACTGATAAACATGATCTTAACTTGAGGTATTAATACTCTTGTCATTTCATACAGTCTTAGGAATATAAAATGTATAGAAGAAAAGATACTGATAAAGTTAGGGATTGTAATCTCACCTCCATAGTTTTCCCAGGGTCTTGCTGAGTTCCGCGTTGTGCAGCTGCGGATACTGGTGTCCAAGCTTCTTCCTGGCAGCCTGAGCCCACACCATGAAAGCATTCATGGGTCTCTTGATGTGCGGCTTCCTCTTCCCGTTCGGTCCCGTTCTCGTCGGGATAGCAACCACGGACCAGTCGTAACCGTTCAGCACCCTCGACACCGCATCCCTGATGGATGGAGAGAACTGCGCGGCGGTT
>CALNVZ010003430.1:29601233-29643232 GCA_940671915.1 Paracentrotus lividus | reverse complement strand
AAATAATTGTCATTTTCAGTTTCTACGTCGAATTTTACTATAGAAACAACTTGTTTTAAAAAAAAAGTTGAGATTCGCCCAACCCTAGTATTATCTCCTTTCAGTAACCAAGCATAATCCATCGTTTTGTAAAACATGATTTACGCGATGGTACTTTTAAAACTACTCCGATTTTGAAGTGCTCTGTTATATTAAGCTCAATAGTTCAGTGGGAACCGTTGTACCTGCGAATTATTTATGATCTGAATTTCATTCTTCTATAGTATAATTCAATTTTCAATTATCGTTACAAAAAGTAACCTTGAGAAACTAAATTGCGAGCAGATTCTTTGTGGGGTCAATGCAATAAGGAGGCATTAAAACTCACTAATTGTTACCATGAAGGTTTATACCACGGAATTATAAATCTACATGTATAGTTATGGATGATAATGCCGTATCATCGACATTTTCAGAGGAAAATCTTAATTGCAAATAACTAGCAAAAAGAAGGAAAAATGAAACCAAGATTAGCTGAACGTGTCTTCGATTGAAACCTCAGCAATTATGCGCTCATTGATAAACCAAAAGTGCGTATAATCACATTTTCTTTGTGTTCGAGAGGCGTGTCAAAAACTACTTTGACAATATTGACTAAAAAGCTTTATTTCCCCGAGTCATACAGCTAAGCACTGAATGATTTGACTGGTCAGCATGTCAACATATAGCTAAGAATCAAAAGTAAAGATATCTGCAAACAATTCAACGAAAATGACTAAATCTGGTTGAAGAACGAGGAAAGAGAAATCGCAGGTATACCTGGTATATAGAAGACGTGTCAATCAATTTTAATTAATTCTATGACGATGAAGGGTAAAGTCATTTGATTGGCAGCATTTCGAAACTCCTGTACTAACCCTGATGATTTACATAGGGGATTAGGATTATACTCCGTGTTCATTTGTACTTGAACATGATTTTGTTAAGAGCCGGTGTTTAGTACAAAATAATGTTCGTAGTCGAGTGGTCTAATCACTTGACCGGGGATGCAAAGGTCATGGGTTCGATTCCCGGTACGGTACTTGTGTCCAGGTGTGTTCTTGAACATGATTTTGTCAAGTACCAGGAGGGTTAGTACACCCTACTGGCCTTTAGAATTCACAAAAGTGTTCGTAGTCGAGTGGTCTAATCACTTGACTGGGGATACAAAGGTCATGGGTTCGAGCCCCGGCACGGTACTTGTGTCAGGGAGAGTTCATTTGTATTTGAACATGATTTTGTCAAGAGCCAGGAGCGTGAGTACATTCGCCTGCCTCCAGAAAGTGTTCGCAGTCGAGTGGTCTAATCACTTGACCGGCACACAAAGGTCATGGGTTCGATTCCTGGTATCGTATTTGTGTCAGGGAGTGTTCATTTGTACTTGGACATGATTTTGTCAAGAGCCAGTAGGGTTAGTACTTCCTTATGCTTTCAAAAATATACAGAAGTGTCGAATTCAAGTGGTCTAATCACTTGACCGGGGATACAAAGGTCATGGGTTCGATTCCGTCAAGGCACTTGTGTTAATTCTATCTTCACAGTTTCTCCCTGGCTTCTCTCCCCAACCAGGTGTACCTATACGGTACTTGGTAGGAAAAACATAAGTGTTGTCCTGGGTGGTGTACACTTTCACCAATTCGGTCGTAAGTTACGACTGGTTACAAGTTCTTGTACTAAGTGATTGAGAATGTGGTTAGTATAGCACTCGTGTCGGAAAACGCTGCAGTCGTAACTTTACCAACGACTTGGTGAAACACCACCCTGAGATGGTCCCTTGGGATCGGAAAAGTGCCCAAAAAGACATCTAACCATGAGATGAATGTGGTTATAACATGAAAATAATACCATATACATGGAAAACAAACTATTTTTGTTATATAGTGTTGTTTGTATATCTGTATATTTGTATTATCATAATTATGTCTTTTTAAAAGCGTTAGATTTTGGGGATCTTTATCTCGCTGGTGTCCGTATTATTCGAGAAGAAACACATGTCTCTAAAACCAGGCTCGACCTTCCTCTGTCAAATAACATTAGTGGTAGAATTCAAAGGACAAAGTTAGATGGTTTTGATATAAGATGAACGGAAGAGTCTACTCAAGATAATGGAGTACTCTCTTGAAATTGTCACCGCAGGCCTAAACCACTAACGTCTTTTCCGATATCTTGTAGGGATCTCCTATACGATTGAGCATGGAACAATCATCAAATACAGATTCGATTACTTTAAAGCATGACTCTGTCTTTGTCTTTCTTACAGAAAGTTTCAATTTCAAATTAGTTTGGGTTATGAACTTGAACAGCTTTACAGGTGCGTTGCGTGTGACCTTGATTAAAAAAAGAGAAGGAAAAAAATGTGTAAAAGAAGATATAGATAGACCTATATTGGAGCGTTTGAAACCAAAGTCGCATATGATATTGAACTTGAAGCATGGGCTAATTATCAATTTATAATTTTATTTATTTTCTCACGGTAGCCATCCATGACAAAACATAATTATTCGATATTAGTAGCGGATGTGTTTTGATATGATACTCGTAAATCAAACGTCAACGAAGGAAAATGTGTATCAAGTTTTTGCGTTTTCCCCACTGTTTTTTATTTATTTTTCTTTGCGACATTCATGCGTTATACGTTCATGAGTTACGTAACACTCCCACCCTCCGCCATAAACAGGTTTCAATTTGCAATATAATTGTTATAACTGATCCTTGAAACATTTTGATTTACCCCTAGTAAGGACATCTCGGCGTGTGTGGGCCTTTCTCAATCCGAATGATCTCTGCATGATCTGTTAGCATAAACATTTCCGGTACTTACTTTATTGTGCATCGTGACATTGGAGCTCTGCCCCGCCCCCTCGTTATCTTGTCAAATCTATGCCCCCAAACTCATGAATAAGCCGTGGCACCAGTGGCTGCGCCAGTAAGGTTTATGGGGGCGGGATATGCCCCCTTCACTTGTGTCCTGCATAAATATACGAGCTGTTGAATTTGTATTCTACTTTCAACCTTGTTACCATCCACAATAACTTAGGAAGCGTCTTGCCCCCCCCCCCCGTTATCTGTCAAATCCGTGTCCCCAAACTCATGAATGAGCCGTGGCACCAGTGGCTGCGCCAGGGACAACTGGGGATTTCCTCTTCCCCCATGTTGAATTTATTTATTTTGTCTTTCACAGTAGCATTGGAATTCTCCATCGCCCCTCGTTATCTTGTCAAGTATAAGCCGTGGCACCATTGGCTGCGCCAGTGAACGTCCAACAGCAGAATGGTTTCCCCCATTCCTCCAGGCCTTGGATACCTACATTTTTTTTTTTAGTTTACATGTATATTTTTATTCTCAACTTAAAAATTTCATGAAATGTCCTCGGTTATATTAAAGGAATTAAGTAGCTTTCAAAAACAAGAGCAATTATATTCAGATTAATAAAATATTATTGTTCCAACAGTAAAAACAAACTACTGAAGTTTCAGATCAAATGAAAATTCATTTACTACCTTAAAACAGTGTAACAAACAATGCCAAGCATACAGTCGAATACCAGTACCTCTGGCTGATGTCCTCGGTTATATTAAAGGGATTAAGTAGCTTTCAAAAACAAGAGCAATTATATCAAGATTAATAAAATTATATTGTTCCAACAGTAAAAACAAACTACTGAAAGTTTCAGATCAAATGAAAATCATTTACTACTTAAAAACCCCAGTGTAACAAAACAATGCCAAGCATACAGTCGAATACCAGTACCCTCTGCTGATAGCCCACCAGGCCGCTAGAGACGGGGGACTTTACAACAGGAAATGGGTGTGTGGAAAAGCACATGGTTTTATAAACCATCCGGTGTTGGTTTATAAATTTTGAGTATGAAATCATTGATATCTCGAAGGTAAAGCAGCAATTAGCTTGCAATTTTGAAGAGATACCAGACTACCTAAGTGTTTTATAATTATGTTGGCAAAATAAGCTAAATCGAATTAAATGTTGATTTGAATATTCATTCAATGTTACGCATCCCTTTAAAGCCCTGCCCCGCCCCTCGTTTATCTTGTCAAATCTGTGCCCCAAAAACTCATCAATGTGTCTTGGCACCATGTCTGCCCAGCGAGAGCGCAGATATCAATTCTAGTTGTAAACTAGATTGAAGAGGGCGCTATCACTCTACGCAAAATCAAACGCCTGCCATAGACATTTTGTATTTTGCAGCTTTTTTCACTTTGTTTTCTTGATTATGGCGGAGCAACTACCTTTTCAAAAAGAAATTCAACTTGAATAATTACGTTAAGAGTTTTTTTTTTCAAAAATAAGGAATAACTTACTGCAAAGGGGGAAAAAGTCCTGTCACTTGTGTCAATTCGAAATCCTAATCAGATCAAATTCCTGTACAATATGGCAAAATTTTGCTCTCAAAAAAGCTCATACGCCACATAATTATCTTCCTGGATAACGCATAATTATATAACAGCTTAATGATCAAGCCGTTTTTTAAAAGCTTGAATTCTCACCTTTCCAGAGATGGTTAAATTCATTTCGATTGGTTAAAAAAAAGTCCTGTCACTTTGAACATTATCACAAACGAATCTTTACTCGATGGGTCAATAATTTCCGCATATCACATGCATATCCCATGTGGACGGCGTCTTCGCAAGATGTGACAAGATCACTAATTTATATCAATAATTTAGGAACATCAATTATGTGAAATAAAGATTCTGATTACAACTTTAGCACAATGGTGTTATAGGCTTTCAAAATGTATTTTCCCAATTCTGGTCTGAAGCATCTACCTACGAAAACTATGATATAAGTTCAATTATTTATTTCATGTCCATGAGAAATTAGCTCGAACGGATCGACTGACCAGACCATTTTACCACAGGAAGTTTTCTTAGGCGAGTTTTTGTACGCTAAGTAATAATTGCATGCAAGTTGTCAACGTCGCTTCCCGCCGTTATAGCGCGGGTTTTGTGACATTAATGTAGAACGTATAATTTTCTGCGCCGCTCAGTGGTATTCCACTAAACTCATGAATGTAATGTTGCGTTGTCCCTCCTCAAATAATGGACGCGTCTTTATGTTAAGATTTAATGTCATACGTTAGGTTTACATTTCACGTGGAGTAGAATTGATATGGGATTCCCATGCCCTTCCAGAATTACGATTTGTTCAATTTATTTATTTTGTCTTCCAACCTTGTTATTTTCCACATTAGCATAGGAGCCCTGACCCACCCCCTCGGTATATTGTCAAATATGCGCCCAAACTCATGCATGAGCCGTGGCACCAATGAATTCCACGGGGGGGGGGGGCGTTCCTTATTTGTAGTTATTCTGCGACTATATTTATTTATTTATCCATTCATGTATGTATTTTTTACTTTCACCCTTGCCTGTGTAGGCGTTCACAACGTTGGAGCATGGAGTGATGCCCCTCTCTTTCGTTATCGTGTGAAAGTGTGTGCACCCAATCTCAAGAATGAGTCTTGGCACCACAGATTCATAGGAAGAGAGGGATTGGAGATAGGCCTATGTATTGAAACTTTCAAACTTTTTGTAATCGTTCAAAGCTTTGGGGTATGTGCCCCCAAACTCATGAATGAGTCGTGGCACCAATGTCTATGCCAGCGAAGTCCCCGAGGGTATTCCCCCCCTTCTCCATGAATTGTATACTTAGAAATTTATTTATAGCTTTATTACTCGAGCAAACTCATATTTCGTTTGTTCTTTTTTTCCCCTCCCTTTTCTTTTTTTCTTTTTCTTTCAGCCCTATATGCATAAATTGGCATGATGTGGCCTACTCATAGTACGAATGTGGTTCACATGAAAATTCGCATTTCCTCGACTCATCAACTTCTTAAATCCTGTCAAAATATATCCCCCTGTACACACCGCTGGTTTTACTTCTCTGTCATCCATCACATCCTATTAACCTCAATGGTCAACGAGCCATTTGATAACATTTGTATAACCTTCCATCACATTAGCATAAACATTCGAGCTTGACGGTGGTCTGGTCATTGATACATAGTAGTTAGTATCCATGGTGATGTGTATCCACCTTGCTTGTTTCGGCTTGGATCTTGGCTTCAAAACCGCACATTTGGCGCGAGGCGCCCTTCGAAATATGGCTCGCCTATTGCTAAATTAATCCTCTCTCCCTCCTCGTATACTTTGATTACATGTTTCTCCTTGACCCTACCAATGTATTTAGAACAAAGAAACCATTAGAATATAATAATTACAAATGAATACCATCACGAATAGTTATTTCAACATATTAAATGTTAAAAAACAAGTTCTTCAATATTCACATTTTCTTTGATCTTGTAATGTGATTTTCGTATACCAAATGCTGTAATATGCAAATATATGAAAAGGGGAAATAATTTTAGAAAGAAAAAAAAAGTAGTTCAGATTTCATTATTGTTTTATTTTGTTTTTGTTCTGTTTTGTTTGTTTTGGTTCTGTTTAATCAAAACGTTCCGCTAGTTTATTGTTTCTCTTTTCGTTTTTCCTCTTTCTATTTCTCTGATTTCTGTCCCTCTCTTTCATTTTCATTTTTTTTTTTTTTTTTTTTTGGGTGGGGGGGTCTTGTAAATTTAACGTGTTAAAGTGAGTCATGCTAACAAATATACACGTACCTAATGGGCGTTATGATTCGGAATTGTAAGCTATACAACCATTTTCATTCATAATTCATGACAAGTAGATTATTTATGAGCTCACACTCCAAATAGTAACAAAGGATCGGGTGTTCTCCAAAAATAGCATTTTATTTTGAGCAATATATCGAATTGAGAAATAGATTGATATCCCGAGTTTCCCAGGCAGACCTATGTATTACCATTCTCTTTTAGATTGAATAGTAAATAGAATAGTTTCCTAGCAACGGATTATTCCAGTGTGATTATTTTGTAGCCAGTTGTAATTTTTATATCAATTTGCCGGCATTTTTGTAGCTCAGTAACTAGGAGAGTTACGTCATAATGTACACAGGTCCATGGTTACGTATCAAACACTTTCGATCCTTTCGTGGGATTATCAAACTTGAAATAAAATGTTAATGCATTCCAGACATATCGTCACGTAACTTGTAAAAGTTATGGTGCATGCGAAACATATAATTGCGTCGTTAGGGTAAATATAACTGTTTAAAAAAACCTAATTGATAAACAATACTACATCACACTACATGAATTAATGAGTTTTGGCCAAGTCTTTTAGCATCCCCAAACAGCGGTACCCGAAAACTTTAAGGACTTACATCATATTTTCATTAGGAGCAATACAAGTGGGGGTTGAACCAAAAAGAAGCAATTTATCTGAATCGATTGCGACAAGACCAATTTCCTATCAGTCACAAATCAATCTCCTCCTTTTTTAAAATCAAATATTTGTTATGGGGCTCCGATAGGACTCGAAGCCGAATTGTGTTAATGAATTCACTCTAAAAAAAAAGGAAAAACAAAAGGAGTGTTTGTGAGAAGGGGTTCTTTAGTTTTGCTCATCGGGGCCCTCAAAATCTGTTCTTCAAAAGATCCAGAGGCAGCGGAACCGGGGGGGGGAGCAGGGGGCACGGTGCCCCTCGCCCTCTCTTTCATCCACCCTATAGTGCCCCTTTTCATGACGAATAAGTGCCCCTTTCCTTAGCTTTAAAAAAAAAATGCCATTTTAATAGTAAAAAGAAGCCTTTCAGCGTTTCAAAAAGTCTCATGGACATTTTCTGTTTTAAAAAGACGCACTTTTAATGCTAAAAAGTGTCCCTTGTTTAATACTCCACATGTCTTTTAAAACCCAAAATTTTCAGCTCGCGTTTCGCGCTCGCGGATAGTGAATAGGGTCTATAATGCACATTTAACTCCAATTTTTAGCTCAAAATTTTCGGCTCGCGCTTCGCGCTCGCATTGCTTTTTTAATTTTATCATTACTCAAATACAAAGCCATTAAGATTCTTAAAAGCATAAATTTAAAGGTAAATTTCACTGCGCACCCCCGTTTTTCCGAATACTTTCTCTTTATGTCTTTCATCTCAAGTGCCATTCATGATTCTCTCTCTTTTTCTCTAAATGGTGTATGAAGAAAAATAATAGAAATGTGGTTCTCGAAAATGTAAAGAATCCCAGATGAAAAAAAAAACGACGATTCATCTTGTTCATTATACAGGACACAAAAAAAAAGGTTCTAAAAATGTACTTTTTTTTTCCATGAGTGTAGTCTGTATCCAAAGACTATTCATCTCCTGGGTATGACCATTTCATCACGTAGCCCTGGAGAGTGCAGCACCTACGATGACGAGCGAATCAATCCAGAGACGACATTCACCCGAAACAAGATAGCATAATGTCTGTGACCTTTCAACTTTGACCTGAGATGTCCCCACTAAACCTGAGTCCAGATCGTCCCTGGTGATCGTCGTGAAGATACGGGTAGTAAGCATGATAAAGGATGCTGTCATCACCATAGCAACGGTTTCCTATATCTCCACTGGAATCGATTTTGTGTCTTGCTTTTGTGTTTATTGACATTTCGTTCACCTTTTCGAGGAAGGCTAATACCATTCGTGGGTGTTTGATACCATGACGTCATAATATGTATCATATTACGTCATCTTCGTCGTCGCTAATTGGGCGATGGGTTCAAAACGATCGGGAAGCGCCATAATTAAGGGGGTTTAAAACAAAAAATGAAATCACAACCTAGCGTATCATGTACATGGTTAACGGTTTTTTTTTCACCAGTTGTTGTTGTTGCTGTTGTTAATTTATTTGCTTACCTCATTTAAAATGAAGAGAAAGTACGGAAATAGTAATATTGTTATCAAAGCAAAATTGTTCGTCCTGATATTGAAAACATTTGACGAGAATAATGATTACCCCAACACCAACCTGGAGTCTCCTTCATAATACACGAAGTAGTAGGTTGCTGAAGTGGTATCATATTCGTCTTTTTCATGTTTATATGATTTGTCTGATCTGTTGTTCAGCATCTTTGGAGTGAACTTGTTGATAATTTTCAAACTTGTCATGAAGGTTACTAACAAAAGCATTTCTGCGTTGACATTTCTTCACTAACAAAGGCATACTGAACATCTAACAGATATGAAATTACCACTACTTTATCCTGATTGATTACATCTATTATAACATTATCAACAAAAATAATAATCCGCATATCAAACCAGTGCGATGTTTTTGTGTTTTTCTACTAAAAATGTTCTTAAAGTGTCAAGTTTCCAAGTTGTGCGTGTAAATTGAGAAGGATGTGATGATGATGGTCGGTTTGTTTTCGGATAGTTGGGATGTTCGAGATTTCGCAGTGAAAGCGATCGCACCCACTGTTGTCACCATGCTTTTAAAGACAATAGTTCTGGGAGCAAAACACAAATCAAAATCAAACTTGTTGAATTTCTCCTCGGATTGTCCCACTTGACTTTGTCAAAATATATTGTGCGAGATATATTGGTGATCCGGTTATGACTTCCAATGAATTTTAGTATCTTAAAGAACTTGAAGCCTCGTTTGGACATTCACAAATAAGTAGGCCTATAGGACCATAATAATCTCTGTTGAAAACATAACAAAGGCGCAATACAGTCCTTCGACACTCATGTAATGCTGCAGTTACACAAACACTTAGTATAGCATGTATAGTTACGTCTGGTTGCGTTCAAAATTATTTTCTTTTCTGCGGATCCAAACGGATGCCTTCCGTCATTATTATTCAGAAGTGGAAATAGTGATAATTTTGTTCACCCAATAAAACAAAGAAATGATAAGAAATGATAGAATAGAAGATGAAGTAAGATTAAAACTACAAAAACGTAACTATACGTAAGTGTCTGTGTGACTGCAGTATTAATTTTTTGTTTTTCTCGTAGCCGTTGAAAAGGGGATATGCGTGGTCATGACTTAGATTAATTAACTGTTTGATTGCCAAAGTCGGCTACCTCAATTTGAACTTTGCAGGAGAAATCGTTCGTTCACAGGATTTAATTGAAATGGTAGTATCAATATGGACTGTAATAATAATATTCCAAATTCTTTAATTCTCTCAAAAACCGAATATCGGCTTTAACTCTTGAGTGAAGGTAGATACCATGGATACGAAGATGTGTCTCGCATTACCTGGGCTAATGGCGGTGTGATGTTACGCCTGTTTTCACTTGGAATAAATTGGATGATTACAAAGATGGTTTCGGGGACCTGTGAAAATAACTTGTCCTTATTCCACTCCAAAAACGGCTATAGTTGCAACAGAGAAAACTTGAAGGGGACATTAACTAATTTGAAGGCAGAGAATTTAAAACCACACACCTATCTGCCCTAAACATAAACATAATTTGCCAGATACATAAAGATTTTACTATTTTAGTTCGACACATGCACATTATTATCATTATTTGAACCATGCTGTCGGCCTGAATATTTATATCAATTTAGGTGGAAAAGCATTATGGCTGATTTATTTCCCCCGTCGTTAGTTTTACATGTTTTAGTCTTTTGTTGCTACATTTTAGTGGGGATGTATTACTCATTGCAAAGTATCGAATATACAAAAGTTAGCTTAAATTGTCTCAAAACAAAATAAGCTAATTACATAAATATACATGTAGGCTAAATATATCTGTTTAATTAATAAAGGGTAGGCCTATACTTAAAACCGAACCAATGTAAATGTTGCCAGCATGTAAGATTTGTGCTGATCAAAAATAATTATATTTTTTTATTTATTTTTTTATGGGTGGCCTGTAGTATTATGGTAGAAAGAATTATCAGCAAGGAAATAAGAGCCACAAACTTTTGTTTTCTTGTATTATTATTATTGATATTCGATGTCTTGCAAAGATTCTCCAAAATATGTTTTCCTCTGTATTGATCATGTTGATAGTCATATCTTTATAAGAAGAGGTCTGAGGTCGAAAGTAGTTGAAAGTTGAACCTGATTGGGGTATGCAGAAAGCGAGATGATTTAGTATCAGGTGATCTGTAGAGGTCACGTGTAACGAGATACCTTGTTTTACCTCAAAGAAATCGAGCCGAAACATCATCAGCGAGTAATAATTCCCAGGTACCTAAAATATGAATATGATGCATCCGCTATTAAATGGGCTTCCTTCGTATCTTCCTCTTTGTTTTTTGCATCCTCGATTTGTAATTTGACGATACCGTTATTATCATGGGATTGTCCAATTTGGGCTTAATGCACCGGTTTGGCTATCGTTTCTATGATTTACTGAAGTTTCTGTCGAATATTTTTTAAATTCTGAATTCTTTATACTGTTTATCCCATTTCATTCAAATTCAAAGTAATACAATCCCATCAGGCTTTGATATTGGCCAATATTGAATTTATTTTGGCAAACCTTGGGGTGATATTAATGATGTCTGAGCAGTGGTCCAATATTATTCTTGGTTTTAAGTGTATTATTAAGTAACATTGTTGAAAAGAAAACTCACTGCTATAAAAATATAAGATTTAAATATTTGAAATATGCCTACCAACATGACCAACATTGTAAATACCAACATTGATTGGATCTTGTGAGAGAATCTTAAAAATCATTTTTTTTTTAATTAATAATAAGGGGATCAGGGGATGCCCTCTACTGATATTTGAGTCATGACCTCCTATAGTGACCATCATGTCTGCCTTGGCCATGTCCCCTATAGCCATTCTTGACCCTACAAACTGACCATCAAGAGTGGATAGGTTGTAACGTTCCCATAATCATGCTTGATATGCCAACAAATCATCAATATGTTGGTACTCTTGCTCTTAACTCCCCCCCCCCCCCCCCGTTCTAAGATCATATAGAAAGTGTATTCTTACTTTTTGGATGAGAGGGGAATGCAATAATTAATAAGTCAACAAAATATGCAATAACAGTTCAATTTTGAATGGTGATATTTAACCAAGGAGGTGTAACTCCTCACATTTTCTGTTTTAACAGTATGTCCATATGAAAATTTTGGTCTGTGCTCTGTTTGCAGTTTGTATTTAATTAAGAATTTAGTCATTAGGAGCCTACCTTGATGCCTATTTCAAATGAAAATAGAGAATATTGGATGCCTCATCGAACACCACTTCTCCCGTTTAAAGCCCCCCTCTCTGGAGATAAAGCCTTGCTCATTAAATAGATCAAATATGAAAGAAACAATGGGGAATCAAATTTTGTAACAGCAAGATAATACCCATCATTAGAACTTTTTTTTTTCTCCTTGATGTACCAACGCCATGAACGTGTCTTGATCGGAGAGGGGCTTGACCTCATAAGGTGAATCGTCCGTCCTCAAACAACCCTTCCAGCCGTTCTTGACCCTTCTAATGCCTATCAAGAGTACAACATGTATCTGGTGGGATGATGACCTGTTGCCAAACACCAACCCGTAATAACCCATGTATGTACCCCATCAATCTTCCACAGTCTGTGTCCAAAAAAAAAAAAAAAAAATGGTACAGTTGGGGAAAAAATAATTTAGGTGTTCAATATTTTCAAATAATGTGTGTATATGGTACCAAATTAAAGCCAAAAGATTTTTCTTGCTGATGCGCTTTGTTCTGTATAATTTGCTTTCGTAAAACAAAGGTTATGCTAAATTTTGTTCGACGAGGAACAAATCGAAATTGCGCACTTCTGTTGTTCTGGAGCGCTGTATTCATGGCCATTATGCGAAACCTACACAAAGGCATGGGACGGCATGCGAAAAATTGATTTTTCTTGAATATAGAAAACAAGTCATATCTAAAAAATTACAGCACCAAATGTGAAGAAAAAAATTGCAGGAGAAAGTCTGATTTTCCTGCTTTATGAAAATACCAAACAATACCAGTTTGTGATTAATCTTCATAATATTAAAAAAAAAAGTGTTCCACTTGTACCATTTTATCTGACACAGACAGTACTTCAAAGATGTACAGAATAGATAGACATTTATCGTATGCTACTTCTGGTTAAAAATATGAAAATGTCAAAGAATAAGGAAAATTGTCTGTATTATACTAAAGGAATTCCATTCTGAAAATGTCACTAGACGGTATATCTCTATAATATTCCCTGATTGAATATTAATATATGGACTGGGTTGGGCGATAAATGGAGCGTGCGATTCTGGATCCTTTGAAGATTTCTGTCTGGACCAGTCCCCGAACTAGGCCAGCTTATTAAAGCATAAATCATCGATTAATCATCTCTAACCATGCTTAATATCACTCAACGTTTGGAGGAAGAAATATCAAGAAAGAAAAAGAGAGGAGTAGTGAATGATTATCTTCCCCAAAACTTCCCCAAATTGGTTCAATTTTTTCTGAGTTGGTCCCTTGGGGGAGATTTGCTTTGAGAGTGGGTAGTCTTAACCAGGCTCGTAAATGGATGGTTGGTTTACATAAGGGCACATCCAAATGACAGCCAGATGCCCAACAGAAATACCTGCATCCCCAAGATTCCTTACCAGAAAGCAAAGTTAGCAGCGGATCCAAGATTTGAAAGTAGGGATGGGGGCAGTCCAAAAACGCGAAAAGTGTGGGAGACGCAGCGTAAAGTTAATGAGTGATTTTCAAAAAATAGGGGCGTACGTCTGGTGCCCCCAGAGTGGGTAGATAGAGAGAGTGACGACACGCGTACCCAAAACTAGGTGCGCTCAGTCAAAGGTCAAACATGGGGAGCTGAAAAGGAACTATTTTTGTAATCATTGCGCAATTATGTTAAGACGCATCCTGACCGCGCATCCTGGCAGCGTATGATTAAAACACATGAGCTTATTGCAAAAAAAGTTCCATTGGCACTGAATCAGCTGTTGAGGGCATCAACTGCTTATGAAATAGTTCCTTTTTGAGCCCCATGAAAAAATTGACCAATCAGAGACGACTTCCGTTGTCGCCACTCTCTCTATCTACCCACTCTGGGTGCCCCGGGCCCCTCCTCTGGATGCACCACTGCATAGAGGCCGCTGTAGGGGTATGCATGGTATAAGGAGGGTGATACCCCCACTCATTATGAAATATCTGCTATACACTGATACAAATAACCTGTAAGCAAAATAGGTGGAGATATTTTTGTTCTCATTGGACAGTTTTGTCGGGCACCATCCACATGGAATAAATTACACGCCTCTGTCAGGAAGATGAGGGGTTCTGCGTATAAAAGTAATATACGGGGGTATACTCTTGCTTTTAGGGGAAAAGGGGGAAAAATCCTACCCCCGTAATAAAGAACAAACCAACAAACATGTATAATAAAATATAATAAAGAATAATATCACAATATCAATGTTGAGAATGTGTTCATCAAACGTTGATCTAGTCACATTGGAATGAAACGCTTCATTTAATAAGATATTTAAAAAATAAAGTTCATAAATGTTTTTATCTCGCCTCTTTCAAAAGTATATAGTTAATGCGTTTTCATAACTTCTTCATGATTTATGAATTTTGATATTCATTGCACTGAGGGGGTATAATATTGCGATTATTTATTAATTTTCTCCAAAGAAAATCGACGTGATTATGGAAGTAACCTTGAAAATATTCATCCTGTCTTAAATTCTCTACTTCAGAAATTTAATGACGGTCATCGAAAAACATATAACATTTGGAAACAGACATTGTTTCTCTATTACCATGGCAACCACTAATGGATGCGTTCTCTTGATAGTTGTAAAGTAATAATGTAGCCCATCTATCACAGGCTCTAACATGGGACTCCTCTGACACGTATATGAATAGGTCGGAAATCGTCCATCCCCAAATGGACAATTAGCATAATGATTTGACATACTTCGGTGGAGCATCCCAAAGTTCTTGAGGTATACATGAGGGAGGATGATCATATTTCAGACATAAAGAGAGCTAAATTTCAACCAAAATATGACTACAAATATTTGGTCTAGACAGTAGTGACTTTGAACTTGCCTTTAACTACCATGATTACAATTGATCACCAAACAGGATCCTGCAAGGTGATCAATTTCGAGGCAAGGCCTAAGTAATAGAACAGCACATTTTCCAGAAAAAAAAAATTTTCAAATGGGCTTGGAAATATTAATGGACTAGAAGAGTTTTGAGTTGTTATTTAAAATGTTTAAAGACATTAAAATGATAATGGAAATACAAAAAGATGTGACATGATGTATGGGGTATAGGCCGTTCTAAAATTTGGGAGCGAGAGCCATGTTACCATGGTTAACAAGGGTAGGACATGTAGGAAGTAACCTCGAAGACGGGGCGTTTCAACGCGAAGAATGTAAGAATTATTTTGTCCAAAACTAAGTTTACGAAGTTAATATTCTTGGATGTCATACGTAAGGCTTTTAAATTAATAATAATGTTAATAAACCTAATTCAGTATTCAGTTCTAAAACCTAGATTCTAGGAGAGATTTAAATACAAACAGCCCCCCCCCCTCCCGCCCCTCCGAGGGAAAAAAAAGTGATTTATTCTGTTGCACATGAATGCAATAAATGAGAAAGAGGTGAAAATGACTATATCCTGGATTGGAACATACATTAAAATTGACCAATGTTTACATTCTTTAATAAAAAAACACCTAAATGGACAGCTGAGCTGTAAGTAGATGTAACGGTACTATAATCAAACTTGTGCATTTATCCAATAAATGTAAACGAATTTTTGGTTTCCAATAATGATCTTTCTAATTATAAAATACGTGTTTGGGGACAATACCATAATTATTTCTCAAACATTTCTACAGAAAATCAATTTTCCAATACGGTTATTTACATACACTGACTTGTACAGCTGTGGCCTTGCAAAATAACATTCTCATATTTTGAATTGGGTGTACAACCGCCGATTAATTTGCCGGGGGCTATTTTGAGTGTATTTGTGTCACAACAAGTGATTTGTAACTGTCAAATTTAACACATGTATTAGAAGAAATAATAGTTACTAATACACCAAACTACTCAATATCCGCTCTGTTGAAAACAACTTTTCAGTCTTAAATTTTCTTTCATTGGAAACAAGTTCATTTGATGGTTAAGCAAGAAAAATAGATGGTATCTTGCCATACTGATGTAGAATGACAAAACGTTTTATTATTTCTGCTTCAAAAAGGGTTCGGAAATCTGTTCTGGTTCATTTATTTAATGGGTTGGATTAATTTAATGACTGTAATTATACAAACCTCGACTCGTTGTCAATATTGTGAATTATCAAGACCAAATGATAATTTCGATTGTAAGCTTGGAGTAAATGATTGATGTTAGTTGAGTTTGATTTCTTTAAATTCTGGATTTTATCTCTTTTGTGGGTATTTTGACGTTTCCTGTCATATTTAAGTTGCCTGTGGGTTTAAAGTTTATAATCATTTGACAATCTGGTTTAAAGTAATTTGGATGATATCTGTCTATTTTGTTTAAGGAAATGAAGGAGAAAAAACAAAAACTGATGATGTTGATTTTGTGAGAATGTGGGTCAACATTGGGGTTACACTTTTTTAATCTTTCTTGTTTATCAAGCCTGTAGATCTAAACTTTTCATGCACATAATTATGTGGAACCAGCCAAATAAGAGAAAACTCGCATTGGCTTGGAATGTTATAAAGCGTTTGATACGTTCTCGGAGCAGTAATTTTAGAGGCTGTAATGCAGGTCAACAATAAAATGTTTATTGGGTATTGAACCAAGGACCTGCTCCTTCTAGCTACTTGTCACAGCAGGTAGTCATTTTCGACTCTAGTATTATTTCATGATTATTGTTGGTTCCTGAGAAGAAAGTTGGGAAATGATATTTGATACGAAAATTATAAACGACGGTAATACACACAACTTTCCTGACAATTGATATGGAGGGACGCCAACCTTAATTGCTTGATGAAGCTATAACTAATTCATTGGGGGAAATTATAATCTATTTCGCAATCCATAGGTTGGCAGGATAAGTCGTTCCATTCAAGATTTTTAAAATGAGAACATTCAAATATGGCTATTTCGATCTCTTCCAGTGATATATTTGAACTTGACATGATTAATGAACTGTAGTTCATTGCTGGGTACAATTAGACATAAAAAGCATCTTTCATAAAGGCCGATTAGTGTTTGGTAGCGTTAAAATGGTCTATTACAACTAAAGACATCTGTAGTGCAGCACTCCTCGACGATATTTGCTATTATGGAGCCTTGCAATTGTGGTTAAAATCCTGGTGATCGCGGTAATATAATATCTCTTTTGTCGAATTGCAGATAGATATTCCCTTCTTTGACAATTAATTCATGTAGGATTTGGGTTCTTTTATATACAAATGGGAATATCTCATTTCCTTCCAATCCATTCACCTATTCAGAATTGACAGAGAAGAGAGAGAGAGAAAGAGAAAAGTTGAGAAGTTTTGGCGGTTAAATCCTCGCCTACATGGTTAAGAAATTCTTCGAAGAGCGCGGGACCGTGTCGTCTGATTCGTTTCGGTTCGTCATCCATCGTCGATCTGCTAAAAGCTGACCTGCGCTTGCCTCGACGAGCATAATCTCTTGAAAAGATGCCAACAAACGTCATCTTATGTTGAACGAAAATCATTTATCATCCTGAATAGAATATGTCGTGTGGTTTCAGATATTTCTTTTCATTAGTCCAAATCATTTTCATACGCCGATTAGACAAGTATAAGTATCTAATTGAGGTATTTAATGGGCAGGAAAGAAGCCATTTTAAGCCTTGTAATACAGTGTTTAAGAGCTAATATTGATTCAAATCTTCAACCTTCAAATTATTTTTTTACTAATCTCCTTTGATAATCAATATTCTGTCACAGGAAAATGAAATAAGGGTTTGATTATTCATAGTGATAATAGGTCGCAGAAAATCACTTGTGTGAAAAGTTGTTTTTTCATTTGGAAAAATTCATGGATCATAATTTTATATTCTTATATCTTTTTAATTAATTATATCCAACTTGACATGAATTTCAAGTGCCTATTTTTTAATGCAATTGGAACATGTCCATCAAATATTTTGATAATATTGCTTCAATTCCAATACAGGCCCTAGATAATTGCTAAAAAATTAAAATTTCGAGACACGAAAATGACACTATTCAAACCATGGTCAATTTTGATCAGTCTGATAATTTTCTCGTCGCCAACTAAATGATAAAAAGGATGAAATAATAAAGTGTATTTCAAGTGAATAGTTTGCAAACTAGAACATCTATTCCTTTACTTTAAATTTCAAGTCAATCGTATTCGAAATAATTTGGTTTAATAAGGTCAAAAGTAATCTGTACTTTCAGATAATATAGCCGTAAGTCGCTGACCATTTAATCGACAAAATGCAAAAATCTGTCAGACTTGCGCAATTTGCATGAAACAAGGGACTGTTGATTACTAGAGATAACATAAAGTGTAACACATTTGATATATCTTGATTTATTGATGAGAGATCATGATCAGTAAAAAAATGGAGTATATGCCTTGTAGCAAATTTTTTTTTTTTTTATGGAAAAAAAATGTAGGCGGTACTGAGGTAAAGCAGATTAAAAAGTAATAGTGAGTCATCAAAGCCAATTCAAAATCACTTTATCCGATTTTAAAATTCATCTTTTTCTCCCCATTTACTCCATTAACCGCGCTGATTTACTTCAGAATTTGATTGCATGGATAAACTGCTCACCCTAAAGCAATTCCTAGACTGGTGAGGGTCCTAACTTTGATAATCTCGCTGTAAAGACATGCCGCTTGTTGGGTAAGAGTTATGTTTCTGCACCAGTCTAGGACATGCTGGAATCCCGCAGTGCACACTGATTGGAGCAACAGGTGACTTTTGTTGAAATCGGAAAGTTGAAAGGATTCCCGAAAAGTCTGATATGGCTGCACACTTCACACGAATTGACTTTTGGGTCTGGAAAATGTGCCCTCAGTAACAGAAAAAGATTCGTCAAAATGAAATAAAGAGAAGAAAAATTAGAAAGGTTTGAATGCGATTGAAGATTGCGATTTGAGGTTTAGAGGGCGATTTCAAACGAAACCAGAGGAAACCCCAATTCGCTTTATTCGCCAGTATTCGCCTATGTATGATGATGGCAAATCCTGTTTTTCTTTTGCCTCCATTCATTTGGAAAATTGGTGAAAAATCGATATTTCCCCTTTGGTCCTTCACCTGATTTTTTGTCATGTTTCTATAGATTTTATTTTTCATCTTAACTAATGGCATATAAAATCGACAAGAAACAGGGCCAAACCATGGTATAAACAATCAATAAACAAAAATTCTTCATACTCTGTTCTCCTCCAAGTTTACATGGAGGGGAAACTCTACCATCCTCTGAAACTGTGTGAACTTGATCGTTGATGTATACCGTGTGTCTGTCTGTCTGTCATGTCATTGGCATCCAGTGGAGTCAACTCAAGAGCAATTACACCAGGTAGAGACGCCCCCTGAAGGGATCTCTCTCAGATAATATTGATATATTAAGATGTGGTTTTTATTTGAAGTAGGCCGATTAGTCAGGTGTCCCTCGATATTCTTGAATTCAAGGAAGACGGGGGTGCCCTCGGTCTACCGGTCCTTTGCCGTTTGGTATAATACCATTTGATGCCCATCCATTTCGTCTTTTCTGTATCATTTTGAGTTCTATATTTCATTTTGGTCTAATGAACTTTATAGGCCATTTATTTGTATATTTTTAATTTGGGGTGATGTTTTTTTTTTTGTTCTTGTTTTTGTTTTTGTTTTGTTTTGTTTTGTTTTGTTTTGTTTTGTTTGTTTTGTTTTGTTTTGTTTTGTTTCGTTTCGTTTCGTTTCGTTTCGTTTCGTTTCGTTTCGTTTCGTTTCGTTTCGTTTCGTTTCGTTTCGTTTCGTTTCGTTTCGTTTCGTTTCGTTTCGTTTCGTTTCGTTTCGTTTCGTTTCGTTTTGTTTTGTTTTGTTTTGTTTTGTTTTGTTTTGTTTTGTTTTGTTTTGTTTTTGTTTTTGTTTTTGTTTTGTTTGTTTGTTTGTTTTTGTTGTTGTTGTTTTTTTGTTTGTTTGTTTGTTTGTTGTTTGTTTGTTTGTTTGTTTGTTGTGTTTTTTTTTGGGGGGGAGGTGTTTTATTGTTGGTGCTTTTATTCGTCATTGCTTCTATTCATCATTTGGTCTGGTATGAACCTATACCCCGTTGATAAAATGTTCATTTGGTCTCACCTTTTTGGGGCCTGTTGGGGGTCTATTTTATCTTTCGGTCTAATAAAGTGATATGTTATTAGTCTCCATTCTTTTGGTTTCTATTTATCAATTGGTCTAATGAACTTGTAGGCCATTTATTTGGTCTAATGAACTTGTAGGCCATTTATTTGGTCTTATCCCCATTTTATCTAACCATGGACCATGGTCTAACCACAATGATTGCAATATGCACTTGGTCTAAAATTAATGAATATTAGATGAATGGTAGACCAAATGGGAATTAGTTGGACGTTTTGGCAAAGTATGTCGGAGCGTCATGCGTTTCATAAGAGAATTGTGGAGAAGGGGCTGATATTAATAACCATCAATTTTTTTTATTCTGAGCAGCTTATGATATCAGATATCAACATATGCGTTTGATATAAGATGCTCAGCATGGCGTCTTATTGGTTACCATGGTTATTGATTGCTCTTCATATGATTGTGAGGGCGCCACCGGGTCGCTCACCTTCTGTCCCTGTAATCTGTACTTCTCTCTTATCATATTATGATTTACCTCGTATAAGGACAACCATGACAACTAACCCTCGGACAATTACCCACCCCCCCCCCCATTACCACTACCCCAGAAATAGGGTTACGTTTGGGTGTAGAGGTAGTTGAGTAGATTTTTGGCGGTGTGTTATTGTCCAGGGGTAGTTGTCATATAATCAATTTACCTTACTTTTTAGTTATTTTAACGGCATGATTATAGCAAGACGTTTAAACATAGCATAAAGATTAGACCCCCTCCCCGAACAAAAAAATGGGGGCAAAGAAAATTGAAGCAGATATACGGAGATGGGCTGCATTCATTTTCTTCGGCTGTATGTGACTGAGATAGTGGAATGAAATTATTGAAAGCTTGTAGTAATGTCAATGTGACTCTCGGCTGAATTTAGTCAATTTCTTCTCATTCAGTGTCATTTGTGTGATTTTAAGACCTTCTAGCGTGTAACAGTTATTTGGTGCATTGTGTAGAAGCTTTGGAAATCAATATGAGAATTTCCTCTAAAAAACTCCTGACCAATACTTCAATTTAGGCAACATTTATAGAACATTTTCAAAATTTCAATCGACTTTTAGCTTTTGGCCCTCTGCACCGCAATGTATCTCGTTATTCGAAACAATGATTATAAAACATCGTGGTTTTTATTCATCATCTCCTTTTCTCTTTTCATTAGACCAATAATGCTGAATGGATAACGTCGAATAAAAGGTATTCTAAGAAAATCTTCTAAATACTCCGCATAAGCGGTTTGTAAAATTAACAAAAAACCAAACAACTAATTGCTTCAAATGCATTTTAGTTCTACCAAACTGAAATGTGTCCTGCAAACCGCTGTTGTATTTTATACAGAGGGGAAAAGACAGCCTCTCCGCTTTTGACAATAGCGCCTGGTTCTCCTCACTTTTTCCCCAACCATCGTTCGTTACCCTCCACATTAATCATATTATATTATGGAATATGGTGAAATTTCAACTCTTAAACGTCACCCTATGTTTGTTTAATTAAACGTCGTGGCGGGCCGCGTCTTTTCCCCAAATATGAGTGCTTTTTCCCGCCATGCCCGACGCTACTCAAACGCACCGAAATGGTTGACGAGTGCGAGTTCTTCTTTAAAAAATACTAAAATATATCGCGTCTGCGTCGTATTTTGTGTATTTACAGAATCGGGGTGGCCCTAAATTGGCAATATGTCTCTCCATGTTTTACACCTTCCGTGTGTATATTTAGATTTGAACTTGATGGGTGCTCTTTTAGTGTGACCTTTTAGTGTGATGTCACGTATGACGAATCGATCTTGACGTGATCTGTCTGGTAAAATGGGGATACCAAAAGCATGTTGCTGTCTAGTAGTAAAACGTGGATACCAAAAGCATGGAGCTTCTCGGCACCATGACAAACTTTCTTTGCCTTTCTCAGTTAGGTCTGTTTATTTATCGTATCATAATGTTTCTTTCGTCTTTAATTAAAATGCCTACAGGGTCTTAGACGTTTTTTTTTTTTTTTTTTTTTTTATTCTTCCAAGCCTTGGTCGCTCTTACCGATTTGTCCTGTTCAAATATTCGGCCGGTTGATACAAAATTTAAGGTTATCGTTTCTTTTGCACCCCCCCCCCCCTCCGCCCCCGTCTGGCGGTGCCAGGTGATTTCGATTTTGGAGGGAGTGTCAGTGATAAAATTTGACTGACGATTTTTTTTTCAAGTAGTAGACGAAATATGGGTCGTCAACATTTTAGTGATTTGCCGACGGCCTGAACAAGATAAAGAAAATTTGCCGACAAGATTTAGAAGCGCGTGCCCCTGCAATGTACGTAAAGTCACTGATGTGACACGAATCTATCAAACGTTCTAGGCCCAACTTCAAGTTTGGTCTAAGCACGAGAGAGCAATGAATTAACAGTCAAATGACCCATTTGTATCTCTAAACGTGAGGATATTGTAAACACTATTGCGAGTTTACGAGTGTTTGATGAGATCAGATATCTCCAGAAGATTAAATGAAGAGGTGACGAAAATTAGGACAAGATCCCTTTTTAAAAATCAAATTGTAATTTCTTCTCTTCTGAGGTATTAAATTCTGTACTTGTGATTTACCCCCGTGTGTGGCATGGTAGATATTTCATGTAAATAAGGTTTGCGTGGTTTTTTTTTTAATTAGTAAGAATACTTTACGCACAGGTTGTTTTTGTTTATTCTTATCCTGCTTATTGTTTTGCTTGTTTTTGTTTATTTGTTTTGAGGGTTCGTACATATAGTTTTGTTTAAAATGTGTTTAATTCAATGATTCCTTTTTCAAGCTTGATTTAATCTACAGTGCATTTTTATTACATTACTTGTAATTGATTAAAATAATTTTTATTTCTTTTATTTCCCATTTTGTTTCCATAGGAATTTGCTAACAATAAAGCATGACGAGTTTGCGTCATGCCCCACCCCTGTTCATCTCTTTCTCTGCCCTTTTTTTTTTGGGGGGGGGGTTGGGGCCGTTCATGTCTGGTAATAATATCTTGGAATGATGATTATCTACTCAATGATAAACCATAAGCTCATATTTTCGATCAGGTGACATTGAGTTAGATTGGCCGTTGAAGTTCAAGCTTTGACGCCATTTGTAGTCTGGACTGGCTTGTGTAAATATACTTTGCTTTATCCCACATCTGATAACCTTCCTCGCCACCGGAACTATTGACTGACCACATGTTTAGAAAGGCTCAGACACGATGGATCATAAAAGAAAATAGTTCCTAACCTTTATGCAATTTCCATCTTTTTGTGAGTATTCTAAGCCCATGTATTGGACGAAGTCAGCTTGTCATATTTAGTTGATTTATAAATGATGAGTGTTACCCGCAGTTCTAACTTTTATTCAACTTCATACATGTTCTTCGGAAGTGGTAGAATAAGTAAATATGGTTGAAATTAGATTGAAAACGTCATAAACCCTAAACAAGTAAACAAGACTTTGTAACGTCCAGTCAAATGTATATGATGTGGACATCAAACCGAAAGGGTAAATTTATTTATTTAAAAGGGAAGTAAGAGAAATCGTTTTCAGTTTCAAGCAAAAGCTTTCATTGCCTGTATAGAAGAAGTTGATTATGAACAGGGATGTCTGATGATGTCAAACTCGAGCGAACCCACTTGCTTTGCCTCGGCATATGACGTTAGTTTTGTCTAAAAATCAATTCGACCCAAATGAGAATGACCCATAAATATGTTTTTTTTTTTTCTTTCAACCTTTACAGGTGTATTTATTGATCTAAAATCATGTTACATTTGAAATTTTACTACATCAATATTATATCGAGAAATATAACAAATTAGACATATATATTTAGCTCTTTCGGCAAATTAAACAAATTAGGTTTTCCTTTTTTCACAAAATGCACATTTATATCTAAACGTATCTTAACTTCCTTAAAAAAATCCACCATAATTTGGTTTTCCTTTCATCTTTACCACTTTCATTTCTAAGAATTATCATTTTATAGATGCTCCAAAAGGCTATAGTGAGAATATCGTCAATATCATTTTCTTTATGCATTTTCAGAAATGTTGTATATTGACGTTTATGTTAACATTATAAACTTTTCTTATCAATTCTACTAGCTTTCTAAAGAAAGGCATATTCATGGAACATCATTAAGTCGTAATCATTGTGACACTATTTTTATTGAAATACATCAAAAGAAAAAGAAACCCATAATAGTTGGCTGTGTTTACAGAGTACCCAATACTGATATTAATGTTTTTAACGAAACTCTCACGAGTCTCTTGGATGAAATTAATACTTCAAATAAAGATATATACATAGCAGGTGATTATAATATTAATTTACTTAATCAAGATATTGATAACAAGACAAAAGACTTTCTAAATGTTATGTATTCACATGGTTTAATTCCCACTGTCAGTAAACCCACTCGTGTAACAAGATATTCTGCTACCTTAATTGACAACATATTTACCAATTGTATTTATATGCATAATAATTGCGGTATAATTTATTCTGATTTCACAGATCATTTTCCGATATTCTGTATAAGTAACAATGTACATGTAGATGTTCCTGTCAATCCACATTGTGTCAAATCACGTGTAATCACAAACGATAAAATTTTATTATTCAAAAATAGGGTACGGTTAATTGACTGGTCTGTAATTTATAATACAAACTGATATTGATATGTTCTTATGATCTTTTTATTAATGAGCTTAGCTCCTATATATTTTGAATGTTTTCCACTTGTTAAGATCAAACCCAAAAAAACATGTTAAACCTTGGATCACTCCTGGAATCCTTAAATCTATTAAAAAAAAAACAAAGGTTATATTATCGATATGTGAAGAAAGGTAACAATACCACAAGGAAAAAATATACTGATTATAAAAATACATTAACTACTATTATTCGTCAAAGTAAGAAATGCATTACGAAAACTTATTTACAAAAGTGAAAGGTGATATGAAAAAACCTGGTCTCAAATTAACAATATTTTAGGTAAAAGAAAAAATGCATTACCTTCCCATATGTATTATAATAATGACAAAATACTGGGTAAAGCATCAATTGCTGTAGCATTTAATAAATATTTTGTTAATATTGGCAAGATTACACAAGAGAAGGTGCCAACTCTTGTTCTCATTTTCAAGATTATTTATCCAACCGTGCGCAAACTCACTTTTCTTTAATCCGACATCCAATACTGAAATAATCAATGTTTCTCTCATCCATGAAAACTTCTGCCTGCACCGAGGGTTCGGACTCTATTGCTGCTCGTGTGATTAAAGGATGCATTCACTTTATTGTTAAACCACTTTGTTATATATTCAATGAATCAATCTCACAAGGTATTGTTCCCAAGAAACTAAAGACCGCTAAAGTAATCCCAGTTTACAAAAAAGGTGACAAACATGATATTATTAATTATAGGCCTATTGCCCTACTACCATTTTTCTCAAAAATGTTTAGAAAAAATAATTTTACAATAGGTTGCTAAAATTTCTTTCACTTAACAATATTTTAATACCCCAACAATTTGGATTTCGCAAGAATTTTTCCACTGATCTTGGTGTATTGAATCTGATTAATTTTATATCAAATGCAATAGATACGAGTAATTATTGTCTCAGTGTATTTATGGATCTTTCTAAAGCATTTGACACCATTGATCACCACATCTTATTAAAAAAATTGGAATATTACGGAATTAGAGGGGTTCCTCTTCATTTGGTTCAGAAAGTATTTATTGCATCGAAATCAATATGTGGTGATCAATGGTGTCAAATCTGATCAAAATAATGTATCTGTGGAATTCCACAAGGCTCGGTGCTAGGGCCGCTCCTTTTTCTTATTTACATAAATGATATAATTAATTGTTCTCCAATTCTAAACTTTTCTTTGTTTGCTGATGATACCACTGTTCATTATCGCATAAAAATATAGAAAAACTTATATCATCAGCAAACAATGAACTGGATAAATTAAATAAATGTTCTCTTCAAATAATTATTTTTAAATTTTGACAAAACTAAATACATAATATTTCGTACTAAAGGTAAGAAGGTCCGGTAAATCTTTGTAACCTTATTATAGGAGGAAAGGCTATAACAAAGGTTGATAATATTCAGTTTTTAGGTGTAATTTTAAATGAATACCTTTCTTGGAAGCCTTCATTTGGTTCGATATGTACAAAAATATCAAGGTCCATTGGAGTTCTATACAAATTATAAACAATTTGTCCCTCAGTCGATTCTGATTACTATTTACAATAGCATTATACTCCCTCACTTAAATTATTGTAATAGCTGGGGCCACACATTTAAAACACATTTAAGTAAATTATGTATTTTGCAAAAAAAAGTAATACGAATTATATGTAATGCTCCCTTCAATAGTCACACGAGGCTTTTATTTTTTTCGCAAACAAATATTTTACCACTAAAAGACTTAATAACCTTAAACTCCCTTGTTTTTATGTTCAAACTTCATGCCAAAATCTTGCTCCTCTGTTTGCCGACATCTTTGTTTTAAATTTCCACAATTCACACTTACAATACCCGCCAAAGAAATTTAATACACGTACCTCGGGTACGCACTTCTGTTGCCTCAAACTCTTTCAAAACTAATTTCCCTAAATTATGGAATAAACTTTTCCAAACGAAATAAAAAATAGTTCAACCCTATCAAGATTCAGAAAGCTGCAGCAAACAAATGATAACTTCTTTTTGATGTTATTTCTCGTATTCATTTTATCACTCTCTCCCTCTCTTCCCCCCCCCCCCCCCATTCCGCTGCATTAGTGTACTTCTTTGTTCCTATTTGTATTTTGTTTTTTGTACTTATTTCAAATAATTTTCTAAGTATCTTTTTCTTGTTTATTTGTCATTGATTCATTATGTGTATTGTAATTTGGTGGCCCCTTTATAAGCTCTGCTTCTCCGGGGTCACCAAACCATCATTGAATTCTTTGTAAAAATGTAATTTAACTGTTAATTTGTATATTGATGATGGTTGAAAATAAATGAATTGAATTGAATTGAAAACATTCCAGGAATGCATGAATTAAATCTCTCGACATTACATAAACTACACAAATCGGAATTTTTCTACTTTCCATACAAAAACATTCGCTTTGTTGGAATCAGATTGTACAGCATTTTAAAATGAATTGTTTTAATCTGTTTTCTTTTATGTCTTTCAAATTCCTTTTAAAAACCTGATTCCAGTCCATGTTTATTTCGATAATATTTCCCAATACGGGGACATTTATGAGCAATTTCATTTTTAGTCAAAATTTGATAAAACCACTTTACTTGACAACGTTTTTAGTTCTCTCTCTTTTTTACAAATAGTAATTACTGGAATTGATAAACATTACCTCGTTTCAGATTGTTTATCCAAACCTTTGGTATTGAAATTCTTAATTAAATAATCAAAAAAGGCATTTGCTTTAGCATTTTTTTTGTTCGATCGTATCTTTCAGTGTTGTTTGGAAATGAAAGTTCCATTATCACAAATATCTTTTAAATAGATTATATTACTTAGGTACATTCTTTTATAGAAGAGAGGGTGATTATTATACGTAACATATTTATTATACCACAAGATCTGTTGATCTGAATATAAGTCATACTGATTACATTTTTCTTTTATTTTGTGACCATGCTTTCAAGATTTCTAGGTAGAAACTTGGCAATTTCCCTACAAATGTTTTTCTATCATGTTTTGTCCAATTGTGCAGTTTTAAAAGTAATTTCAAACCTCCTAATTGTTCGAAATATATATTTGCAAAATCTTTCCAATAACAATCAGATTCATACAAGTATTCTACTTAACCATTTCAATCTGAAACTATATATTAATTTTGAATATCAATCATATTTTATGCCTCCGTCTGCAAATTTCTGCTAATTATATTTCTTTTCACTTTATCAATTTTTGAATTCCATACAAAGTTATATATAATTTTGTTAAGTCTTTTAATGATATGATTTTACCGGACAGAACATTATTAAATGTATTTATGACTTAAAGTAATGTCTTAATTATGAGAACTCTTCCTATAATCGTGAGATTTCTTCGACGCAATTATCTACTATTCTTTGGATTTTTCTAATTTTGATTCCCAATTTAGTTTCACTACAGACTCTGTTGTCGTTATCTATGTACACACCTAAATATTTTATACAATCATTTGTCCAGTGAAGACCATATTCATCGAAATTCCACTCCATTTTAGTTGGGCTTAACCATTTTAACATTGTTTTATCTTTATTAATTACAGGGCCAGCTACATCTCCAAATTGCTCTAACTCTTGTATAATATATTTCATTGATGATTTTTCTCTGAAAAACTGATGTGTCATCAGCATATTGTAAAATTTTTTAACTCTTTATAGGTAGCATTTATTCCAAATTTAATTCTTTAATTTATATTTTTTTCTTATTTTTATCTGCCATAATTTCAACACCCAAACAAACAACAGGCTGATAAAGGGCACCTTGTCTAATTTCCTCTGCCTAGTTTGAAATTGGCTGTTCTCCATCCATTAAAAAACTGAGCTTTCGACATTTTCTACATTAGTTCATCCAACATCGGAATCTGCACCAAGTTACAATTGACCAAACTCTCTTCGATAAATTGAAACTCATATCTATCGAAGGCTTTCCTAAAATCAATTAACATTAATGCACCTTCCAAATTATTTTTCTTTATATATTCAAAAACATCCTGAGTTAGTCTGATATTGAAACCACTTAATCTTTTTTTGGTGTAACCAACTTGGTTTTCGTGAATTATATTGGGGTATCACTTTATGTAGTCTATTTGCCAAGGCTGCCGCCATTATCTTGTAGTCGTAGTTTAATAAAGTAATTGGTCTCCAGTTATTCAAGCTTTCTGCTTCCCCTTTTTTATGTATTAATGTGATAACGCCTGCCTTTGTGTTTTTAGACATGATCTTATTACTGAAGTTCTCATTTAAGCGTGTACAAGCGTATACTCTATTTCATTCCAAAATTCTTGATAAAATTCTATTGAAAGTCCATCCAGCCCCGGGTTTTATTTTTGGCATATTAAAAGCAGCTGTTCGACATTCTTTAAAATAATAATCCTCACATGAGGCTTTCTCGTTCTCGGTTAATTTTTTACCGTATTCCCATCAAAAATAGTGTATAATATTTTCTTTGGTTACTTTTTTACTCTTTATATAACTTTTCATAGAATGTAACTACTCTTGCTGAATATCAGTTCTTTTTCACAATAATCTTATTACCTTTTCTTAGTCTTGTAATATTTTCTTTCACCATTTTTCTTTTCTAGACTTCATTAAAATATTTCGTATTTCTTTCACCTTCTCTTAACCATTTTATTCGGGACCTAACACTTGCCCCTTTACATTCTTTTATATTATATCTTCTAGTTTACATTTTTACTCTTACATATTCCTTTTTGGCTATCATCATCAACATCTCTTTGATTATCTAGTTTATCATTCAGATTCATAAATGTTTTTTTCTAAACTTCTCTTTAAATCACATGTTTTCTTCTTTTATCAGAACAATATTTTTGAGTGTATTCCCGACATTTAATTTTTATGATTTCCCATTTTTCACAAAAACTAAGGTTCATGCTTTCTGTCTTCCTATTTTATTTCTTACTTTTCTTTTGTAATCTTCATCCTTGAGAACCTGGGAATTCAGTTTCCAATATCCAGGTCCTTTTCTACTTTACCTACTAACAACTTTAAAAATATAGCATTATGAATCACATCGAATTGTTGGACGTATATCACTCGTTATTACTTTAGACTTAAGTCTGCTATTTACAAACAATAATCTAGGCGCGAAGCCACATTTAAAGATACATTTCTCCATGTGAACTGTTGTTCGAAGGATTTCTGTACCTCCATATGTCACATAAATCAAAAAATTTAGTCAGCTTTTTTAGGTTAACTGGTGTTTTGTAATACTTATTCTTGTTTCTCTTACATTTTTTTTTGAACACAGAATGTAATTAAAATCACCACCTACTATTAAATCATAACCTGTTTTTTTATTGACTGCATCCATGTTGACAATCTTTTAAGAAACGTTCTCTATATTTTTTTTCTGTAGGTGCATAAATATTTACAATACATGTTTTACATTCATCAATTTTAACATTTATCATAATTACTCGTCCTTTCCTGGTCGTGAAACAACTTTTCAATTTGATATCGGTAGTTCTTTCGCTATAAGGATAGCTACACCTCTCGAGTGATTTGATCCGTTGCAAAAATAACCACTGACCTTTCCATTCGTCTCTTATGATTTTTAGAATATTATCCGTCAGTATGTTTCTTGAAGAAGCAATATATCATCTTTTGTGCCTACACCATGTAAATATTCATGTCTCGTTTTTTCTTTTGTTTCTCAGACCTCGAACATTCACACTAATCAAGTTGCAATCATTGGTTTTAATCTCCATCAATTTGGGTTTTGTTTTGCTTTGTTTTTTGTTTTTTGTTTTTTGTTTTGTTTTGTTTTTTTTTTTTTACACAAACATTATTTACATGGATCTCATTTCTTTTTCAAGAGCTTTTTGGAGACCTTGCGTTTCCTTTTCTTGTCTTTGACTGACTTTGGTGATTCAGCAGAAAGCTCGGAGTGTTGCTCATTTGTTACATCTTCCGAGCTATAAATATATCGTATAGAGCTTTAATGAATTCAGATCATCAAAACAAGAACAGGATACAAACGGTTTGTTTTATATTTTACCATAATGAACTCTGCATTTGCGTTTTCTTGTAACATTTTCTCTCTGGGTCGTGTTTATTTTTGTGATACATGAGGAACGTTTATTCAGGCTCTGTATATTTGGATGAAACCGTTTATGTGAGGAAATGGCAATGGACTGGGACTGTTGCTTGATTGATTGGGCGGGGTCGCATTGATGCACCCCATTCATACCGTTTGGGATGGAAACAAGAAGTTGACAAGTGGTAGAAACTTAACCGGTTCACTCCTGAAGTCTTTAACTCCCATATGTTATGTACAGGGACCACTCAGTTAACGTATGCGATGGGTTAAAGTCTACGAGGCACTTTCAAATCTATCCTTGTCCGGATAAAGGTTGTTTAGTAGGTGTGAAGAAAATGTTGCCAAAATTTGTTTGTGAGAAGATTTGTCTTGTAAGAAAAGTGTGTTTACAAGTGGAAATGAAAACCCCTTTGAACGGACAAGAGAGGGAAGACGGAGGAAATTATATGATATTTGATAAGATGAGAAACATGCCAGCGAAACAAAATGAAACAAAAACACGAGAATGACCATCCATTTTGTGATTTTTCGCTGTTACATGCCCCCTCCCAACTTTGAAAAACGCTCTTCTGCTCATGGGGTATTGTCTATTGATATTGGAAGTGGTATTTTGAATAAAGTAAATGGAGTTGTAGAACATACATACTTGATGGCAACATATCCATGAAAATATATGTAATGCATTTGATCAGACTATTTCCATCGCTCCACGCCACGATGGAGCTGGTGAGGTGAGTTCACGGCCATCTCGGCGGCGTGTATCCCATCACATCCTATCACCTTGATGATAGATGCCCCGCCCCTGTTTCCGAACTCCACATCACCACCACCACCACAAAAGGTATACCTTTTGGTATTGGGTGAGGAGGATGACGGTGATGATAATACTCTGAAGCAGGTGCACATGTCACGTGATCTTTTCCCGTGCCTGCATGATGCTTTTATCTTCCATCTCCTAACACCTTCCTTCCCAATGTCTCCATTATCATTATCATAGTATAGAGAGACTAGACCGAGGATCACAGGATCTACCTCTCCTGGTATCCAGATGATGATGATGATGATGATCATCATCATCATCATCATCACCACCACCACCAATACCACTAGCATAATACTTTCCAATCACTCCTTTTCCTCGGTCTCTATTGTACTCATGGTGTTGATTATAATTAGCATGATTAGTATCACCACCTACTACTCCATCGTCTTCCTTACCCTCTCCTTCTCATAATTATAAGTATCGGCATCATCACCATCATCTTCACCATCCTCACCTTCGTCACCACCATCGTCATTATTATCAACGCTATTGACACCACAATCGTCACCAATCATCATCATCATCACCATCATCAACAACCCCATCGTCACAATCATCGTCACCTACATCGTTACCACCATCATTATCATCACCATCGTCATCATCACCACCATCGTCACTATCATCGTCACCATCATCATTGAAACGATTGCCAAGACCATCATCATCATCATCAACGCCGTTGTCACCACCATCGTCATATTCTTCATCCATATTATTATCACCATCGACATCATTCTGATGCATATGTGTTGCGACTTTTCACGTTCCTATACGTGTCGGGGACAAATGTTGGACTTATGGTCATGGACGTGGGTGATATAAGATGTGAAACTACTCCCAGTAGAACGAGGAGGGGAGAGGGTGTGATGATCAGGTAGATTGGTCTAAATTGCCATTACTGAGTGAGAAAGATTAAATCCTAAAACCTGGTAGCTGAGACTATCTTGATGACAGCCCTCAGGGTCCCCTTCTCTCTACCAAATAGTTTAGATCCCAAGACTTTAATCAAATTTGGGGATAATTTCAGACTTGTTGATATATAGCTTATAAAATTCACATTTTGCAGTATTGCCCTCCTCTCCACCAATTTGGAGAGCTTTATACCATGAATTTACGTCACATCTAATTTGACGTTTGCACTATGAAAATGAATATGAGGCAAAGACGATACTTTTGATTTGATTGAACGGAATAGTCCATATTCATATCCCTCGATCTCTCTTCCCTCTTTATCTCTCTGTTTTTTATTCCAGGCAAATTATTGCGAACGTTCGTCAAAGAGTTCGAAATGTTTCAATAATAATGAATATACACACTTTTTGTCATTTTTGTGCATACATCTTTTACATAATGTTATCACTTTGCAAAAAGGTTCAATCTTTTCAGAAGATTGCCTCAATCCCTATCAACCTACCGTGCATTATACGTCAAGATCTACTCTAGATCATTGACCTTTCTAGTGACCTCATTTCAGTGTATAGTTAATAGCAAGATCGGTGTTAATACAATATTTGGTGATCTTATCTTGGTTTTTATCACTGATCGTAAAGTAGCCCACTCCATTCTGTTTAGTTATAGACTTACTCAAGTTCATTGCGAGTCAATGGAAAGATCGATTTCCAATAGGCCAACATTTCATTTATAGGGCCTATTATGATTTCTCCATTATCAATGGTTGGCGTCTCCTTGCTAAACGTACTCCTCAAAGTACTATGAGGGGACCTTTAAAAATATATATTTTTACACTTTTTAAGAGGATCTTTACTTTGGAGGTCGCCTTTACATATCTGCACTGTATGATTTTTCAACATTCTTGCCAATATGTACTTCAAGTTACAAATTCGATTAGGCCTATATCATTAAATCCGACATGTCCGAAAGAATCGCCGTGCATTTGAACAAGACGAAATTATATTCATACAAAATGTATGAATAGAATACTTGTCTTTATTTCCCAATCAGATGAAACTCTTTATTGAAACGTTCACATAATTGAAGATAAAAGATTTCACGTTAGAATAAAAATAACACGATAGATATTTCCCATTTGTATGCAAAATTTGTACGCATCACATTATTTACATGTATGAAGCCCCTTTTGTTTTTCAGAAATCATTTAAAATTCCTCAACTGATGATCTTTTTATTGTTTGATGAAGTTCACAATAGTTCAATTTTCCAGTGCTAGTCTAGGGCAATTGGTGAATATTACATTTCAATCAAATGTGAATTTTAACATTAAATGTGAAACGTGTAATGTCATGGAGCACCAAAGATTTCGTCATCTCGCCATAGGATGTAACAAGTCTCCCGAGTGTCATTAACCTTCAACTAATAACTCGCTAGAGTTTGGAACTCCCACAAGTCAAGGTTCACTCCTCGCGTTGCAGCAAGTTGAAAGCGATTTGTAATTTTACACATCGTATGTTCAGACGCAGAAAGGCGTTAGTGCCTCTGACATACCTGTGATACTGACCCCAATCTGACTAATGCTTTGTCATTCAGGGCTATGTGTTTTGTGTTAGGTCTGATGTCGCTGTTGTGTCTGTATTGCCTCAAATGATTTTTTAATAAATAAAATTATAATTTTCTCCCCCCCCAAAAAAAAAAAATAAAAAAATAATAAATAAATAAATAAATACAATTAAATTAAAAAAAATAAAGTATTGTATTTCAGCATTCGGTATATTTATAATCATGCACAATTTTTTTTTTTTACAATGATAATAAAAATATGTTTTATACTGAGCTTTACCTAGTAATCAAACTAATTAGAGTATTTTACACGCCTCTTAGGGATAGATCTTTTCTTTTATAAAAAAAAACAAGAAAAGTAGCAGATTTATGGAATTACAGAATTACGCAACATCATAAGCAACTTGCGAGTGACGTCACAAAATTAAAACTTCATCAAACATGTCGGCCTGACTTTCACTCGTTTTCTGCTTACCAAATTTATCTTACAAGAATGCGCCTTTCCTTTAGTGTAATGCTATTTAAGTCTTTCTGGCTCTCAGAGGAAAACATATTAAGCTCCCACATTTCATCTTTCTTCGTTTCATATTTTAATGGTGAAATTTATAGGTGGCGGTTCTTTAAAGAGGTTTTTTTCTGGCATTGAACAGATCGTAAAATGATTTTCTTTCCTGGGTGGCTACAGATTTTATAACGTGTGAATAATGTGGAACACTTGCTGGTTAGCCTTTAGTTTTTACAAGCCAACTGAAATAATGATTTCCCGATTAAAAACTATAATTCAAACATTCTTATTTAAGCAAAACTTGCACGAAATAATAAAAAAAATGAAAAATAAGAAAAAAAAATGAAAAAAACAACAACATATATTTCAAGATGTAAAATATCATCTACCAAAATTATTGTCATATTATTGTAATTTCTTAATTTGAAAAAAGAGCTAACTTCTATGTAATTATGAAAATCGGATGATTATGCAGATTGTATGTGATATCAATCATTGTGACATTATAAATATCGTGGTCCTTTAGGTAAAGTACAATGAAGTATAAATAAAAGCTAAATTATATAAATAGCTTTAGTTTCGATACCACTAGTCACAGATTAAACTAATGATATCCAATCAACTTAAACCAAGTCCTCTTCTCATCCATGCCATTCATACACACAACTTACCGCTTGTATACTTAACACTTAACCGAATAAGGCGCCAAAACATTGAAGTAGTTTCGGTAGATTTCTGAGCGCTCTACAAACTTCAAGTTATAGTTCAAGAATGAAAACTGCCTCCTTATATTTTCTTCTAAAAATAGCTTGTAAATCTAACTGTTCAATTCTGAATATGACATGAGGTTCACCTTTTGTGTATTTCGACATAGCATCTAAAAAGGCAAGAATGTGTGCATGCCTGTTATATTCAACATGAAATCACACATAATCTGCATCCAAGTCTTCATTTTCTTTCCAGCTTTCTAACCCAGTCAGACAGAAAAAGCCGATTCTAAACTTAATCAAATATCACATTACAAATTATGGCAAGCTAGCGCTCGGCTTGGGATCGGCCGCACTGGGGTGACCGTGCATCAGCATCCACCGGCATCCTTTTTTCCCAGATTCCCGCCTCTATCCCGAGGGCTAGAGCTCATTGTGGCGGAAAGAGGATTTCGGTCATGACATCCCCGTGATCCGAGGTCCTAAAGCCTATCTCATCCCCCTCATCCTTCCCGAGCATTAGATCATCCGACCATGGTATTATATCGCAATACACCTGAAGAACCCCGGCACCAGAGTATATTTTTCCTGCATTATTAGCTCACCTAACATGCCTACTGTCTCATCCACGTAGTCTTCGTAGCTAAGCTTTTCTTTCTTTTTCTTTTTCGTTGACTGGTATACGATCCCAGAGTTTCAGACGAAGAGGATGCTTTGCTGAGAGTATTCTACCACGGGAATGTATAAACTGGGTTGCGAAAGTGTCGAAGAAAGCGAACAAAAATTGAATGGCGCGCGCTCTCTACGTCTCAAACAATCATGTTGCTAAACGTAGGTTGTAACAAATATATCATTATTAAAAATTGTTAAGCTTTGAATGACTCACAATGTAAACACAAATAAATATGTATATAAAATGCTCCAAATTTTATTGTCCGAATCGGATATTCTTTTTGCCCTTGTCCCGTGGGCTTGGCAGCCGCTGAGCAGCGCCAGATGGACGTTGCTCTATCCCCTTCTTGTTGAACGCCAAACAGGGTAGCAACAACTACCATTTTTAACGTCTTTGGTATGACGCGGCCGGGAATCGAACCCACAACCTCCCGATTATGAGACTGACGCTCTATCCACTGAGCCATCACATAGGTTTTCTCGGTCAGTTTTAAACTCTTTGCAATCGAATTCGTTTATGTTCATTCAATTTAAACGATACCTCACGGAGCGGAGCCATCAGTATTGGTCAATTGAATGAACGTTTAGATTTTTAATCGCGATCACATTTTGGACGAAAGTGCTTGTAAGAAACATCAAATTGATCGGGGATAATTTAAACTTGACCGGGAAAACCTATATTATTCTCTCTTGAAGCAAAACCCTAACATGAGCAATCTTGGCAAAGCAACTATTTCAAAATGTCATCCCAAGAAAGAGAGAATTATTTCTAATCAAAATATTAATTTTGTTGTATTTCATACTGCCAACATGACTGTCTTGTACGGTAGATATGGACTGACTGTTTTACCTGTAGTAAAGTTAGCGCATGGTTTGTAAACGAAGACTAGCATTGCCCAAAGTTTATGTTTGGTCTAAGTCATGGATGCTTTCTTCGGAGTCTCCAAAAACTTTCAATTTGCTTAGATTTGATCCAAGAATAAGGACCTACCGAGGAATCCCTTCTTGATCTTCGTTTTGACAAGAAGATTCTCGTACCTCGGCAAGTTTTTGATTTGATTTTCTGATTCTTTTTCATCATGTTTTTAACGGAGATATCCAGTCTCTTTGTTAAAGTTTGCGAATAAAAATGATGTATTATTATGACTCGATGATTGTAGATGTACCATTAAAAATAAATCCGAATGTAGGTTTTATTCTTAAAAATCATTACATTAATTATTAAATAATACATTTTAACAGAAAAAAAAACAAGAAATTGTGAACACCATCTCTCGTCACACCCATCTCACTGTGGTGTTATTTGCATCCACTTTTCTGTACTTTCTTTCTCATACCTCCACCCCCACCCACTCTCTCTCTCTCTCTCACACACACACACACACACGCACACACACATGGGGGAGGGGGTGGCTGCAAGCAATACTTTTTGATATCCAAGGTAACTCCTTCATATTAAAAGTAGAAAGGTTTATAGACTATATTATACCAAAAAAGATTATCTACTGTATAATCAGGCTTAGTATCAATATAACGAAATACACACGTCTATGTGTTAATTAATTTCATCCATGAAACTCCTCTTGAGTGTTTTATTTTCTTTTCTTTATTTATGCTCCATGAATTGGTTTTCGTCTTCTACGGAAGTTGGACTATTGTCAAAAAGTGTACGAGCTCAATACCTACTCAATAACTCGACACACAATAATTATTTCCTCCCTTTTCTTCTCCTATTCTACTCAGATTGAATTACATCCTAATAAGACATCAATCACAGATTTATTAAGCGATTTTAGTAATCGCCTCCAGTCGTACAAAGAAATAATCCGTTATTTCCTAACAATTTCAAAAGGATTTGGTGTATTATTGGCCTCATATTAAGTGGCAATTGAGATTTCGAGTGTTTTGGGGTAGATATTTCGCGCCAATCGTTACTGTAATACAAAATGCAGGAAATGGGAGCACCTTCTATATGCTATGAGATTATTTTCTTTAGATCATTGCAAATGTATTGATTATATAGGACTCGGCATATATTGAAAATAGAGAGCAAACTGAATCGTTTGCACCCACACGCCATCAACACTTTTAGATAGATTTTATTTTAACTCTAGACATGCATGAGTAGTAATCGAATTTAAACTGTGATATCAATCTTCATAACTTCGATCTACCAATTTGGCGTACTACTGTCAGCCTGTTTAGACCTATTTCTTTATAATGTTTTTCTATCTTTTTTTGGGTGATGTACATTATGTGATGTAATTTAAATCTTCTTATGACCTTGCTTTGCACCGTTATCTTAGGCTTATTATAGGTTACTCTAATTTTCATTGAAGGGAACGCAATGCCAATTGTGATGCTGAAATTGTATATGAAAGTAATTTCTTTATTTCTACTGTATATGCTTTATTTATGATATGATATATATTGTGAAAGAACATTCAAACCTAAACTTGGTATCAATAATATTGTTTATCGTTAAATCATTTCTTTTGGTAGGAAACAATTATATTTATCCTGATATTGGACTTCCTTTGCTTCCCCTTTTTCTTTTAAATCCCTGAATTTGATTAGAGGTAAATCTACAGAGCTCTAGGGATAATCCGACTATTAGTCAATGGGGTATTACTACATGGCGAGCCAGCTCCTCAAAATTAATCTAATTCCAGTCAGGATTTATGAATTGCTACTGGCACGAGGCAAGTTCACATCAGACGATCACTAAGTATTTTAACAGACCAATGACCGATGCAAAGTCATCTCAAGTTATGCAGAAAGCTAGAGAAGAAATTATGGGATATGTAACCATCAGTCCTGTAAATTTTTTATTTCTCTAAATCTAAATCATATTTGTTTGTTACATATTACATATCGTTTCTTATTTTGTTGAATAATGCCTCAGTAATATCACATATTTTCATTGTATTTAAGTTTTCGTCAACCCTTTATTTAATTACTATATTTCAAAATGTAATTTCTGTATTTTAAAATGTAATTTCTCTAGCTCTTTCATTTATTAAATGGAAAAATATCTATGATGGAATAGCATTCTTGTTATGGAATGTCCCACGATCTTGTTTTTTAATTTTTTTTTTTATTGGCTTAGACGATGCATATACTTTTTAAGGTCCAACCCTTTGTAAAATTGTGTGTAAATACTTTATACAGATGTAAGATATTGAATTCTTTGTATTATATTGAATATACATGATATAGGCAGCTTTGTGAAGGCCCAGGGGGGCATTTCATCAAAGGACTTGTAAGATATTTTATCCGACAAATTTGCTCTCAACCAATCAGATGCATGCATTTCAATAGCTTATAACCATGATAACAGTCCGTCGGATAAAACGTCCGACTAGTCCTTTCATGAAACGCCCCCTAGATGATAGATCTTTTATAACATTTTATAAGCACTTTTTGATGCTAATATCATCCTTAGTTTACAGCGACAGTATAGTGGATTAATGAGAAAACAAAAACAAAAAAAGAAAAAAAAAAAAAAAGAAAGAGGACACACCCGAACCTAAACATCTCAATAATATCTTTTATTGTTCATATCAACATCAAATCTCGTCGGGACTCTCTTCTTCTAGTTTTTTTTTTTTAATGGAGCAGAAACTCCCTGATTGGAGCAAACTTGTGAACCCATGCCGTCAAAACAGTCTGACTCGAAACTAGATTTCCTGCTACCAATTTGGAGATGTCGAGATTTCGTGGAAAGTGAGCCGGTGCATCATATTCATATGATTTCTCAGTGTCTGTCTTTGATAATCATAATAATGAAAAAAAAATCTTGCTTCTTTTTTAAATAGATTTCTCGTTTGTAGAGACTCAAACAATGCACCTTACTCTTTAAAAAAACTGTATTTAAGTCGATAATTCAAAGAAGAAATCGAACTTGCAGTTTAAAAAAAGGGGGCAATCTTAAATATTAAAGATATTTGCTCGACACGACAATGAATACATTTTTGTTTTTTTGCTTTTATGAACAAAAAACAAAACAAAAAAAGCAACATTAAAGATACGCACGTAGTTCTTTATAGTCAAATTATCATGAATAATTGCTCTGAATTTTCAAAAACGGTTTGGGAACTTTGTATGACTAATATGACTTGGTCGTCAAGACATATCAATTCTAGTTGTAAACTTAAGAGATAGAGGGCGCTACCATTCTACTCAAAGCGAACGCTCCCATTTACTTTTTCTGTTTTTGGACAGTTTTTTCCACTTTATTTTCTTTATTGTGGCGAGCAACTACCCTTTCAAGAAATGATTCAATTTGATGAGTACGCTCACGTCTGAATTTTTTCAGAAATAGAGATAACTTATTGCAAAGGGGAAAAAAAAAGTCTGTCACTTTGAATCAAATTCGAAAGGCCTTTGGTCAGAAACATATTTCTCGGTTACAATATTGGCCCAATTTTGAAGCCCGAACAGCTTCATTGCGCTTCAAAGTCTTGCTCCTCAATGACGCATAATTATATTACACTTTAATGATCACACGGTTTTTTTAAAAAGGTTGAATTCTTCAGCTTTCCATTAATGGTATATTTATTTCAATTGGTTAAAAAAAAAGTATCCTGCACTTTTTTTTGAACTATTAAAGAGTTTTTTCTCGATGGCAATGTTTACTCAATCACATGCATATCGCATAGAAAATTAATGCGAACGGCTCCGTCTTGGCGAGAATCTCTTGCGTTTGGAGCATCAATCTATGAAAATACAGGTTTTGATTACAATTCGCACATCATGATATAGGTTTTCCAAATTCTTTTCCTCCATCTGGTCTGAAGCATCTACAATAAACATGAGAAAATTCATAAATTTCTTTCCACCTCAAACGCAGTATTTGCTCCATCACCGGACGGGGCGATACCATTCGAATGCAGGGGGAGTCTTTTCTTACCGCAGAGTTTTTGTTATTGCAGCCAGCTGTATAGATTTCTGCGCTTTCTCAGCCGTATTTCCAACGTCACTTGTGCGGTCTGGCCTCTTAGATAATGACGCGCCTTGTTTAATTACGATTTAATGCCACACATTGGTATACGTTAACTTTACATTTTACATAGAGTAGAATTGATATGTTAAAATTGAGCTGCTTTTGAGAGAATTGCAAAATTAATTTCACCTTATTATTATCATGATGATTTATGACACCTCGAATAAGCCATTTGTGAACGAAAGTGGAAAATTTGAGCACGTAGACAAGTGGTAGAGCATTTTAAAATGAAAATTGTAATGACTTTCAACCTCCGTCTGTGAAGAGCTACAGCTACATCATTTAACTCTTTGGCTGCCTTGAGATTTCATTCACACTTGTAGGCTATCTGTTTAATCGTACCAAATGTGGTGTCAAAAGAAAATATATACTTCTTTTTTTTTTTGGTACAAGTTGACGTGGCGCTCAGAGGTTAATGAAATATGAGAGAGATATGGTGAGCATTACTACTAGTGTAAGCATCCTTTGTGGTGCTGGCGCATCCAGTTCAAAGGTCACCCGCTGAGATGCGAGAGCAGTATAAGGGGATGGGTCAGGGTTCATGTCGGAATTTCACTTTGAACATGGGCTTGTGTCAAACCTCTCGCCTCACCTTTTCGTTTTCTGTCTGTCCGTCTGTTTTTTTTCTATCCCTCTGTCTCTCTTTCTCTTTCTCTTCATCTTCCTCTATTCATATCTCTTTTGGACCAAACCCCATACTTGAATACACATGTTTAGTATAAATAAAATGCTTTATCTTTTGTGTCTTCAACTGTTTTTTCATGTTTCTTTATTTTGATTGTGTGGTCTGTCTGTCTGTCTGTCCGTCTCTCTCTCTCTCTCTCTCTCTCTCTCT
>CALNVZ010003430.1:29556552-29587227 GCA_940671915.1 Paracentrotus lividus | reverse complement strand
CTCTCTCTCTCTCTCTCTCTCTCTCTCTCTCTCTCTCTCTCTCTCTCTCTCTCTCTCTCTCTCTCTGTATACATATATGTATCTCTTCCTTCTCTGTCTTTCTGTCTATTTTGCTTTACTTTAAGGAAATGCATATTTCTATTTGCCACGCTAATGTTTTTTCGTCCTCTCTCCCCACTGTTATAAAATTTAATTGGCGGTTTGCCAACCAAATAAAATATTAATTCTTCGAGGTTTATTCTTGACGGATATAGTTCATGGCAAGTTATAAAAACCTACTCCAACTTTTTAGATATGGCTCAGCCGTACCTTTGAACTTCAACAAGCAAAGTGTCAAATTATTGTATGGCTTTACAAAACAGCTTATGAATCGAGTTTCATTTTTAAAATACTGATATTCAATGTAAATTGTAGTCGTCAAAAGCGTGGATTTAAACTCGCTGAGGGTAAAAGATTAAATAAATAGAGTAAGTGTAAACATGAAATTTAAATGCAAATCATTAAAACAAAAATATTTCAAAACAAAATAATAATGTCGAAACGATTGATGATGACGGTAGTGATCATGGTGCTGCTTATCGTGATGATGATGATGGTGATGATGATGAAAGTTTGTGGTTGTTGTGGTGGCCATCATCATCATGGCAGCGTTGTTGACGAGGATGTTGAGGAAAGAAGAATGATGTCCATGAGAAGAGGGTAGTGATGATGATCATGTTGATGAAGATGTAAGTAATGATGGGACAGTGATATTGCAATCGCTCGAATGAACATGATTCAGCAGCGTCTTTGATATTGCCCAGTATAATATGATAATGAAGATGATAAATAAAAAGTGTGAGGTTGATGCGAAGACACCTAATTTCTTCTGAGGATTTTCCTTAGGAAAATGAAAAATATGAATTATTATATAAATAATAAAGATATTTCATATTCCCATAAGATATTCTTACATCTCATCTACCCGTCCTACGTATGACCCCATCGAGTGACCTCACGGGCATTGGATCTAATGATGTATTGACATACATATTCCACGAATCTCAACCCCCCTCTCTCTATAGAGACATTAATCTCGTCGGATTCTGTGTTGTGGTAAAAACAATAAACTCACCAACCATCGAAATTATCCCTAAACTTCAACATGATGATCCGCCCTCTTATATTCCCCAAGATCATGAAAATATTGGGAACTTATCCTCGGCTTTGAAACCATTTTTCAACGATTTACACCTTTCGAATCCAGACGACTACACTCCCTAAGCCTGGGATTTGGACCTAAATATTTTCTCTGGTCCCACTGAACCAAGACCAGAGGTCTTTATCCCCCAGGACCACGTGGGTTCGACAGCAAGATTCTGCGGTTCTAATCCCCAAACTATTGTTTCATATTTAGAAAGCATAAAAGTCTATAAAAAGTTTTCGGATATTTTCATTCTACATGTAAGACAGATGTTTGCTGATACAAACAGATTCTGTTGTCAAGCGTGCATGAAATTGGTATTTGTTTTTCCATAGAGGAGGGGAAAATTGGGAATGATTGACCGTTTACCATGATTGAGATGTCAATATTGGAGAAATATTTCATCCATTTTAAATTTGCATCATGTAAAAACTGAATGCATTTAGGGCATATCTAACTTGTGTTTTGAAGCACACACTCCGGAAAGATGGAGGTGCAACAGAGATTCAACATATGCTTTATCTCCATGCTAAAAGCATTATGTAATTCCATCATGAATTTTAACAGAAGCAAAAAATGATTTCAGTGACAGGGCATCGACGTTATCATGGTATTGATGTTTATTTATTTTGTATTTGTGAGCTGTTCTCCCATCTTGTGTTCAAGAATTCCATAACTTGGTATTTTTCATTGTTTCAGAGGATGGGTTTGCTAATTGAGCACACAATTATAAAATTGATAATTTTCCTTAAAAATGGCAACTTATGGAATTTACAGTACTCAACATATCACGGGGCAGCTTGCAAGTGATGGCGCGAATCAAACTAATTTAAAACTTCAAATTTTTAATACTTCATTAAACTTTGATGAATTTTCATTAAGCCTTCACTCTTAGTTGTCTCTATTATTGTATTTATTTATTTTTTAAATTAAAACCAGTTTATCCCAGGTTGGACTTCTCATATCATAATATATATTTTTTTTTCTTCAAAGTGAGCCGTAGAAGTTTCTGAGTCACAATTTTGTATTTTGAAATTAACATCATTATTTTGGGAAAGGGGGCTGCTCGCTAGCTGCTCCTCGAAATCAACGCTTGGGAGGACCGGTAATCATGATAATAGCTTGGAGGAAGAAGTTCTTCCTCTAAAATAAGGTAATAGGGTGAATATATCTGCCGGATGGACATAATGAAAGGGACGGAGATTGAAAACTTGGACATCATGTAGCCAAAGAAAACAGAACGACGGATCACAATACCTGGGCACACTTTCATTTTCTCAAGCACAGCGGGAAACAATCCCGTCAATATTTGGAAAACACCACCGATTTCTCACACCTTTCTCACCCTCATCTCGAACTTGGTAATCAACGTGACTTTGATGGATCTATCTTCCTCCTCAACAGTTTGGGGCGTTTCCGAGAGGGCCGTTGGGTCTTCGATTCTCTGTCGCTCGCTGACGAGGCGGAGAAAGGGGTGTGAAAGGGATGAAAAGAAAAGTCATAATTTTTCAATTTCCCTTTTGTGGTTTTCTGTTCTATTTTGACGGTGTCCCCGCTCGGAAATTGGCTGTCGAATCGGTGTCAATGTCAGATACCTTCAGGTGTGTCTTATTTCCTAAAGTCAATATGTAGATGATTTGGCCGATTTCGGGTTCTGAGGAGTAAAGAAGATGATGAGCTGTTTCCGTTGTCATAGTAACGGAATCTTCGATGAGAATATGGGTGTGCTAAAATTCATTTGTCAATTCAGACAATATATCACAACTGCAAAGCTTTTCGTGGAAGCAAAGCTTTTCGTCAACAGTTTTAATGAGCTAAAACAAGAACTCATCCTCCTCCAACCCGCCTCTCTCTCTCTCTCTCTCTCTCTCTCTCTCTCTCTCTTTCTCTTGCTCTCTGTTTCCTTCACACTTGCTCCCTCTTCTTCTGCCTTATGATACATAATGTCTTCATTCTATTATATTAGGGGAAAAATTAAGGGTGCTCGATTTTGCGGCACCCTAACCTAATTGGGCGCACATTAGCACATTTCGGGGCATGAAATGGTGCTCACCAGCACCTAAGGGGTGCTGGTGTTGTTGTTGTTGTTTTTATATTTTACGGCGCATTTCATTCATTATATGAATATTTACGCCTTATCATTTGCGTTTTGTTTATTTTGTTTATATTTTTTTAATCTTTTTTTCTTTTTTTCTTTTTTTAAAGAACATCATATAATTGGTGAGCTCCCTTTCAAGGTGCTAATGGGCACCCTATGTGTCATGTCGCTATTATGGTGCTCTTTTTATAGATGGGACCCTTTTTCTTAGAGTTATCATTCTCATAGTTCTTCGACTTCAATTTATCTGCAAATCTGCATTATTATACCTGTTAAAATAAAAAGTGACCTTCGCCTAATATCTTCCTAGTGTAACAGTGCGCTCGCTACTCAACCATTTCATCACAACTTCTAAATATGAACTTTTGACCGCTCTCCAAGTTTTCACTCTTTCCTCACGAGATCCAATCAAAATTCAACAGCATGTTCACGTGATTGAATGGCATATCTTATTTCGCATCAAATGTTGGGTCAATAGGCTAGCATGACTTTAGATTGATTCACATGTAACCTAAGTACACGATAACATATTGGACACCCACAAATTCAAACTATTTTACAATTTGCAATTTGGGTACATTTGCAAACAATCATTGACTTTTGACCTATAATTTACAGTTTACCATGTTTACGTTCCTGAACCGCTCCCTTTCAAAGTGCCAAAGTCATAAGTATTTTATTGACCACGAATGATGATATGATTGTACATGCGCTTCTCCAAAAGATAGAAATAACATAAATATTATTTTCTGTGTCTTTAATTGTAACCATAGGAATACCTTGTAATTGTGCATGCTTGTACCTCATTTAAAGACGGCCAAGCAACTGAACTCGGCTTTTACTCTGTTTGAGCTAATGAACGAATGAATTAGCCGAATTAAAATCGAATCGAATCAAAATCAAATTAAGTTAAATTAAATCAAATCAAATCAAATCAAATGACTTGTGCATGTATCAATGGCGAAACCACCGGGTGAATCCAGCCCCTTTTAGATTGGCACTCAAACAAGGGATGACCTCCGGAGGTTACCCTTTGTTCACCCCTTGTTGCCTCTAATCTGAAAGTAACCAGAAAAAGACACCCGGGTGCACTCGGCACGAACACAGCGCGAACACGAGGTAAGATTCACGCTAGAAGGTCTAGCACGTCCTGGAGCGTCATCCTGTGTTCATCCTGTGTCTACCCTCGTTTATCGGCGATCTGAATTGCCTCGGCACGTACACGGAGTGAATTCCGGAACCGGAAGTACGGGTTTGTGTAATTTGCGCGCGCTATAGAGGTCCATGCTTAGAAATTATGCGATGCACTTTTAATGCACGATAATGCCGCATGCGGATTAGAGAAAGTAGTTAAAGAAAGAGACACTGACTAGACAGTTACAATTATTTTAGTCAGATTTATTTTTATGTTTACATATTTAAGATAGACAGATGAATAACATAGTAAAGAAAAGACAGACAGACAGACAGGCCCGATTTGCGGTGTTGTCAAGGAAACGTACCTCGAACTCGTACCGCGAGACGAAACACACACCGAGCGCACCTTCGTTTGAGTTTTGATCTGAAAGGGTGGCTCGATGTTACCCCGTGTTTTGACAAGGATCACGCTCCGTGTTCGTCCTGGGAAGTCCTCCGGAGGTCTTCCGGAGGACGTTCCGTGTATGACAATCTAAAAGGGGCTTCAGTCAGTGGACCTATGGCCATGATGGCTCCGTGGTGAATCAGAACGTTCTACAAGGAAAGAGGAAATGAAAGTGATTAGATTAATTGTAATGGGTACACCGGGAAAAAAACTGTCACTTCCATAAAAACAAACGATTTCATATAAACCATTGATTGCTGTCTCATCATTCTATATAGGCCTTTATAACTATCTTGACATGTCACGTGTCAATTTATACTCGAAAAGTTTTTTCGCGCGCTTTCTCTTTCTCAAGAAACCTGATTGACGTCTTAATGAGCAGGATGGCTGTGGTATTTAGTTTGCAGACACTCAGTCATATCTTGAGTCACATCATATATACACACCACTTGGCATCCTCCCATCTCCCTGGCCTGTACAGTAACTGCTTGAATATCATTTGGAACCTGGGCTAGGCTTCAGTCAAGACACGGTATATCGTATTAAATGTCAAATTATAGTCTGTGCATGTAGAATGTAGAATATGTGCATTGTTTTTTCTTTGGAAATGTCATATGACTAAAGGATGCTCACATCGTACTCATCTGCATGGTAATTTGTACAACATAGAATATGCATATGGGCAATTCAATATTATTGGACATTTTTCACTGAAAAAGAAGTCCGTCTCCTAAGTTAATTATTCAATTTATCACTAATCTAATGCCATGGATGTTCGGGAATAACAAAGGTCTTTCATATTCATTTTTTTTTTAAAGAAGTCATTTTCGTTAACATCTTCAAGATCTCAAACCATCATTAAAATTGTACATGTGGGACAGGGGACAATACATTTCACTAAAATGCAATTTACACAATGTTCTTTTAATATTTCTCCTTACAAATTTCGCTAAAAGGGAAAGGACGAACACATTTCCATATTTCAGAGGGTATTGTTATATTTGATAAATGACAAGGGGGTGAAATGACCTCTAGAAGTTCACTGGACAAAATGTAACGTAACTAACTGTAATGTAACTAACCATGTTTTTGTTGTTTCTTGTTTCTAAAGAAAAATATGAAGCTATTCATAAAATATAGTAAATCACATGACTTGCCAACTCATCAGCTAACATGAATGTCACAGTTTGTTTTAGTTGAAGGTAGTTTCTAGGAACTTTAGGGTCAAAATCAGTCCTCAAAAAAAAAAAACAAAAACAAAAAACAAAAAAAACATGTCTACTTTTAGTAACGTAACTAACCAAAGTTTAAGTACCCGTTACTACTTGTTTAAATATGCCTCATGATTCTTTTTGATGATGTTAAGTAGGGTTGGTCTATATAGTTACTGACACTACAAATATTGACAAATAATATCAAAGCATCTTCACGTAGAAGCCATCCTTAGAGAGCAATATATACCATAAAGTGTAACGAAACTAATCATGGAATTGTAACCGAATATAGGTATAGGAGTTATTATCTGTCTATAATTTTTCTGTCTATAATTTTGATAATTCATTCAGTTTGGTAAAATGGACCTACCGCCTCCATAGTTACATTTGTATCTTCCCTCTTAGGCTTCTTATCTTTAGTGAAAATGGTCCTTATTCTTTTATTTTCCATGTTTTCAGGAAGGTAGGACTTGTTATGTTTGCTCATATTATTATTTGTTGTTAATTTTAAGCCTCGAGAAGCCTCCCCTTTCCCCTTCCCACCGTTTTATTGGTCAAAAATCACCACTTTTTGAACTTTGTGAACTTTGACCAGTCTCAGTTGAGGACGTCATGCTAAAGTGATTTAATCATAATGCGACGAAGGCCTTATTTAGATCTATTTCCCATTTGCTTAACTTTTTATGCAAGATCATTTATTAAATATAGTAGGCCTACTATCATGACACTGAGTATGAGGCCTAAACTCTTGGAGAGCTCCCCGCAAAACTTTAGTAAAAACCTAAAATATAATTACAGAGGTTTGATAAAATGTTCTTATTTCCCTCACAATGATTTATACACCACACTCTGAAAATAAATTAATTGATTTGTGTAAGTGATATGAGGCATATGCACACCGTAATATATTGTAAAATAAACGCGATCGAAATCTAATGACTAGAATTAAAAGAGGGGGTAAAATGGAAAAAGACGAAATATTGCTGAAAGGAACAGTGGCGGATCCCAATTTTCATGAGAGGGGGCGAAATTGGAATTTTCGATTTTGGTACATCCAAAGTAGGCGTTATTATTTATTTTTTTTTTTTTTTATTTTTTTAACAGGGGCGGGCCCGTCGCCCCCCCCCTCCCCGCCTGATGAAAGTACGTGAAAATACAATACCCTCCCAACTTACCCAATACCCCTCCTCAAGTATCATAATAGGCCTATAGCAAAACAATACACAACGATCCTCACTTCATTTGTAACGCCCCACCCCACCCCTATTCCCTATTTCAGAATGTGCACAATGCATGGCAGGAATTAGGAAGTCCTGGAAGGGTTCTCTGATACCCCTTGGATGGCATCAGGGGGCTGCCATGCACCCACTCGCGTGCCAGTGTCGAGGATCAAGGGCGAAGTTTAATAATCGGGTTAGGAGTGATAGAGATATCAGACCATGTGTGACATGATATCAAATGTCAATGGATGAGTATGGACCAACTACTTTGCTCCTAAATGTTGTATTCGTTCTTTTATGGTTTTGATACCAAAGTTATGTTTTTCATAAAATATATAGGGTGGTATTCAAGAAGGGTAACTAAATACGCATTTAATAGGCCAACTAACTTTAGTCACGCTTCGAGAATGATAGTTTGTAAAGTTTTATTGTGGTTTAACATTGGTTGTGATAGTTAGGAATAGATCGATTAGATCGAAATCAATTTCTTGGCATTCTCAGTTTTTTTCTTCAAAAAACTCTTTTCACCATTTCATTTGATATTTTTGTTTCTTGTTGTTGTTGTTGTTGTTGTTGTTGTTTGTTGATGTTTGTTTGTTGTTTGTTGTGTTGTTGTTGTTGTTGTTGTTGTTTTTTTTTTTTTTTTGGGGGGGGCATCTTAATAATTTTTAAATGTGCCGGTAGTATGTTTATGTATGTGCAAATAAAATTTAAAAATTCTTGAATCTATTTTCTCTGCGGATTCGTAGAATAGAACCATGGATCTATCCTCTTCCTGGAATATTTTAAGGCTATTTATTTACGAAGCGTCCCTGGTATTCTTTAGTTGTATATTACGTAATTACTATATCTAGAGACGTTCAACTCCACAGTATATTATTGCCAGTTTATTGAACCTTGTGTTTTCGGTAGTAAACATACTTAATATCTTTTATTATTAGCTATGTTCACACGGGACCATCGGGGTTTTAGTCCTCGAGGATTGTATCCTTAAGAATTTAAACCCCGACGGCTTGTTCTCGAGTTGCGTTCACACGGAGTGCTTATCCTCGGGGATAGTTATCCTCGAGGATAAGTGAGAGGCTCGATGACCGGAAGTACAAGTTGTATGTAGCGTGCGCTATTTATTTCCCTGTACTATTCGGCTATGTCCCTTGACTGAACCGGAAGTTTAACCGTTACAAGAGGTCACTCTTATCCTCGAGAACAGTAACTCCAAGTTAATGTTACTCCCAAGCATTTCACCTGGGTCTTCAGATCCAGGGTTCAGCGACACTAACGTCCATTAGCAAGGCATTAGTCTACTTTTTCCTCCCTCCACCCAGATGTAATAAACATGTACCTGGTAGGAATATATGTCCTATTCATTCATTTATTTATTTATTTAATATTTATGTTAACTAATTTCCAGGAACATAAAGCGTGACAGAAACATTTTTTTCTTTTACGCAAGCCCAAGGACAACATCTACGTGGATCGCCTTAAGAAATTGTACCAGGAAAAATACCCCCTTGAAATTACCCCCGATGATACCCCATAATCAAGATAATCAGGGTTAGTTAACACTAGAGTATAGGGGCAGATTTTTGGCGCAGGTGGTTATGCGGGGTTGCTGTCGGGGGTATTTTGCCCTAGAAAAAAAAGGTTTTCTTCGTATATGCTTTAGCACCTTGTCGTTGAAGCTCGATGTGTCCTTTAGAAATTGCGATATACAACTTATTAATTTATAAACTCTGCTCTCAAGTAACCCTCACTGTTTACAACACATATATATTGCAGAGGTGACTGACTCACCTTTTCTTAGAAACAAGGGATGATCCAAAATGTCTTGAATGATACAATCATTTCTTAAGTACTAAACGACACTGAGTAAACGGTGACTTATTGATTTAGTGAAAGTTTCTTTGTTATCTTGCCTTTGTTAAAACTTCAGTTATTGTAATCGCTCTATACAAATGCGCGAACAGTGGGTCAAACAACTCAGGGGCGTAACTCCCATTTGGTGCAAAGAAGCCTGTTTGTTTTGGCCCGAATTCTGTGTCTCTTTCAAAACTTGCAAGTTTTACAGTTGTAAGTAACCTACGACTGTACTATTTGTTTTGTAGGGATTTGGACCTACTTTTAGCTCGGCTCTTTTTTAAGTATAATGAAAAGATATCTTCTCTTCTTGAGCCCAAAGGCTATTTTACAATGTCCAGCTAAAGCTCAGAGGTCAATGGTTCTTCAAGTAAAATGGAAATACCCTAGAATACCCACTATTCCTATTCCAAACTTATTCTTCGTGGTTTATAAGTTCGAACACCTTATTATCTGCAATTGTTACTCTAGAATGGTCCAATTTCTTACAGGTTATGAGCACAATGAGAATTCACACCTCTTTCAAACCCGAGTATGGGCCCTAATAAGTTTAACTTTTGTCAAATTGTCGGCGGCATAAGATGTTAAGTTTGAAAATGAATCTCAGTGGATATGAGTGTTTTGATCGACGGAATTAGCTGGTTCTACTTGGGTTGGTATATTTATGGTAGAGATCAAAGAGAATGGCACTGCCCTCAAAAATTTTTTTTCGATACGGTTGGTTTGCAAAGATGGTCAATGAATTGTGTAAAAACAAACATGAAGAGAAGAAGAGGGCTAATAACCTCGGTATGGATTATTTTGGAAGGCCTGATTTTCTTTTTAAAAATATTCGTGAATCAAACAGTTATTTTCAAAGAATTCCTGGGGATGCTAATTTTGTTGGGGAGTTTAACCTATCGTGAACCGACCCTTATGTAAATGGACAACTGAAAATATTTTATATAATTACCATGATTATGGTTTCTCTAACTGCACTTACAAATCTATATCTATAAGATTTACATGCATGTGTTCATGGTGTAGTGTCAATTGTTAGTTATAACACGTCCATTGCTATTGTTAGACATAAAAGTACTAATTTGTTCTAATGAAGTAAATATTATTCTAAACTCATACCTGGTATATTGAAGAGTGCATATTGTAATAGGTTTATTAACCGTTACCTCTTATATGATTACACGTGCATTAAGATCATAGTCTTTTGTGATCTGATTTATCTAGTAGGCCAATATACTTTTAATTAGAGCCTACTTACAAGATTTATTGAAAGCACACAGTGACCAACATGACCAGGGTGACTTATTGACCACTAAAAAGACATTTTTAAAAATTGTTTAAAAAAATAGCTTGCTCGAATTGCTCCTTAGTAAAGTTAGTAATTGGACAAAAAAACTTTAGTCCCATTACCCCCCCCCCCCCACCTCTCTCTCTCTCTCCTCTTCTCTCTCTCTCTCTCTCTCTCTCTCTCTCTATCTCCTATTGTTCTCAAATTCTGTATCATCACCCCAAATAAAAAAACAATTCATTATTATAGAAAGTGATATCTCCTATTAGAACGTTTTAAGGATTTATAAGGTCGTGACATCTTAAAACCCGATTAAGATGGATTATAAAATTCCAATCAATATTAAACTTTCTACAAACGTTGTTTCTGATAAACACCATGCGTAAACATGTTATTGTTGTGATGTAGACCGGTTAGTAATAACAAGTTAGATTATTCTTAATTCTACTATTATGGGATAATTCTCCAAATATATTGATTATGAGCACGCGCCAAGCTGGCTAGTTCTACGAAATGAAACTCCTCTTTACCAAATGTTAAACTCGTATTATCAAAGTTAGGACTATAAATACGATAAAAGTTAACCTTCCTAACTTGTGACTGTCATGTTTTGCAATGTGAGAAGCTTATTAAGAAATTATGAAATATGAAAGTTCCCATTCAACGTACTGCCGACTGCCGGTACTTCAAGACCTAAAAAGTAGGTACGTTTAAAAAAAATTAGTTCTTGTTGGAAAGTATTTTCACGGGCAAAATAGTAGTCCACTGCCTGGACCATCCTGTATTTTCATATCAACCCTCATAACACCATACATGAACACACAGTACTAATTTAGCACATGAGCATGATCAGGGACTCTCAGCATGTTGGTTTTGGCAAGGAGCTTCTTGGATTTGGCATGGATGTAAGGAATTGGATTTGTGATAGAAAGAGAAATGGTGCAAAGGTCGAGTCAATTGAGGAAGGTGAAAGTTTCTAACGACCAGAGCCTGGTCTAGCAAAATAGTAATATACATACATTTCCCCCTGTCATGCCTGTAAAATGATTAAATTGTGATATTGGTATCTGTCTCACAGCAGATAACAAATTGTTTATATCTCGTAAAGAGTTCATCGTTTCCGAAAGTTTTTTTTTTCCCCCTTCTTTTCTTTCTTTGCCTCGTAGATGCCCGTCAAGGACTCTTCATTTATAATGAAGTCTCACAAGTCGGGCTATAATCCGGGGATATTTCTGGATTCTTTTCAAGACGTTTTCACAATAAATACAATGGATAACAATAGGATAAAAGATAATAGACACTATTCGCCAACAATCTTTACCAGGGATAAATACAAAAGATAACAATAGGATAATAGATAATAGACACTATTCGGCCACAACCGTGACCAGGGCAACGCTTTAATGACGTCAGAACGGTCAAAAGAAAGTATAAATGTTATTGTTTTCTTTAAAAAGAAAGTAAAGGGCGTTGAATCCTACTATGTACGCTTTTAGATATCATTAATAAGACACTTGTGTATTCAAAACAAAGAAAGAAAAATAGTCCTTGTATTCTGTAAGGTATCAGGGAAACAAGAGGCAAGATATATATTTAAAATCTTTTGTTGACCTATTGTAAACTAGTGTACACATACACTAGGGTTCTTACGTAAAGCTGAAAATGATATATATATATTTTAAAGACTTTCTATTTAAAAGTGCTGGTAAAAGAAGGATAATAGTCCAAGAGACAGTAAGTATAGCTTTAGTTCTATATTTAGGTTAGGTTAAGTTAGCATATCAAAATCTCCTTGTACAATATTTGGATGGCAAATTACAGATAAGGGTTTTAAAAACTGAATGGTCCAGAAATTAAACAGAATTCATACGTAGAAGTAAAATGGAAATAAGAAAGCGGGGAGGGGGAGGGAGGGAGAGAGAGAGTGAGAGTGAGAGAGAGAGAGAGAGAGAGAGAGAGAGAGAGAGAGAGAGAGAGAGAGAGAGGGGGGGGGTTAAAGTTCTTGATTTTGAAAAACTTTTAGAAAAAGTTTTACCACGGAGTTGATTTTATGCAAATTTCATGGAAAGGTACCCAACTCTTTCCCCGATATTTCCAAGATCGCTCGTTACAAGGGCTGCCTTCTCCTGTAAATTTCAGTAACTTGGATTTATTCTTGACTTTGCCAAAGCTTGCCTCATGAGTTGAATAAAAGAAAGAATCAGACTTTCGTCGCTCTAAGGTGTCAAGGGACAGATCGAGTGACGAGAAAATATATTGTCAAATAATATTAACGAATTCAAACTTGAGGTGCTGACGTTTAATCCACCGCTTATTCCATTCATGCTCAAAAGGGGAAAGGACCCGTACAAACATATCAAGTAATTATATTTACCCATGACTACTTTGCCGACCTTGTCTGGCAACAAAACCTACTTAAATTGCGATTCTGATAGTTCTTTTCCATTTTTTTTGGCTAAATTTGTACAATGCATAATCTTCAAGTCTCTCGAAATTTTTATATGATGTCGCTGAGGCAATGCCCCAGGGGCATTTTCGTTCATACTTCTGTGTTTATATTTGCTTGATAATACAATTAATTAGGGTTCATCTAGTCAAGTTTCACACCACAGTGTTTATTATTATAATTGAATTCTTTCACAAAAAGTGCACTTTTTGACAATATCGGCTTTCCTTGACGTTATTTTTGCACCCCCTTTCTTCATTTTGTTTGAATCAAGCGATTGACAAAACGGCTACCAAATTCCGCAGCTTTAAAAAGCACAAAAATTCAAAAGTACGCTCAGTATAGATTTCTCATTCATTTACAAAGTCAATAAGGATTCGTTTATGGCTCTATAAAGCGACTTTTCGATATCAATTTAGAACTGTTTATTCAGGTTTAGATTTGTATACAAATTGTCAATAACTGAGGGAGAGACAGTGTGTCTGAAATACACGTCGTGTCATAATACCGTTTACAAAGTTACCAGACGCTTTATTCAGCTTAAAAGAAGAGATAATAACTGGGTAGGATTAAGAATTATGAATAATAACAAGGGACGCTAACCGCTCTCGCCTGGATTGTATGCCTGATTTGTTCTCCGAATTATCACTTTTATATCTTTACACATGTACAGACATATCTCCTTTTGTCATTTGTGAACTAACTCGTGAAATTACACGTCGCCCAGGCGTCATTTTCAAACAAAACCCCCGAGAAAAAGTACAGCTTATGAAAAAGTATTCGGAGAGAATAGAACGCAGTTGACAAGTTCACAGAAGTTTCGAGCGATCTCTTTTCGTTGGGGTATAATCATCCTTTCAGGGTACCCTTTATTACTGAATTTATCCTCATCGCTCCGTTAAACTTGAACGTACTTGAAAAGAATGACTCATAATTTATGCCCTGATCATAATAAAAGGATTTTTACTATTATCATCTATTTTGGTGGCGCTTTTGTGCGCTTTACTTTTATTTTCTTAAATCTGATCTTAAGTTAAAATGGGTTTATTGCCCTCGAGGAATTATGTTTCATTGTGTGGAGATCATAGAGAGGGGTTAAAATGAATAAAACTGTGAGGAGAGAGGAGAGAGAGAGAGAGAGAAAGAGAGAGAGAGAGAGAGATTTAAAATTGAAAACGGATAGAGAAAAAAGGGACGGAGAAGATGAATTATCAAATGAAATAATTTATATGATTTTACCGAACGGTATAAGAATTTTATCGCAGTGATAGGTCTACTTGTATTAAGAATATGCCAATCATCATGATCATACTTTTAACAAAAATCGATAAATCGGACATTGGCTTATCTCACCTTTATTTATGTCAAAGTGAATAAAAAAGATCTACAACACTTTGAATCCATTCATGAATACCGCTAAAGTACATACGTCTTTATATTCTCGTTATGACTCGTGGCAGTGGGTTTCGGTTTATATTCATGGTGTATGTGGTGATGATTTTAATCTTGATTGTATTGATTTTCTTACCTTTCAGTGCTTAAAACTCCAAATTAATCTTCACGCCTAATCCCCCTCCGCCACAACCACAACTTACCTCCTCTTCTTCCTCCACACTTCTACCTCCCCTCCTCCTCCTCCTCCTCCTCCTCTTTCTCCAATACTTCCCCTCCTCCTGCCCCTCCCCTTTTCCTACTCCCCTCCTCTTTCTCTTCCCCCACGTTCCTCCACGTGCAATTCAATTTTACTATCCAGTTCTAATAAGATTACCACATCAGAGTTAGAAATTAACATGTTATTTCATATTACAGACTATGTATAAAATGCACAAAAGCATAATTATGTACAAGGCAATGGAGGGCATGCCTCTGAAAATTAAGCTTTGTAACCCTTGAAAATTAAAAATGTTTAACAGGGCATAACAATAAAGTTACAAAGAAAGATATGTTTCATTGAACTTAATCGAAGAGTAAGAAAAAAAGTAAAGGAAGAGAAATCAATGAAACATGAATAGAAGGAACGAAGGAGCAGAAGGACGAAGGGAAAGACACAAATTGAAAGGAAGGGAAAATAGCGTCAGAAAGATCCTCGTCCACTTAACGGACCTTTAGTCACATAAACTTTTTTTTTTCCTTTTCAGAAATTTTTAGGAGGGACACCATGTAAGAACATCATTCTGTTGTGTAAAATCCTAGGTTAACTACTGGTTTGCGAAAAGTCAAAGTAGCAGACACAATTTTCAGATTTGAAAAGTCGTTATCACCGTTTAAAATGATGTAATCAGTACATGTCCCAATATCGGCATTGCACAATCGTGTTGTAGGCTATACTGATTTTTGTTACCTTCTCAACTTCATTTTTTGAAAGAAATTTTCTATAACTTACTTTTTGTTTCAATGCAATTGTAATTTTGTCTCTTTTGTATGGAAATGATGTGGTTTTATATGCCCTAGCTCGTCGCCTGTTCGTATTTGCTTGTCGTAGTCTCAATTGCTCGAATTACAGAAATATGACGCCGACATGCAACCGAAGCAATCTAACTTTCCTAAATTACTCTTTTTCTTACAATTTGACGCAACTTATATCAAATTATAACGTTCGAATTGTGATTCATGCACCTGAGTGGACTTGCGTAAACATAATGTTTCCTTACACTACAGGCGCGAAATTTATTTGATTGATTTTGATTGTTTATTTTTGTGATTGTGATTTCAATGCTAATTCCTGTTACAACCGATGAGCTGTGAAAGTTGCAATATTATACGGGCGTGTATAAGTGAAGCTAGCTTGAATTGTATAAGTTTAATTTTAGAAAATGGAAATTTGTAATTTTGAGAAAGTAGGACGGAGTTGATTTGTAAGAAATAGCTTCAGGAGATTTTGTTTCTGATGACGAAGAAACGGAAGCAGTGTATCTCCGGTGTTTAATTTTGTGTGTGTGTGTGTGTGTGTGAATAATTTGCAATTCTTTCGAGGAAAAAAAATCAAATTGATGTAATAAAAGAAAGAGATTTTTTTTTTTTTTTTAGAATGAAATTTACAAAAGTAATTGCAAAACACGCTAGTTTGAGGTCATCGATTTATTGTATTTCACTGACAGGGGAGGGGGCTGGGCTTAAGATCCCTTTTTTCACTTTTTTTTTCATTTCCAGTAATTGTGTACAAAAGCACAAAATGACCACCTACTTTTTTTTTGTATGTTCAGCCCCCAACTTTCAAAGACGCTCCGCGACCCCTGTATTTGAAAACTTATAGCACTATAAATTACTTCCCCACAATAAAATAACATCGAATCATATTTATATGTTTCTAAATTCATTGCTTGAAGTAGTTATATTCACTACATCTGTCTTTGCTTTTAATTTAAGCCCCCCCCCCCCAAAAAAAAAAAAAAAAACAAACAACAACAACAACAACAACAACAACAAAACAAAACACGAAAAAACAAAACAAAACAAAAACAAAATCAAAAACAAATACAAAAACGAAATCTCAGTATTTTCCAAACTTCACTCTCGAAGACGTTTCTGTGTATCTCTCAAGCCCAATTTTCTGAAGTTCAAATGCACTTATACAGCAACCCCCGTTTGAACGCAATTTTACTTCAAATTAATATGGTTTCCTCATCATACAAAATGATAACAAAGAAACTCTTTGATCTGTGCCCCCACCATCTTGTAATTATCCTCTTCACTTTTTACAATCTTGCTAAAGACATCTTCCCCACCCGTTGCGTTCCTGTAATGAACTTGATGTAACCGTCGTGTTCTTTAAATCCTCCCTACATGCTACTCAAAAATCGATTATCATTAAAATTGCCATATCGTTGACAACCCCTCGGTAGAATTGCGTTTTATTTCCACGCAGCACATAAAGGTGAGTATAGGTAACCGATTTGTATTGAACTGGTTATAAGATGTTTTTGGTTCTTTTCTGTTAGCCTTAATTTTTTTTTCTTTGTTATTAATTGCATTTTTTTTTCATCATCCGCCCCTCCATGTTTCAGAGGTGGTGTGATTAAACGTGTTACAATTTTTCATTATTTATTATGGTATTTTCAGTCACCCTTTCCCCCGCATCAGGACAACTATACCACTAGTACAATTGACCCTAGGACAACTACCCCCAGAATTAGGGTTAGGTATAGGTGTAGGGTTATACGGGGTTAAATTTTTGGTGGGGTTAGTTGTCTGGGGGTAATTGTCCGGAAGTAATGTTCGAGGTTTAGTTGTGGTAGAACCCCTTTCCCCCACCTTTCCACGTCGCACGTTCTCTCTCACCTTTCTCTCTCTCTTTCTCTCTCTCTCTCTCCACCTCTCGTTATATTTTTACTATCTGTATTTCTTTCTCTCTCTCTCTCTCTCTCTCTCTACCCCCTCGTTACATTTAATGTCTGTATTACTTCTCTCTCTCTCCTCACTCCCCCCCCCCCTCTCTATCTCTCTCTCCCCTTTCTTTCTCTCTTTTCATCCTCACTCAACCTCTCTCCTCTCTCTCTCTTTCTCCCCCCTCTCTCTCTCTCTCTCTCACCTCTCTCTCTCTCTCTCTCTCTCTCTTCTCTCTCTCTCTCTCTCTCTCTCTCTCTCTCTTCTTATCTCCCATGCCCCATTCGATGACCATCCACCCTATGTTTCTCTGTGGTGACTCACATTAATCGCTGCTCCCCTGCCATGCTGGTGGCCATTACTAGGTTGTAGAAGAGAGACTGCATGCTGAGCAGCAAATTGAAACATCTTTTCAAAAACTCGCCTAACTCGCTGATGGGACTTTAAACTCAAGTTCAAAGCAGGCATATAGAAGACCTACCACATTGATAACTTTGATAACTGCTCCAAAAAGCTGTCAAAGAGCGTTGACTTTGCACTACCTTCTAGATGTCCGAATCTTTATAAATGTACAATTAATTATTATAGAAATAATATTTTGAAAATGTCTTTATCCTGACATCAATTCCCTTTTCCTTTTGCTGTTACCAGTAATTCACGCAATAATGGTATTTTAGAGCATTAGTTTAAAAAAACACAAACAAACAAACAATAAACAAACAAAAACGGGTAGTAGCCATGCAGGTGCTTCACGTCCGTAAGGGGTGTTTCCATTACCTGCTACCCTGCTACACTTCAAATTCTTGCTATACACCTTTTCATTTGGACTCGACCATTTATCCCGTTTCTGTGATTGGCTATTTTGCTCATGATATATATCGCCACCTTCCTGATAAATGTATTTGCATAAGAAGGAATGTAATTTTGGTGCGTGTACTCTGTGTGGCGATAAACGTCACGCGAAAAATACGATACGAACTCGTAGGATTTTTACTGCCAAATCCTTGATCTGTAAACGCTTTTCTTCTCTTATTCTATTTTATCATTTCATCATTATCTGTTAATAATAAGGGCCGTCTAGATGCTTTCGATCGTTCTTAAATGTTGATTTCGGGAGACGTACATATGGTAGTACAAAATACCAAGGTTTGTTGTCTGAGAAGCGACAGCGCAGTTAGCAGCGTCACGAGCTCTTCATTGAAAGTCGTGAGTTCAAATCCGAAACCGAGGGTTTTTTTTTTTTTTTTTCTTTCTTTAGTTTTGCTGCAGCAACATTATTAAAATATAAAAATAAAAAGGAAACATACAACAACATTAACTTTTCTTTCAAACACCTGTGATTTTCCACGGGTTCCGCTATATAGGCCTAGTTATTTGTATTCATGACTACAGGAAGAGGTAAAGATGAAAATGAGAGGCCTCAGGTAACTATAAGGTGCATGCAATGTCAAGGAGCTCAACTAATATGTAATTATACATGTTTTTTTTATTCTCGTTATCACACGTTTAAAGAACAGTTCGAGCCATCAATTGAATTGAGCCGAAGGCATAATTAATTGATTATTGATTGCACTCCAAAAGAAAAAAAAAATAAATAAAAAATATACTGATAGTCATAAAAAGTTGATAATTACTATCATATGAGTGTAATGATATGAATAATTACAATAATAATAATATTATTAGTATATAAATAAATGGCTTTTTTATGAGAAAGTCGTAATGTGGTGACTTGTGACCTTTTTTTAACTCGAGTGTCCAAAAAAAAAAATCCACTGGAAAGTTAGAATGGTGTGAACTATTTTTTTTTTTTTTTAAATAATTTATTTCTTCTTCTTTTTTTTTTTTGGGGGGGGGGGTGTTGAAAAAAATAGTGTGTCCCATAGGGCTATCTCTCTAGAAAATCTTGTATCTGCCACTTTAGGCTACACTGATTATCTTTAAGGGAAAAAAATCAATCTTATTTTTAGGTTGTTTTCTGTTTTCAATAAGTGAATGACAGTCAATGACTGTCAGAAATCAAACTCAAGAAGAAGAAGAAGAAGAAGAAGGGAAAAAAAAAAAAAAAAAAAACCCTCGGATTTCGGATTTGAACTCACGACTTTCAAATGAGAGCTCGTGACGCTGCTGACTGCGCTGTCGCTTCTCAGACAACAAATCTTGTATTGTTACTACCATAGACGTTCTCCCGAAATCAACATTTAAGAACGATCGAAAGCATCTAGACGGCCCTTATTATAACAGATAATGATGAAAATGATAAATATAGAATAAAGAGAAGAAAAGCGTTTACAGATCAAGGATTTGGCAGTAAAAATCCTACGAGTTCGTATCGTATTTTTCGCGTGACGTTTATCGCCACACAGAGTACACGCACACAAAATTACATTCCTTCTTATGCAAATACATTTATCAGGAGGTGCGATATAAATATTCAAGGGCAAAATAGCCAATCACAGAAAACGGAGATAATAGGTCGAGTCCAAATTGAAAAAGGTGTATAGCAGAAATTGGAAGTGTAGCAGGGTAGCAGGTAATGGAAACACCCGTCCGTAAGTCTATCTAAAATTTGATTGGTATGGAAGGGTGCATTATTATTTAGTAGAAAAATTGGAATGGAAGAACTTGATTATGAACTGAATTTAAAGGAGAATTTCCCTTTGTAGATAGTTGGCTTACTGTGGATGCAGAAAAATCAAATAAGCACATTAGTGAAGATTTTGTGAAAATTGGATAAATGATAAGAAAGTTATGAGTAGTTGAATATTGAGATCTCTAATGACATAGGAAATCTCCCATTGGCAACGCGGTCACCATTGTGATGTCACAAAGGGAGAACTCCCCATATGGGGTGCACAAAAACTATTAAAAATGTCTCTTTATTTTCATTCTAATGATAGAACAGCTTTTCTTTTCATGATATATCATGACTTTCATTTACAAGTCATCCCATAAAAAGATTCTTTATTCTCCCTTTAGAATCAAGAAAACAGAGGATTTTAGTACAATGTGTACAATAGATTTGGGAGAGATCTCCCTGCATTACATCACACATCATGGTCCCGTTGCCAATTGGAGGATCTCCATATCATAAGTGATCTCAAAATCTAAAAATTCATATCTCTCTTGTTCATTGCCTGATTTTTCTGAAACTTTCCCTATATGTTTTGGGGGTTTGTCTCCATTCACTGAAGCTAAATTTCTCTGACGGGATAATTCCCCTTTAAATGTACATGGTATTCATTTTCTGGTTGGAGCAGTCATTGTAGAATCGTATTGCTTCTGTCATTGTTTATAATATTACATTTCTCATAAAGCTATTGAGTTTAACATGTTTTTGTCATAATGAAATATTATGATTAGTCACATCATTATCATATTTGAATTACCTCAGGATTTGTTACCATTTTTCTCAGAAAATTCTGAGTCGTTGACCCTGCTAATACAAGATCTTCAATTACAAAAGCAAACAAGTGATGCATACATTAACATAATGGACGTTTGACCATTTATTACTGAAATAATAGATGTACGATTCACAATATACAAATGGAGTTATTTCAATGATTCCATAGGTCAAAAACTATCAATTACAACTATCACAATCATTTCGAAATTAATCGCTCGTTGACCTGTAAATGACACGAAGTAACTCTTGTCTTTTGCCCAATCAACCGAAAAAGCAATTATTTGTGATTAATGCTGATTCACGCAGAAATATGCAGTGAATTATAAATCGCTCCAATATGAAACAAAACGTATGAATCTTGATTCATACAATACCTGTTGTCCTATAATAATTTTTAATGAAATTTCATCCACTGATTTTCAGGTTGGGTGGTTTTCTTCTTAAATCGAAAGTAAAAGCTGCCCCCAAAACGCCCTAAATTTGAAGACTTCCGAGCGAGCCGACAAGGACTCACAAACTGTTTATATTGAAGTGGGCGGGGAGTAAGTAATGAGATGAATTGTGCTATTTTGGTCTTTCTATGTTTCTATATAAAGAACAACTTAATGGATACCTGGGTCGAAAATCGATCTGATGCTAATTAGGGAAGAAATAAAACCAGGGCTTTCCCGTGTGGTTTTGGGCGGCTCTTGGAGAGGTGCATGCTGCGGAGGGTTGAGGCGCTGTCAGAGCCCAGGAATGGGGTAATGTCAGAGCCCATCAAGGGGCAGGTGCAGGGTTGGCGAGAGTGACAGAAACGCCACTTTCTTCCCATAAACTTGAAGGGATGAAATATAAATCATGATTGGTCAGAGAGAGAGTGGAGCTATGGGAATGGTTTTAGAGGGTCGTCCATGGTCAGCTTTCCAGGTGGTCTACATCAAACCTTCATCTTCAAATCTGATACCATATTTCAGGTGGTATGAAAATATGGATGAAAGTTCAAATCCATCCTGATCCCCATCCCTCATTCTTTCCCTTTTTGATGTCACATAGCTCAGTTACATAGGCTACCATTATGATATGAACAATTTAAATGAAAACCGAGTCCCTCGGATAAGGATTTAGGCCTATAAAACCTCCATGAAAGAAACTAGGAAATTAATCAATAACTATACAATAAATACCCATGCATATTTTAAGCCTCCTCCTCCATTTATTGCGTTGCGATGGAATTTTGTCACTGAGAATCATGAAAACACACTTTGAGAATCTGCATAATAAAGGGAAATTCCCAGACAGTAATGTGCAGATAAAGGACTAGAGCAATATAAAAATTAAACTTCCGCGAATATGGTGAAAAAAAACCCCAGAAAAAGATAAAGGGAGAGAGAGAGACAGAAAGAGACAGAGAGAGAGAGAGAGAGAGAGAGAGGAAAAGAAAGAAAAAAAAAAAAAAAAAAAAAAAAGAGAGAGAGAGGGGGAAAGAGAGAGGGGGAACAAACAGCATTGGGAATGAGATGGAAAGATGGTAAAGAACAAGAAAAAGGGGATAAAGACAAAGAAAAGTGGGTTGTCCCACCCATAACAACTCGTGTATGGTAACCAGGTTAAGATCTGTCATCTTCTGAAAATATTAAAAGTAAGAGGCTTAAGGAGTTCTGAAGTGGAGTATCGATGAAAGCATCATCCTCTCCATCACTTCAGATAAGCAAACAATCCTCTCAGATAACGGCAAGAAAATCAAAAGAAAATTAATCAGCTAAAATATACAACCAAATTGACCATTATGGTTCCCCCACAAGAATAAAGAAAACACAGACACCACCATTTCCACATGAATATCCTTGCCCGACAATGATGATAATAAACACACTTGCGGATTGCATCTTAAACAAACAGTGGTTTTTGAAGTATCACTTGAAAAAGTACACAGCTAATTGGTGCTTGTAGTCCGCTGGAAAGATGGCAAATATTAAATTTTTTTTTTAAAGAGAATATATATATTTTTAATTTTTTTTTTCGTTTACTCTAAGCTCTATTTGTTGTTTACAATAATTTGTTAATGTTACAACATCATGACATATTGTATGAAGAAACTTACCAGTCGAAGACGTAGCATAAATTTCATCACAACTTTTGCAAGTGCAATGTTCAGACTCAAATTATACATTATCTTATAATTAGTCTTTGCGATATGTGTATATCACGCAGTCATCAAAATAATGTCTATAAGTTTGAAAACATATAAAATATGGGTATATTAGACGCTAATATCTCTATCTTAATTTTCAAACTAAGACGTCAGAACAGCGCGCCTTTAACACGCACGTTGAGACTATACTTTTTTGGCGGGAATTGTTTTTAAAACCAATAAACAAATTAAAAGCAAACCTGTAGTCTGTCTGCCGCCATGAATGTCTGACCCATCTGACAGGAACCTGGCCTTGACCTTTCAGTCTCTAGGGGTCAAGAGTGTGAGATCACGTCCGGTCAAGTGGGCGGGAAAACTTCTAAGCCTTGGATTTGTTAGGAGGGGTGTCGTCTGCTAAACTCTCAAGTCAAGATGAGAGGGCTGGGCGACATGCATCCTTCGAAATATATTTTCAGTAATTTTACTTCCATGTTTTAGTTTGTCTCTGCGTTGTCAAACCAGGGAGGTGGGGAAGTCTCTTGTTCCACCTCCCGGGTCAAAAGTCATTTGTAAAATTACAATACAAACAGCAAACGAATTAAGGAAATATCCATGGAATGATAAATTCAATTTTATCGTTACTAATGATCTGATGGGTTGTTACAATTTTATTTCAAAATATCTCTTACCTCCTTCTGAGCTCAACATATGTTGTGTGAAATATATTTTCCATTACATATTTTGAGCTCAGAAGTAAATAAGACATATTTTGAAAGAAAATGGAGAAAATCTGAAAATTTGTGTACAAAACCAATGGAAAGTTGTCCATAAAATCGGCCATTTTGAAGCCCATGTTGCCAATTTGAGGATCCCCATAGAAGGCACAACAAGACTTTTCAAACTTCCATAACTCTCTTATTTTATAACCGATTTTGATGACACTTTTTTTAAATTGCTCCTCTCATTATGCTCTGTCCTATAAAAATGATTATTTTCTTTGGTTTTGGTCTCCTTTAATCGGAAACAGGGAGTAGCTGCTGGACTTGGGCATAGGAGCATAGGCAGGTGAAGGGGAACGGGGACGCATAAAACATCAGGATTGAAACGATCAGCACGCGCCCCATTATGACAATTTGTCAGTCTATTGGTGTAACGTGCTTCCCTCATCAATAATGAGATGTTTGGCGGTATACGATCCCCTGGTCGAAGTCACGTCCGACCACCAAACCGTGACCAACCATGGTCGAACAGGATCAACTCGTCTTTTTCATACCGTAATGTACAATTTCAAATTTGAATGCATCAATAATTTTCTTGCATCCACCTGTATAATTTTGCTACCTTGCGATATTTCTTCTTGTCCAACTTCTTTTCAATCTCATCTTCTTTCTCCTCTTCTTCATCTTCCTCCTCCTCTTCTCCTTCTTCTCTTCTTCTTCCTCCTCCTCTCCTTCTTCCCTCTTTCTTCTTCTTCTTCTTCATCTTCTTCTTTTCTTCTTCTTTTCTTTCTTCTTCTTCTTCTTCTCTCTTCTTTCTTCTTCTTCTTCTTCTTCTTCTTCTTCTTCTTCTTCTTCTTCTTCCTTGCGCCTTTTCACACCGTAAAATGTTCCTTTTGAAATTTTAATGCATCAATAATTTTTCTTGAATCCATTGTATAATTTTGCTACCTTGCGATATTTCTTCTTGTCCTCCTTCTTTTCAATCTCTTCTCCTTTTTCTTCCTTTCATCTTCCTCCTCTTCTTCTTCTTCTTCATCCTCTTCTTCTTCTTCTCCTTCTTCTTCTTCTTCTTCTTCCTCGCGCCTTTTTCACACCGTAAAATGTTCCTTTTGAAATTTTAATGCATCAATAATTTTATTGGATCCACGTCACCTGTAGTCCCTCATTTTGTTGCCTAGTAATATATTTTGTCCCTTCTTCTTTCCATCTTCTTCTTCTTCCTCCTCCTCTTTTTCTTCCTCTTCTTTATCATCTTCTTTTTTTTCTCTCTCTCTCCCCACACACTCTCTATCTTTGCCCTATCTCTCCCCACGCGCACAATTTCCTCCATGGATCCTCTAGGCATGTGATCCATGACTTGACCTTTGACATGACCGCAGGTCAATCTGATCCGTCAGCATGGTCCTCACGCATATCAAGGAGCGATTAATCCTCCCGTAATCGAGTTATACGATGACATTGAGCTCACCATCATCATCATTTCCTCCCACACAATATTGGACTTATGGTGTTGTGGTGGTGGTGGTGGTGATGATGATGATGATGGTGGTGGTGGTGGTGGAAGTGATTAGGATAATGATGATGATGATGATGATGAGAGTGATGGTGATGGTGATAATGATGATGATAGTGATGATGATGATGATGATGATGGTGATGATGATGTTGGTGGTGGTGGTGGTGGTGGTAGTGATGATGTCGGTGATGATGATGATTGTAATGATGGTGGTGGTTGTAATGATAATGCTGGGCGGCGATGGCAATGGTGTTAATGGTGATGGTAACCATGATGAAGAAGATAAATAACAAGAATAATAAGATAATAATTTTGACGGTTATGATGATGATGCCAATGATGCTGAGGAGAAAGAAAAGGAGAAGGAAGAAGGGGATAATTATTTAAAATCACAACGAATCATGTCAACAACGGACGATACAATGTCAGCACGGAGTATCAAGGGAAGCAAAATCCAGGGAAATTTGTACTTGTACGCAATTTCAACAATAGATGGCGCAAAGCTATATTCTTTCGTGGTGACGACCACTCTCTGGCTATTACTTTTGCCATGCAAGTAGACTGCAAACATAAATTTTGTAGTTATATTTTTTTCACATAAAATCTACCCATTTTTCATATTGTTTCCCGAATTGGAAGTAAATCGTAAATTTGTAATTTGTTTTGGTGCCAGCATGTTGGCAAAACTTTGCATCCTAAATACAACACCATAATTAGCACCTTTTGAGGTTCAACTTTGAACGCAAAGAAGTATATTGCATTCTTAAATGTACGATGAGCTTTGTACAGATTAGACATAACAATGTACAAATACTTTTGCACTAGGGTGCAACTATTTATACACTATAACAGTATTGTAAGTCCTACCCAAATGATGATAGTAACGATAAAGCATCAATTGAGTTTCGAACCCGGTACCTCTCGGTTGCGAACCCAATACCTGTAAACCACTTGAACCATCTTGAGAACACAGTCCACTGAGTTATGAATGCTGAGCCAGCATTCGGCACCTTGCATGGAATACACAGTGTTATACACTGTTCGTCATAAACGTGGAATTTTTTTTTTTTCTGGCTCAAGCGAGGTTATGTTGCTCCGTTATTAATTTCTTGAATGTGTTTGTCACCGCTTTCTCTTTCTGGGATCCTGGGTATATCCCGGACGTTCCCTCAATCCTTCCCGGGGATTTTTCTTCAAGAGAGTTTGTCACCCCCAGAAGATGGCCATTTTCGTCATTTTTTCTTAATTTTGGGGCCCTTTTTTGTTCACGCGACCCACCAAGGCCCCCTCAGTCCTACCCCAAGGAAACACGTCTGAGGTGGAGATGTTTTATTGTTCTTTAAAGGGATTTAGTAACTTTCAAAAACAAGAGCAATTATATCAAGATTAATAAAATTATATTGTTCCAACAGTAAAAACAAACTACTGAAAGTTTCAGATCAAATGGAAGTCATTTACTACCTTAAAACAGTGTAAACAAACAATGCCGAGCATACAGCCGAACACCAGTACCCTCTGCTGATAGCTCACCAGGCCGCTAGGGACGGGGGACTATGCAACAGGAAATGGGTGTGTGGAAAAGCACATGGTTTTATAAACCATCCGGTGTTGGTTTATAAACTTTGAGTATGAAATCATTGATATCTCGAAGGTTAAGCAAGCAATTAGCTTGCAATTTTGAAGAGATACCAGACTGACCTAAGTGTTTATAATTATGTTGGCAAAATAAGCTAAATCGAATAAATGTGATTTGAATATCATTCAATGTTACTGCATCCCTTTAAATTGAATCTAGTTTTATGGTTACATGCTAGACTCTTTTGTCTAGGGGAGGGGTCAAAATTTATTTTGATTGGGGTTCAACATTCATTTTATTCATTTTTTACACCATGGAAATTTCTATCTTCTCTAAATTGTATTGTAAAATCTCAACCGAACATAAATCAAAATAAAATATTATCAATAATGACTATTTACAGCCTTGTCATCAAGACTAAACAAAATTTAAGGGGAAAATGATGATATTTAAGGGTTAAAGGTGGTTTTTCATTTCTGTTGTTTTCAGCATAAAGATGGAATAAAATATTCCGAATTTTCACCAATCCCGTTTTTTACTTCAACCCCCCCCTAGACAAGAGACCTTAGCCTGTCCCCAGAAATATAGATTGAACTTAAAGAACAATATAAAACAGTACACCTCAGTCGTGTTTACTGGGGGTAGGACTAAGGGGGGCTTGATCAGCCGGGAAAACAAAAAATGGCCCCAAAATGAGAAAAAATGACAAAAATGGGCCTCACGGGGGTTGACAAGACTTTTTTGGAAAAAAGGTCCACTTGAAGGGTTGGGAAAATGTCCAAGATATAGCCAGGGTCCCAAAAAGTAAAAGCAGGGACAAACATATTCAAGAAATTAAAGTCAGAGCAAAATCATGTCGCTATAGCGGCAAAAAAATATTCCACCTTTATGACGGACAGTGTACACTAAAGGTAGCTTTTGCTTCTTGTTTCTTTCAATTATTTTGTGATTTAATTTCCGCCCGTGTCTGCACTGAAGAAATAAAATCCAGCCGACTTTATTTTGGAGCTTTCATTATACTTTTTATTATCGATGGCATTTCTTCTCACAAATTACCTTGAGATAATCTTCCTTGAATATAAAAAGGTGGCGCAATAAAACACCTTCCATTATACATTTAATCCTTAAACTATTAAAAGCCATTACAGCGGATTTCGGGATTTGTAAGTGGACTGGTTTAGATTTTGCTAACTAAACAAACAGTTGGAACGCTCACCGGGCGTTGACAGAACGCCGCGGTTGGCTAAAAGCAGACCAAAAAAAAAAAGCATAATTTTTAAAAACAATGTTATTTTTTCCCCGCACATTAACCTATAACACATCAGATGTTATTCCCGTTTTCTCCCCTTTTTAACCATTGATCCAGTTTTTACGTGCGTCACAAACCGATAATTGAATTATCAGGTACAACCTCAAATCTATAAAATATGAACGGTTTCTTGATATCCTGTAGAGCTTTATTCTGCAAGAATCATTTAATATTCTGTATTTCTAATCAGAAAGGAGCATTCTAATAATAGAAAATGGAGAAAAAACTAAAATGACCTACAAAAGCAGTATGGTCCATTGAATTGAATTAAATGTAGATTCTTAAGTGAATTGATCAAGGACAATAATGTAATCTCTTATATCTTCACTTTTCTTAATAGCTACATATTCAGGTATATTTCCGTCTCCTTTTCTTTTTTTGCCATATTGGACATGCTATATTATGACACGATGTCCCTTTTCCCTTACCTAGTTGCCCCATTTTGAGAAGGTTTTCCAAGGTAGTTTTATGCACCGTATATATCACCACCAATAATAAAAGTACATGTAGATAGAATGCCTTTCTCATCAATGTCTCAAAAAAAGACAATATAGATACTCAGGAACAAATCTATGCAATAAGAATTAAGTTTCGTCGTTATTAAAATCATGCATGGTTTGACACAATATTGTTGTCAAAGTATTCTATATCATTTAATTAACTTAAAGGGGAAGTTCACCCTGGAATTTTATTGGTTTTAAAAAATGGAGAAAAATAAAAGAAAAATATGCATGAGTGAAGGTTTGGAGAAAATCGCCCAAAAAATGACGAAGTTATGAATATTTGAAGTTTTAATTTTGTGACATCACATGCGAGCAGTTCTCCTATGTGTTATATGATTTAAATTCCATAAAGTGTCATTTTTTTCAGAAGAAAATTAATTATTTCACCTGTGCGGTCGATACATCATCAAACATATGTTAATATACATGCCCCTATCAAATTGACCAAATTCCTTTATCAAGTACCATGAAAAAAGACAAATTTATGGAATTTACGTACACAACACATGGGAGTGCTGCTCGCACGTGACGTCACAGAATCAAAAATTTATTTTTGCTATTTTTGGGTTGATTTTCTTCAAACTTTCATTCATATTTTTCTTCTTTTTTTTTTTTGTTGCATTTTTTAAAACCAATAAAATTCCAGGGTGAACTTCCCCTTTAAAGAGTTGGCATTTCTGAAAATATTTAAAATCTTGAGTATATAAGTTGGGAGGATTATACTTTTTTTCAAATTACTTAATATAGGCTATAGAAATCACTATATTTATTAAATCACTGGTAGGCCTAAATATTTCTGCCCAGATGTAGACAACTTTAGGGGATTCGGCTAAGAGGGCAGTTGTGGACGCGCAGCCCTTTAACAATAATTTCTTTAGTTAATCTGTTTGAAGTGTCATGATGGATTACGAAATATTTAAAGTTGTAATATCACTAGCTTAAATAGAAAAATGCAAAATTTAATGGTCCATTTCGACAAGAATATCAAAAAAGTGCACGAAGGAATGCATCGTTTTAGGATGATTTCTTTGTAAAAAAGCAAGATGACCGATTTAATTTTGATCTAAACCCAATTAAAATCCTCTCATCGCTTTTAAAGCCACGGGACATCACTGTTGCTCGTAATTTTTCCTCCATTAAAACCACATCTCTCTTTATTATATTCCTTGGTGAGTTACAGCAAGAAATTCAATTTATTTCTTCCAATTATCAACAAGAAAATCTTGATTTAACCAACAATAATTCCATCGGGATTTAGTTATTATCACGTTGGCAAAACCACTGTCGTCTTCATATTCACGACGCATCACTATAAAAACTTGTAATGAACGTGTAATTGGTCCGTCGGGAGCGGTAATAATGTGCGCATGCGCGTCACGAAACCTGGTCAATGACCCCTCGGATATATGCCCAGGTATCTTATGACATCATCATCACCAAGGTAACGATCAACAACCTTTAAGATGTCCCCTCAAGCATTGATAGAAGAAGATAGGTGCATGGATGGAATCGTCGATGGTGAGCTGGAGTGTTTTTGTATAGGGGCAGGAATGGTAATACCAATAGACTTGAAATTTGAGCAAGTCAGTTTTCAAAAAAAATTTAAAAAGCCCAATAGTTAGATATAAAGGTGGCATATTGCTCCGTGGAGACTACTCCGAGACTCCGAGACGTCTCAAAGACGTCCTCGCGACGGAAAAATATCACACAAATATTCATCGATTTTCCTGCAACTCATGAGGCGTCGCGGAAACTCAGGAAATGTCTCTGAGGCGTCTTCGAGACGTGTCCGAGACCAGTTCAAAAACTTTCTTTAACTCGTCTCAAACTAATCCCAAATCCGTCTCAAAATCATAGTTTTGTTCTGTTCCTCGAGACGGGGTCATATACGTAGTTGATGTAGGGGAGACTGGGGTAATTATGGCCCTGGGGTAATTATGGCCCGTTTGTTTTTGAGAGCTTATAATAATTCTTTGCTGCATTACACAATGATAATTAAATTTTTACACATGCCTAGCTAAACTCTTCCTACTATCATATGAGAAAAATAAGCCATTTACCTCAAATTTTGTGCTTAGGGGAGCCTAAAATTTACGGCAATCACAATTCTGTTCGTTGGAAAGTGGCAAGTCTGCTTTTTTATTTGAGGTGTGATATAATTAATTAAAATCATTTAAGATAAAATTTTGATAGAAATAGAAACAATAGGAACTAACAAACACGACATAAAAAATTCCACTTGAATATCTTCAATTATAGTAGAGCTGTAAAGAGGAATCAAATTGAAAATGTCACTTGGGGTAATTATGGCCCCCACTG
>CALNVZ010003430.1:29524650-29554789 GCA_940671915.1 Paracentrotus lividus | reverse complement strand
AAGCAATACAATTTGTAAAAGGTCTCTGTAACATCTTGCTAGGATAGCCTGCATGGAACAATCGTATGTACCTTGGCCGACCTCTACCTTTCTCGGTCATAGCTTGGTTTATTTTTAGAGGACATCGACTCACCTGCCCGCTGTAAAGTGATAAACAGCAGGTCATACTCCAACACCAAACATTACCGACTATTTACCTTTCATTTCTACAGCCTTCCTGGCTCGACCAGGGGGTCCGTTGGGGGTTCCCGTATATATGGAACGTTGTCACACAAAAAAAAGGAAAAAAAATAATCTAGTTGGAAATGAAATCGGTCCAAAATTGAACATGGGTTGAAGGAAAGTAGGCCCTCTTTAGCAAAGACAATCAAATACCATAAGTATATAAACATATTCATTGGATATCAATTATATCAGGATCCAGGATTTGAAAATTAGAGGGGCGCAGCCCGACATATTTGAAAAAAAAAGGGGGCGCAGCAAAAAAATAAAATAAAAATAAATAAAAAATAAAAAAATAAAAATCACTTTCAAGTGGTTTTCCAAAACTGGATCCAGTGTATATTTCTTGTCTTTTGCGTTCGGGCGAACTTTTCAAATATTTTCACTCCCTGAAGCTCAACCTAACACCAGTAAGACATTTTAAAAACGGTAACCAGTTTTGCCTTTCTTCTAGTTACTAATTCATTTCCATCTTTATTTTGTAATACCATTGTGAAAATGATTTATCATACGATAAAGACATAATTAGGAAACATGACTAGGACACGATTCGGAAGACAGTTATTATAGCCGAGTCACGCCAGTTAAACCGACTCCAAACCAACCACTAGCTTGCCATTCGTGGTTATGTAATGTTTTGTTCGGTTTGGAGTCGGTTTGGAGTCGGTTTCCCCGGTGTGACTCGGCTATAAGTCGGACGTCTCTCCGCACCTGACGACTCTTCAAAGGGATACCGTTGTGGCGCCAAAACCAAGCCATGAAGACAAGGAGACGAAAGATGCTAAACAGGCGATACCAACCAGACCTTCTACCCATGACCAATAGGCCTACTTCCTTTTTGATAGGCACATCCCAAACCCATAACCAACCCTTATTTTAGATTAACGCTGCCCCGATATGAAAACAAATATAAATCGGTTAAAAACTGGGGGGGGGGGGAAGTTAAAAAAAAATAAAAATTGTCATAGAATTTCGCATGTGCCACAAAGCGCTATATGGAAGCGTTTGACCAACAATTTTCATGATAAGAATAATTGCGCAGTTTGCATGATTTGTATAGTGCTTGCCTGACAAAGCAACACGCGCTTTGTTGTTACACACTCGTACAGCATATAGGCAGATGTCCCCCGTGTATAAGCATGATTTGCATGTACATAGTTTATTCAAAGTGTTTATTTCAGTTCCTTATTATCATGTCTATACTACACATCGTTATTTCTCAGTGACACTCGAAACGAATTACGAGTTGCAAATCTTTTATTTTCACTAAACGCCTATGAATTGCATTAGGATGTGGATGAGAAGATAAAGTTCAGAATACACCCTCCCTTTATTTCTATATTCCTGACAAGAAATGGAATATTACAAATCCCCTAAAGAACGTCAAACTTCCCATTTTATGACATCGGCAATCAGGCAGGTCAACATGCGAACTTCCTTTCTATTTTCGTGTCTGAGATTTTCCCGTTTCAGAATCCCAGCGGCCTTTTATTTAGTAGCTAGACCCCAAAGATTTGTGCTCATCACCCAACCCAGAAATTTGAGTATATGGGACTACGGGAATCACTCAACGTTTAAGTTAGGGCTGCGAGGGATTGGAGCTTAGAAAGATGGATGACCAGAACTTTTTGTGTCTGTAGAAGCAACCCATTGAGATTCATCTAATGACCGAGTGTCCTTGGTAAGAGACAGATATCTACCAGAGATGATCTGGGTTATCTTAAGATCATATTCTATATTGAATTTGTAAAAAGTCATATTACACTCATGTGTCATATAAACAAATGAAATATTACAAGCTTGAAAGCGGAATGAATTTGAATGACAATCACTCCTAACCGTAAATTAAAACAGATATCACACCAATATAATCGTATCATTATTACCATCTGCCTCATGCCCCCTCCTCATCACCATCATCATCATCATCATCATCATCATCATCATCATCATCATCAAAGTCGTCGTCTTCTTCATATGAAGCTTCACATTTATCATCACTCAATATCTCAATGACTAATAAACTTGTCGCAAAGGGAAGACCCCTGATGAAAATTATTAATAATGAAAAAATACACAAAATCATTCAGTAAACATAGTAGAGATTTTTTAATATAATTTAATAACATATTTTGTTGTCATTCACAGTTCATTGAACGAGGAAAGGGTATGATAAATCTTGTATCAGGTATCACGTGAAAGGACATTCTGGCGCCTCTCAGCCAATCAAATTCAAGACAAACGTTAGATCATTTCATACATTGTATTGTTTTAGTCTAAAACACTTTTCCTTTAAACATGAAAGAAATTGAATTTCACACACTCTTTATATTAAAGCTACTTTAATAAAACAAAGCACGATTCAGTATCAAATTAAACATGTTTTAGTGAGCCTATTCGATATTTCTGATATATAGGGTAATGCAGTAATATGGGCAGCAGGTAATATGGGCCACCTGAAGCAAATCATGGTGACCGTCACCGGTGACGCGTGACCGGTGTGAGCACCAAAATGTTGTTCATATGAACTGTATAAACGCAAATATATCGTCGTGAGAGCATCTGATGCCGAAATTTCTCTGAGAAAATTGCTAAAAAACAACAAGGTAGGTAAAACTTTACGGCATTTTTTATACCCTGATGTAAAATTTGATATTTCACAGGATGTGACGGGGAAAGAGTGTTTGAGGGGGTAACCTCAATTGTTTGTATAGTTTAGTAAGCTTATACTCATTTTGATCATACTAGCGTGTACAGGTCAATTTGTTTTAGTGAAGGGGTGCAGTGTGGCATTGAATGCTTGCCTGACACAGCAACATTAGTGCAGGTAATTGGGACATCCAAAAGTGCGGAAATGATTCTGGTACTTAGTATTGAGATGAGGCATCAATCTCTTTGCTACGATTTTTTTGGGTATATTCACAGTATATATTAATATAAAATAACTATTGTAGGCCTATATTGACTTATATAATGAAAATAATATTTAAATAATATTAAAAAAAAGAAATAATACACAAAATACATAACAATGAATATATAGTCAAAGGATTTCCTGAAGAGTCTTATAATTTCAAATTATATCTTAAAGTTATGTTTTTCAACATTAAAGCAAATTCCAGACATGGTAGAGTCATTGTAGTTTTAAAACATACATTAAATACATGTGCCCATATTACCTGCACATGCAGGTAATATGGGCACTTTGGTATGACGTCAACATTTGAATTTGCAGACAGAGGGGTTGGTGATAATTGTTTTTTCTTCACAATAAAAGTTGAGCAGTAGTTATTGATTCATATAAACAAAGATTAGACGTGTGTTCATTTCGTAATTTATGCAAATTAAGCAAATGAGCTTTAGGGGGCCCATATTACTGCATGTAACCTATTCATTTCATGACACGTGATTATAATTGAGCATCTAAATAAACAATATAGAAAGGGAGGAGGACAAAAGAACTTCAAACAGTGTTTATACATGTATTTTACAATAGTCTGCAAGTCAGACTATGGGACACGACGAAAGATGAGACAGAATAAGAATATACACGTCAGTTTTGTTGAGAAAAGGAATATTTCACGAGGATTTATTCCTGGAGATTGCGGGTAATAATTGCTTGTTTTCTTCCGATCTAGAGCTGGTTAGGGTCCCAAATGGGACGAGGGGTAATATTTTGGGTTGGCCCTGGTATGCTGTGGGTGGAACATCGGTTAGATTGGTATTTCAATATCTGAGATTGAGATAGGGGTAAATATGGGTATCATCGTAATTTATGTTTACGTCCAGACAAAATAAAAATGAATTCCATTTACATAATTACTGTTGGTCCCTCGATTCAGATGTCAATAATAAATCGTCTCACTGGATATTTTTTACTTTTTGTGTGTGTTTGGAGGTGGTTGCTTGCCTGAATTTTGACATGTTTAATTCCTTTGTTTCATTAATCTCTAATCAAACTCTGCCCCTAACCAAACTTCGGGTTTATTTGTTTGTTTTCAATCATTCTTAAATTTAAATAATTATTAATTTATAAGTTTATTCATCTACACATTCAATTTTTGAAGAAAAAAACCCCAGATATATCAGCATAGTACGCTATTTTATTTTTAGGGGGGGGGGTCTTTAAAAAGGGGCTTTCTGAAATTAAAAACTATAAGGTCCTGACGATATGTCAACCTCTGTGCATCAGGCTGATAAATGTGCGAGGAGGGGAGAGGTAAAATTGATAAAATATATTTCTCCCTTTTTTTTATTGCAATGATATTGACACTTTTCATCAGTATTTTCTCAGAAACTTTACTAATCAACAATATCTAAAAATATGGAAGAAAGTTTGAAGCAAACATCAAGACATTTATAAACTATCATAAGACAGGTTCTAGCTTGTACCCAATAGTGAACGTCTATGACATGTCAAGTGTGTATGCTGTAGATATTCACATACCCTTCAATGTGATTCGCTTCGTGCGTTTCGCACAAGATCCCTCCTAGTGTGCGCCGCATCGCCCTAACGCACTCACGACTGTGCATTATTTGTATACTATATCATGCTAAACCAAAATATATTGAATATTAAAACAATATTAACATGATGAAGACTGAAAGTCTATCTTTTATTAATATTTCATACGATTCAACGAAACCCCAAGAGTCATCCGAGCGTTCCATCGTTTTGTTTGTTTTTTTTTTTCTTGAGTTCTTCCTTTCTTTTCTTTCTTCCCCCCCCCCTTGTTTTCCTTCTTTTTTTTCTTCTTCTTCTTCTTTTTCGTCAGCCTAGTAAAACCTTAGGGGCATGGGGATGGGGTAGTCGCCACTGACCACTCATTCCCTTTCGGGTATAGTTGCATTACACGAATGACCTTCCAGAGACCAAACCTTTAGCAAGTGGGCGTGGATTTCATGTCCCTCGTAACCAAACCCCGGGGAAGGCCCCCCTCATTGACGTCATAAGTGCGCAAACAAGGCTTCCTTTTCACAATCGATCATGCTTAGCGGAGCAGCGCGTAATCAGCTTACTTACAATCATTGTTAAACAAAATAAAACCAAAAAAAAAAATATATTCAAATCATTGTTCGTGGAAGCCCAGTGAGTCATTGGTATATTTGTTTAGTTAAGAATAAAACGTGGGAGCCCCACCCTCCCCATTTCCACCGACTCTCCTATTCAAAACATTACATGTGAGTAGCCCGGTATACAGGGTCACGATTCGTAAAAGCGTCGGTACAATTCGAAAATGATGGCGGAGGCTAACAAAAAATATGCAGATATCGAAAGCGATGTAATTTTTAGAAATAGGGGGCGCGCGCCCACAATCCGCAACTTCTCCCGACATCATCGACGACAATGTTCACACAAACCTTTCCTTTGAATTTCTAGTTCAGAAGGATTAAGTAGAAGACGAGAGCCCTTTTAGAAACATAAATTGATAAGAGGAACATTGGGATTAAGCTTAACCCTAATCATGCTAATTGGACGGGGGGGGGGGCGGGCTAAAAGGGCAAAAGGCCCCCCTCGACATTTTTCGCGATAATTTTTTTTTAACGCGAGCAAGCTATGGCCGCGATATTTTCATGACTTTTTTTTTTTGAAGTCTCGCGCATCTTTTAAGCCCAAATTTGCGACGCCCGGGTACCCGGTTCGCGAGTAACGCATAATTTTGTACTCGTTTGTCAAACCCAAAATTGCTCAAAAACGTCATTTCATGTATAAAGTCAATGCAAATTGTGTTTCCAGCTAAATTCATAAATGAGTGATTAATTTCGCTTTTATTGATAACAATCATTTGATTTGCTATTTATGACCGAAATAATGTCGCCGACAATTTCCATTGAAAAAAACAATAAAAAACAAAAAGTCGAAAAAACAAAAAAATACATAAGAATTCAAAAATTTTTTTTGGAAAAAATAAACCAAAAGTTTTTTTTAAACGTGGCGTTCGATCAGAGTCTCAACAAGAGAGAATAATTTTTTTAACAATCAAATACACAATCTGGAATTATGGGTGACGTGTGTGGTCGAGTTGGCGTCGCGGCGAATCAACGGCCGAGAATCTAGGGGGGGGGCTTTAGCCCCCCCCGCACCCCTATCTGTCCATGCTCCAAGGTTAAGGGACATCACGCGGACATAAGCGAGAAGGGCCATCGGGGAAGGATGTTCAGGCTTTGGGCTGAAGCATTGGGAAAGTCCAGGGGGTCCCCCCCCCCCCCCGCCCGGGAAAAAAGCCCCGGGGGGGGGTTTTTTTTGGAAGTGGAGGGGCTTAGCCAAAGTCACTGACTTTCAACCCACTTTTTTTCAGTAAACTGTACATAAAAATGCAAAAAAATGATTTTTGCATTTTTTGTACACGTTTAAGTGAAAAAAGTGGGTGGTGGCTGAAAGCCGCCCCCCGCCCTCCCCTCACTTCCGTGGTCGCCTGCAGTCCGGTATAATAACAATAAAAACAAACAAACTCAAACTAAAACAGCAATTAAAACAGGGGAAAAAAGAGAGTGATGCGTATTTGGTTTATATTGGACATATTCCATTTTTACTCAAGTTATGATCAAGGTTTAGAGAAAACCCGAGTTATTAGGGGCTGTTGTTCCAAAAACCAGTGGAGTGGGCCTATTGTTTATGATGCTGGTAGGTTTGGTTTGCAGTGGCCCATCACATATGTGCTACCTCAGAACAATTTTAGATAAAAACTGATCGATGCCCTAATTTTTTTTGGTATCCGATAGAGGGGCGTTCTGGGCCCGCCTAACCCCTGGAAGCAGTGCGCTGCAGTCATCGTCGCGCACCATGGCGTTGCGCCAAAAATTAGGCGCGCTCAAAATATACACGTGAAGAAAAAATTCATGTGTTTCGAGTATGATTTTGTACCCTTTCTTCTCGATCTCGGCTTTTATATTTGCAAAGAGACTTTGTTTTTTGAATTTTCGTCATGTTAAATCGGTCAAAAGAGTAAATCAGTGGTCCAAGGTGTTGAGAAGACCTGGCACACGTTTGCTTCCTACGGCGATGGTGCTTTGAAACCTATATGATAACGAGACAACCGTTACAAGAAAGGAGATTCTTATTGCCATAAGGATCTGGCAAGCAGGAACGGACCCAGATATAATGACGGATTGCTATCGGAGGATAGGAACATTCAGCATGGGCTGGTATGTGCTTTCCTACGAAGAAGTTTTAAAGGTCGCATTTTCTTGAGATTTTATAAAACAACTCTTTGTCTGTAATAGTTGGGTAGTTGTTACCGTAAATGTGATTAACAGTCGCCTCTCCCTTCCGTTGGCTTCTTTCATCTTTTTTCCTGTTTCTCTTTCTGTTCATCTCCTTCTCTCTCCATTCCCTTCTCTCTATTCTCTCCCTCAATTTATGTATGAAAACATAAATTTTTTGAATAACTAATGATTGAAATTTTCAGGATAGCAAATGAAACTTGCTGAAACTCTTTTTAATAAATTTATTTTCGGCAGTTTTGGTTTCAAAATGGATTGTTGAGGTTAGATTTGAAAATTGGTGTAAATATAATATTCTCTCTCCTCGTACACTTTTCTTCATCTTTATCAACTCTCCACTCTGTTTTTTTCTTCATTCTTCTGCTCATCTTCTTCCCCTCCCCATCTCTCTTCTTTTCCCCTTCCCTTCCTCTCTCTTCTTTCTCTATCACACCTCTTTCCCCTCTTCTTTCTATTCATCTCCCTTTTCATTCCTATTTATACCCCTCTCTATCTTTTTCCCTTGTCATTCACTCTCTTTACCCCCCCCCCTCCTCCTCTCTCTTCTCTCTCCTCTTCTTCCGTCTCTTTCTCTCGTCTCTCTCTCGCTCTCTCTCTCTCTCTTCTCTCTCTCTCAGAGTGGTTCCCGATGCTGCCAAGTGTGCGCACGTTTCCTCGATGTCTGCTCGGTACGTATTCGACCGCGAGACGGTAACATGGTCCGTAACGACAGATGGGTCCGGTCCCTCAGCGAGATCTACCGCGGACATCGTGATCATGGAGAACTGTTCCGGCAGCCTGAACGTTGTCTCAATCCTTGCGGACATCCTCAAGCAATACAACGATTCGGCGTTGCTTCGGTGGTGCTGCTATACCCTCTTCACCATAAGTGCGGGATCGTTGAGGAACGTCTCACTGTTAGAGGCACACGATTTGAAGGTGATGCTTTGGAGTATGGCCTCAGTTTTTTGATACATATCCCTTTAAGATTTCGTCTTTGATTTTCCTTAAAGTGCCACACTATTCTTGTAAAGCATATTTGCATCTCTGACAGGACAGTGTGCAAGGAAACTTGCACATTTCTTTAAGGGCTGGTACTTCAGTATCTAAATGATTAAAAATGAATGTAAAACACGAATGATTTTGAAGAAATATTTAATTTTTTGCACATAAAAATTAAAATTGATACCAAGGATGCAAACATCGCATAAGGGGAATGATCTTATCCTGTTAACTTTTATCAGACCAAGAGTTGTTTCATGAAAGAAGAGGGGAAAAAGCATAGTCATTATATCTATTTCCTTAGCTCTCATCACTGGTCATTTCTCCGGACAGTAATAATCAGATGTTATAAATAATAAATAGCTTTATCTTCCCACGATAATGATAATCCTTCTGCCAGACTCTATCAGAAACTCATTTGCTTGAAAATCCATCTAAACAGGAGAACTTTTCCGTGCTAGCAGGCTTGTCGTGGAAGGGATGGCCTGAGAACTACGCCCAGACTATGATGCTGATGATGGGATATGCCAGGGAGGAAGACTTCAACACGGAGGAGAATGGAGAAGATCTGGATGATAGTGGGTATCCTCTGGCGCTCAACGATGTCTTGAAGGGCAGGAGAGCAGCAGAGATGTCGGTCTTCAAGAAGAAGTCATTGGCTGTTCCGATGCTTTGAAGGAAATGGCACATCGGAGGACTTGTGTTGATATAGCAGGCAGGGTCGTTGATTCAGCAGGAGGAATTGTATTGTCTTTATTTTAAAAGTCACAATCACAATCAGCAGCATCATCCTCACAAGCACCACCACCACCATTAAAATTATGATTTATATCACTATCTTCACTACCACCACCAATACTGTATCTGTAATAACTTTCAACATCACAACAATATAGTCCACTCCCATTATAATAAGGTGGATCAAGCTAATTACCTTGTTTTAAACATAATCCTGTTGTCCTGAACACATAAGCAAATACACATAAGATACATGTGCACAGATGAAATTAGGACTAGAACTTCTTTCTTCTTGCCATAAAATCTTGCTGTGTCTTTACTCATTATAATGGAAGTGCACTGTAATACACAAGTATATAAAATGTAAAAATAAGTTCAAATATTAATTATATAAGGCTAGAAATGTTTTCTTGTTTGTATCATATTTACAATCATATTTCATTTTACAGCATTGTTATTGTACATGTTTAATTCATAATGCTCAATGTTTTTGTTATAAAGCTATAATTCATGGAGAAATATTGGTATAAGTAAAGATGGAATATAAAATGGAAAACCAAGGGGGAAGCTTAGAGGGGATTAACATGTTAATTTGAATAAAGCAAGAATGAAGCATAATTTAATATGAAAATTAGGAGAAAAGGGTACAAAATAGAGGCATAACATAGTACATGTAAAGTTTCAAAAGGTAATGAGAGATGTAGTTTATGAAAAACAGAAGAAATACTTATAAAATGTATTATAATCTAAGTACTGAATCTACATAATTCTTATCTACATGTAACATGCCCATCATAGCATTTTCTCTTTACTAATTTGTGGCACAGAATGCAGCATGAATAATCAAAGAAATATACTAATACAGTAGAAACGCGTTATAACAAGATTCCTGCTATAACAAGGTACTCTTGCTTGTCCCAGCTCTTTGCATTCTTTTTTTTTTTTTTTTTTTTTACCCTGATAAAACAAGACTTGTCGGACATTTTATCCGACCAATTTGCTCTCAGCCAATCAGATGCAAGCATTTCAGTAGCTTATAACATTTTGTTGGATAAAACGTCCGACAAGTCCTTTGATGAAATGCCCCCCAGGTATAACGTGACAATTTCTGTGGTCCCATGGACCTCGTTATAATGAGTTTACACTGTATGTCTGGTTATGAAATATAGATTTCTATTAATAAATCCTACAGTTCCTACGCCATGTTATTCCTTTACAGTTTGAATTGAAATGAGAATTTCATTATTACAAATTAATTTAATTTTGATAATATCTAAAGATTGCTAAATATCAACTCTGTACAAATTTACTGTTTAATAGATGTTTTACTGATAATACCATATCTACACTTGCTTAACCCTATTCAGACTGGCATCTTCAAGAGGAGATTTTGACTGGGGGGGGGGGTCAATTTGACCCCGCCCCTGAATCTTCGGCGCGGATGGTCCGATTGGCCGTGAAATTTTGCACGAACGTCGCTGCACATGTAAAGGGTGTCGCTGATATGTTTTTTTTGAAAAAAAAATTCACATATTTAATTTATGCTAATTTATGCATACTCACGTATGCAAATTAGATGCTTTTTTATTGAAATCGTTAATATTTCATTAATAATATATAGTTATGAAGCCCAAATTTTTTCTAAAAGTTGCTGAGTAGCATAGACAACAGTTTGAATTGACAAATTCAGAAATTTCAATTTAATTCTTTGTATTCTATTGTTTTATGAATTTCTTATGTATTCTATTGTTTTTATTTCTTATGTATTTCTTTGTTTTTGTAATTTTTTATGCTTGAGAATGTATTTTGATCTAATATAAAGACCAATTTAATTCATCAAAAGGCTCAGAAGACACAATTATCAGTGTTATAAAGCAATTTAGAAAAAAGCAGTAATTTTGTAACAAATGCATGCAAAATACGATTTTCGTTCAATTTTGGCCTGACATGCGATTACATAATGTTGCGTAACGCAACAACGGAGTGTCCGATTTTTTCGAACTTGGTGTCAAAAGTTGCGGGACACTGAAAAGAAAAAAGTCATAAAGCGCCGGGTTGCGATTCGCAGCGGTTTGCGCGGCAGTCGCGATTTTGTTCAGGGGGGGTCAAATTGAACCCCCCCCCCAGTCTGAATAGGGTTAAACAATAAAATATCAATACTTGAAAATGCACAAAAATGAAAATGATCAATCTCGACCATAAATATTTCAAGATCTGTACATGGAATCCTAAATAGAATGATTACGGATAAACTTTTTTTAGTTGTAAAAAGAAAATTCTCTGTAAGAAAAAAGGGGTTACATGAGGGATATTTTATGAAGTAGAATCCCACCACCGTGGAGGTAAAATAGAAGATATTACCAATAGAGGGGAAACTTCTTGTATTTTCCTTTTAACAACTTTCTTGTAAATAATTTGTTTGGAGGAAAAATCAAGGCACATTAACCAGCACATTAAGCTGTCAAATTATATGTAAAATATAATTTAAAAAAAAATAAAAATAGAAAGACAATAAGTGAAATATTAACTATAATTTTGGTTACTGATGAATTTAAGATACATGTATAATGAGTAACACAGCATTTAAAATTAAGTAGGAAAACAAAATTGTGACTATGGTTCACAATTTGGAAAACAATATATATAAAACATTAAGAATATTTAAACATTTCATACCTCATTACTACTGTAGACTTTGAATGATTGTTGTGTCCATTTTTTAAAATAGCCAAAAAATGCAATAATGTGCCAAATATCTTATTTTAACAGCTATGCTAATGTAAAAAATTATATTAAAAGTACATGTTTGTACACCCGATTCTCACAAATGTATACATGTGCATGTAGCTCAATTGGCAGAAATAAGCTCCTGAATTGGGTTTAAAAACAAAATACTGCTGTTCAAAGAAAAAAAATGGGTTTATTCTGATAAAATAATAGTTACCAAATAAAGGAAACATTGAGATTTCTACATGGCAACAATATAAAAATATAAAAAAGGATTATTATATACAGCAAATATATTAGATCATACATTCCAAGGCTATGAATAATCCATTCATGAAGGAGGCGAACTCAATCATCAAAATAAATCATTTATCATTCCTATCAGTTTCCTTTGTACCATGGGCAAAAATGAAGAAAAAAAGTCCTTTAAAAAAACACATGTTTCAAATATTTCTAAAATCATTGGAATCTGTTTATTGATGGCATTTTAATTTCTCGATAACAAGGATACATGTAGCATATTTATAGCGATTTTTGAGAACAAATCATTCTGTGAATACCTGCATTGGTATTTTATGTATACATTTGTAGCTCAATATTCAAACTACACATTGGCTTGACTACAAAATTACTGAAAACCTCTCCTTTTTCTAAATCCTCCATACAGCATCTGGATCTGTGTATTTTTGTTACTATATAATTAACTGCTAACACAATGGTATAATCTGAAAGTCATTGAATTTTCTATTTCCATGGAGGATAGATTATACATTCTGATCTTTCAGTAGAAAGTAAAGAATATTTATACTTAAAGATCTCGCATAAAATGTTCTTTCCATGACAACTATCATCAAGACGGTGCCGATCATCAACATATGTTTTGTTCTGTAGGTTGAAAGTTCCTAACCTCTATATATTCTAAACACAACCTTCAAATATAACTTCTGATAACAGATGTTGTAATTCCAATTACTACCATTACCCTTCGGATAAGGGTGACATCAAATGGTAACTAGACTAGTGCCCTGTAACACAAAAGACTTACAATCTATAAAAAGTTAATATTGATTTTTTTTTCTCGATAGCCTCATCATGTACAGGATGCTCCAAAGTTGATGATCTTAATCCTAACCTTAGCCCTAAACCTACTCTTAATCATATCCAAATCCTAGTCCATGACTGCACCTGGTTCCCAAATGAGAACACCGGAGAAAAAATCAATCGTAACTTTTTATCAAACGTAAGTCTTTGTGTTACAGGGCACAGATTAGAGTAGGCCATGCTCATAGACTTTAGATCAACTTCTGATATACGAAATGCATTTTTAAAGCTTTAGATTTTTAAATTTTTCATCATACACTCTAGTTCTTAACTATCTGAATGAATCATATAAACATGGTCACAACAGATAATTCATGTTCACAGCGTGCATTGGGTTGTGACCAACTCCTATAATCCCTTGCATGCCTATCATGGCTGTAGGCAAGACTACTGCTACCTTACTTCGCCCTTCGTCAATAGTCTCATCCCATAGCTTTCCCAAGATCAATCAAAGAAAAGCCAATCGAGAAAAAAAAAAAAAAAAAAAAAAAAAAAAAAAAAAAAAAAAGGGCCAAATTCGCAAAGACTTTGGCCAAAAGCATCACACTCCAATAAAATCCAACACAATGGCCCGAATTCACAAAGGTGGTTTCAAAACCATGGACTGAAACAATGGATTATGTAGATTTTGTGAAATAATTACGCTTAATTTTAGCGCGGATATTGAAATAGGTCCAAATATGAATGCGCGATTTTGTCATAACGCGCCAGATTTACGCCAGTTGCTAGGGTTTTGACAAAATGAGCACACTGTTTTGAATTAACGAGTCCACTGTTGAGTCAACGGTTTATTTAAATTAATTTGAATAAACAGCAGACTTAACCATATCGACAAGCGTATATTTAGCGCTTTGTGACAAATTTGCGCTTTCCTATTGGACCTTTCTCACAGTACGCGCTAAACTTAACCCTAATTGGACTGGGGGGGGGCCATCATGGCCCCCCCCTCGACATTTTCCGTGACCACTCCGCCGCGCGAAATTTTTTGATCGCGCTGCTCGCTGACTTTATACTTTCAAGTTTTGCGGATCTTTTGAAACCATTTTCGCAAAAATCGGTCGTACCGTTACGACGCTGCATGATTTTCAAAAATATCCGTCAGACCGAAAACGGCTCAAAAACATGATTTTGTGTACAAAGTCAATGCAAATTGAGTTTTCTCACCTAATTCATAAAGATATGATTATTTTCACTTTCATTGGCTGAAATCAATTTATTTTAGCATAATTATGCTTCAAAATGGTTCTTCAATAATTTTTGCGAAAAAAACAAAGAAAAACAAAAGGTCAAAAAAACAAAGAAATACATAAGAAATTCATAAAACAATAAAATACATAAGAAATAATTTCGATACGAGAATTTTTTCAGGGTACAATTGTTAGGAATGCTATAAGGAATAATAATACACAAAAATTAGCATTCTAGAGGCTTTATTTTTTCAATTAGAGCAAAAAGTATGATTTTATGCATAAATTAGCATAATTAATTCATATAAAATAAATCGATATTATTTCGAAAAAATTAACAGCGCAGTCTTGTAAATTACATGACACACTACCATCGTGCAAATTTTTGGCGCGGTCGCGCGATCGGCGGCCGAGATCTTAGGGGGGGGCCATCATGGCCCCCCCCCAGTCTTGACAGCTCCCAAAACACCCCAGTCTGATTAGGGTTAAGCATAATTATTACACAAAATCTACATAATCCACGGATCCGTGGACTTTGCAGAATCTGCATTGGTGAATTTGGGCCAATGATTTTCTGCCATATCTGACTCGGATCACAAACACAAATGTGAACGCCTAATTGTGAACAAGGCATGAGTCCCAGAGGAAGATCTCCTACTATCATAGAAATTATCTGTGGGGTGATTAGTTTCCTAAGCCTTGTACATTGTGTATCATAAAGAATTACTATCAATTGCAAATTTGAAAACAACAATTCTGATTGGTTCCCGGTGAAATTTTTAAGCTAGAAGTTCATGGAACAAGGATTCTTATTGGCTATAATTGCTTTTGCAATTGATCATAACTCCATTATGTTACAGGGGATAAGTTTAATAGACATGTGTTTCATCAAGGCAAATGTAAAGTTCCATATATGACTTTACCAACGACTGGAACATGTTCTTATACTTATCACATTCTCACTCATTCAGCACAAGAACTGAGCACCAATCGTTCGTAAAGTTGTTTGTATCTCATGAACAACTTGGTGAAACAAAACCATGGAACAGAATACCCATTCATGAAGTGGAAGTAGAAGGATCTCAGCTATGGTCATCGGTCATCTCTAGGAATCGTGTGTAGACATCTCGGCTGCATTCTCCCTTCGCATTGAACACAAACTTGAAGTAGCTTCCATCAGCACAGATAGCTGCAGAGAAGAAATGAAGAAAAGATAGAGAGAGAGAGAGAGAGAGGGGAGGAGGGAGAGGGAGGGAAAGAGAGATAGAGAAATAAAATAACATAATAACAGTTATTTGAATATAGAAAATAGTGATAGTATTTTACAAGCTGTGATTGGTTAAAATGATGCCACATGTCATGCAACATTTTGGTATAGCAAACGATTTTATTATAGTAAATAGTGATAGTATAATATGCGAAGTAATTGGTTGGATTAGGGTCATGCGTAATCTTAACGTTTTGTTATATTAAACTTTTTTGTTGTTGTTATATTGAACGATTGCGAAGGCAGGTTAAAGTGAATGGGATGGGTCACTTGCCTGATTCTGCTTGTGCATTATAAGGCGTATGCACACGAGCTCATAACAATGAACATGCGTAGCAACGATAATCAACATAATTGTTTAGAAAAAGAAATAAAGTTGATGGCAATCAAGCATTCTTGGGGATATACAAACAGATTGAAATTTAAATAAAAAAATATCAAAGAAATGCACTCACCTACGACTGAATATGGATCGGAACCGAAGGCACAGATGCACTGAGAGTTATTCGGGACTTGGAACTTACAGAAACTCCAGCTTGAGTTGAAGTACTTTGGCAGGAAACCAGCTGATGCTAAGCTGCATGATTCAACAAACATTGTAAGATTAGAAGGTAACATGTACAATGGAAATTAGCGTCATTTGCACTGTTTAATTTACTAGTCGGAGGGTCAATTACCATAGCATTGATAGTCAAAACAGATTGATTCATAAGTAAGTCTGTACTTAAAATGAATTATCTACAATATGGACTGATCCTGCTATAATCATACTAGGTTGAAACCATTCCGAGAAAATGAGCTCATCAAAAAAAAAAGATAATAAAAAATAATTTCTGGGTAGGGGACAAAATGGATTCCTTGTTTACAGATTTGGAAACTCCCCATTATCTTTCAAATTGTCCTGCTCGTAAGAATTCTCCATGGATTTAGCACAATGGCTACAGTGTACTCCTGTTGTAATTCACCAATTAGGCACATAGAGAAACATGTACACATGTTTAACCCTTTAGCAACTAAACCACCTGAGACCGCCCGTTAGTTTACTCACTTAACCACCCCAAACCACCCGTTTTATGCATGCTTCAGTCATGATAATATAAAATATATGTGAATAAACATGCCAAAGCAGCCAATACTTGTTGTGCATCACCTATGGGATAAAAAATTATGTGATGTCCGATTCTGCACAAAAAAAGTATGTTTAACAAGTATCTCATATTGAAACACCCTCATGCAAACACAGAAAAATACTTAGGTTAGGGAGTAAGCTGGCACTTTTCACGCAGTCTCTAGGTGCTAAAGGGTTAAACTGGGACTATGTGGATAGCCTTGTTATGGAATCCTGTTATATGAGGACCCTGTTGCTAGAAATTTTTATGTATCGTGACATAAATTTCTGTAATGATAGGGGAATTACGTCATGAATGTATCACAATATCCATCAAAGTTTTGAGCATTGGATTCATGTCATAACTGGGGTTTATGTTATCATTTACAACATACTGTATAAGCCAATATTTTTGCGTACAGATATTTTCACGATTTTGGACTAGTTGAGGAAATTCGCGAGAGCAAAATTTCGCGATTTTTGTGATGACTTCATTACTATAAATAGCCTTGTACTGAAGTGGAAATTTTTGCGATTACCGACTCGCGAAATTCGCGAAAATAACCACTTATACAGTAAATCATGACATAGAGTTTCAATCAACACGGTCCTGTACTCATTCTAATTAGAACAGACTGTATTACCTGTAATACTTAGCAAGTACTCCTACACCTAAATCTGGATCAATCTGGCTTTCCAAAGCAAACTACTCTAAGAGATAATTGAACCCTTGACTTTCGAAGTCAACCCAGTAAACCACTAGACCACATACACTCCCACACTTACTGTGATTTCTTGTTTTTCTGGGCTTCTGTCTGTATTGCAAAAACATGATCTGAGGAAGGATTTGTACCCTTTACTTTCAGATTGAAAGTCCATCCAGTAAACCACTAGACCACATACACTCCCACACTTACTGTGATTTCTTGTTTTTCTGGGCTTCTGCCTGTATTGCAAAAACATGATCTGAGGAAGGATTTGAACCCTTTACTTTCAGATTGAAAGTCCATCCAGTAAACCACTAGACCACATACACTCCCACACTTACTGTGATTTCTTGTTTTTCTGGGCTTCTGCCTCTAATGCAAACACATGAACAGTCCCATGGTCACTTGATACACACAGCATTGTGGAATCCTGGTTGAAATTGATGCTATATACAGACAGCAATAAAAAAGTTTTATTATCATAAGATATATAATAATATATCATAAGATTATAAGTATAAGAAATGATGTAGAATGATCTGTTATTAATTTGTACATGTATGTAACATGAGGAAAATATCAATTGCCTCCCTTTTATTAATCATTGACTGTACAAACAGAACATAAGATAAAAACTTTAAAATGTTGAATTCAGAAATAACAGGCAGATTTAGACTACAAGACCAAATAGAGCACTCTAATAATGTTTCTTCTTTTTGTTTAAATGTTTGTTTGAGAATACAACAAACAATGCATTCTAGTTCTATTCTATTTTAATGAAAATATAATTAAAGAGATTTGAACAAAAAGGTGCTAAATTATTGCTTTTACAGGTCGGCACCTGCCTCTGGACAAAAATATGACCTAAATTTTGAAAGCAATGGTTACAGAATGTTCCTTTTAATATCGCTTTTCCACAGACCCCTGTACAAAATTTGTTAAACAAACATTTTAGGTTTTTTTTTTCTCGGATGTACCAAAGTGGAGTTAGCATCTTTTGGTTTAATATTGTTAATAATTGTCTTCTTGATTGATTTCTTACCAGTATATCTGAGCTCCTCCTGATCCCCTTCTAAGCTCCTGGAGTTGACTTCCATTACTGGTGTCAAAAACTCGGATTAACGTGCCCTGTCAAAACAACAAACATTTGAACTCAAAGATAAGTAGTAATCAATTTGATATTAATAATAGCAGATAACTGTTAAATGTTAGCTGATTATTTGAAGGTCTAATGAACACTGTAAAGTCATTGGTAATGCTGTCCTCGTGCACTTACATCATTGCTTATACAGAAGAAATTTATCCCAAAACTTGATTAAGAAACGTTGTATACACCAACATCATATAGTGAACAGGTTATCCATTTTTATGCTGAATGCTTATCCCAAAACTTCATAAAGAATAATTGGGAATACTAACTGTTAAATGTCAGATAATGTAATGGCAATTTCCCGGTGTACAAATGACATATAACTTAGAAGTTGAATTTTCATTTAGTCCCACCCAATTGTACTATTTTGAGAACATGTATAATATGTTGAAACAAAGACCGTACCTAAATATTTATCAAGTTCTCATTTGAAACGATGATCAAACCCTAGTTTTGTTATGTGATCTATATTATACATTTAAAGATTCGGAAAGCCATAAAATAACTTCTTTGTGTACAAGCACAGAGCTTGAGAGAGACAACTAATTTTTATACCCTCTTTTTTAATCTATTTACTGTAGACCTCGAATATGGTCAAAAGAGATACATCTACATGTAAAATATCATCAATGAAAGGGCGAATGATTAGGAAACATTGCAATCTCAGATCTTTTCTCACCCTATCAGAAGCCGTCGCTAATCTTGATCCTTGGTGATTGAATGTCAGACAGCTTAGGGTGCCCTCGTGTGCTGCTATATCTAGAGGAGGTTTGTCCGTCTGTGCGAGGTCAACAACCTGCACATGGCCGGTTCTTGTGGCTGGAAAGGCAAGCAATGAGTTGTTGCTGTTTGGACACAGTACACATAGACCTGGAAGAAAGCAGAATTCAGTTTGATAATGAATATAAAACAAATACAAAACGTATAGATTTAGTTCACAATCTTTCAAGTATAAGTTTCAAAACACCACTTATTTCACATCAATTGTTTCAAAAGAACTGGTGAAGATACTAGAAATATGAACAGATGTAATTATATTGTAAAGAAAATTTCACAGCAATTTTTAAGGCTGTAATATACAACTTATCTGCTTAAACATCACTTCTGCAACAAGAAGTTCTCGAAATACACTAATATTTATTAATTTCTATAAAAAACTTTTGTTTTAACTCGTTTTCATTTAAACAATTTTGGAATAGTTTCAAGCAAAAATATGACACAAATGTGCACAAAAATAAAAAAACCATTTCTCATAAGTACTTGGAGATAAAATTCTTGTTTGATTACTTTTGTTTGTTTGTTTTTGTTTGTTCTTTTTAAGTGTTTGAGAATATTTTTAATGCCTTTTTGTTTTGTCCCGAAGTCAGATCCCATAATTTTGGGAAAGCTTACTTTACCTTTAGGATTTCCACATGTATCAAAGACATGGAGCTGTTGGGGATTCTGTGTGAACGTGTAGACCTTGATCATGGAGTCTAACACCACAACTATCCTGTAATAAAAACAAAATAAACAAAGGGAAAGTTTCACCAACTTGTTCATAAGTTATGAACAACTGTACAAACGACTTGAAATATAAAGAACCAAACAGAATAATACATTTTTTTTTCATTACTTAAAGTTGAAAAATACTGATATAGATTATCAATATTATGACTCACAAACATTTAGAATGTCATGGATATTTCTGGAAACAATTTTATTGAGATCATACATGTAGGAAAATATGAAAGTCAAACCTCAGGAAGAATTTTGGACATCCGATATGGCTGCTAATATTTTGATTTATTTCTAAAGTTGTTGGTAACTTACTAACAACTTGGTGAAACACCCCCTGACTTCATTTAAATCAATATCAAACTGAATCATATAATATAAATATACAAATGCAAATATTCAAAATGACACAAGGTACTGCGGAAGAATGAAACCTTTGAACATTTACAATGATAAATCAATATTTGCATTAGCACCCGATAAAAGATTATGGAGCCTTTATTCCCAGTGCAGACAGAGCAATAATGACACTTGTATTATGCCAGGGTCAGTTTAAGAAAACATAAGATAATACCAGTTATGAAAATGTGATCTTTGCTCTACTATGTAATGGCCCTTTAGCGTATCGATTCCATCAAGTAGAGTCTTAATCAAGCGCCCTTCACCATTTTTGTTAACCCTCCTACATGAAGGGGGCAACTCAAGAATATGCCTTCAGATATTTGATTTAAAAAAACAAGAAAAAAAAAAGGGATGAACCTCTATTTAACCATCTTACTATCAAGCCAATTATGACAATAATAATTAAGGATTTAGTGCTTAATTAATACAAAAAAAGCATGACATTATGACAATTACATGTATAATCAAGGATTTAGTGCTTAATTAATACAAAAAAAGCATGTTTAACTCATATTTTTAGACTAGTGCCATGTAACATAATAGTTGAGATGAATTGCGAACTTTGAAACTTCCTTCTGATTGGCTATTGCAGAGAAATAACTTACCTGTCTCTTCTTAATCTCACACTCTTAACCTCGCTGGAGAACTCAAGCTCAATCACATGCTTCTTCTTCAAGTCATCCCAGATCATGGCTGCATAATAAGAAGTTAAAATGATTTAGATATATTTAAAGTTGAATTTATAACATTGCCGAGTTGCATACAGATTGTCCATAATAGATATAAAAATTTATCTTCCATCGATTAAAACTTTTGAAAAATTGACTTGTTCCAAGTTTGGGCAAAAGCAATCTTTGAATCTCAATAGTCCAAGCAACCTTCTCTCCCTTATGAATGGACTGAATGGTCAGAAAGCTAGTGTTGCTTCTGCCAAAAACTTGGTACAAGATTTTCATTAAAGGTTTTTTAAAAGCTCAAGTGGTCAGTCATCCATGACAGCACAGGTATAAGTTTGGTATACTGGATAGAATATGAGTTACTCTGTCACACAAAACAAAATTTATGTCATATATTTAATTTATACAGTTCTTATATGAGGTTCTCAAATATGGGTTTACTTCATTTTTTCATGGACACACTGTATACATGTATCTACAATATAACATGTAAGGTTTAAGATCCAGCAGAAAGTCACATGGGTCATCAGGCCTATACGATTCATAAACATTTTGTCCTCATATCATTGTGAAGCAATTGAATCGTAAGTCATGGAAACTACGTACAAGCTGCCCCCCCCCCTCCCCCCCCCCACCCTATACAATCAATAATGATTGTGTAATATTATTATTAGTTTACCTTTGTTAGGAGGGTAGTGTGGGTTCTTGCCCCCTCCTACCAGTGCCAGATAGTTACATCTAAACAGCATCTTCAGCATCCCAAAACTCCTCCATCTGTGAAATCTGGTCAAAATAAAATAAGAAAACATTGTTTTATTAAGAGTAAGGTTATCTTCAATACATCTATGAATATAGAGTCAGCATTCCAATATAAAACATGATAAAAAAAACAAAACATGATAATAGCCATGTCATATTTATTCACATGTTGCTTTTTAGAGCAACCACCAAACATGATTTCATGAAGAAGGATATAATATTTGCTAAATTATACGACTTTGTATCCTCATGCAAAAACGACTTTAGAAATCAGACTATTATTAATTATTACTCTGTGACTTTTAGAAACACATCTCACTCAAATTTTTTAAGAACTTAATGAGAATACAGATCTTCATCTAATGACAATAACTACAAGTACAAGTACCTTGTGCCTGATCCATACCTACTAAATTTTTATACCTCTCTTGTCTAAATACAGTTTTACCAACCCATTTTTTTGACAATGAAAGGCAGGTCCTTGTTCTTGTAATTTCAATTTTTCAGAAAACTTTGATACCATAAAGAAAAAGTTAAATAAAGACTACACAGAATGAAATTTAATTTAAAATTGTCTCGTGAAATCTCACTGGTTACGGTAGAGGTTATTTGGAAAATATTCCAAAACTACATGTACATTTTTTTTGTATGACACACTACAACTAGCTACAAACCTAGCTAACTGTCCATGTATATACCTGTAAACATTAATCATTAAACTGCATACATTAAATTTGTTATCATAAGATACAGTATAAATCTTAAAGAATAAATCACAAAGAAAATGAAAATTGATTTTCAGTAATTACCTTGCCTCTCTTTCTCTTTCAGTGGATCACAGTTATAGACTCTGAAACCAGACTCCATTCCACAAGCAAAACATCCTGTATTAAATGACAATTGATATTAAATTAGTTTCCTTCCCAAAACAAAGCAATGAGAAATACAAACTCACAACAGTCTTTGTCCTGAAAACAAAAATTAATATCAAAGTACATGAGCAGTTTCGTTCCCAAATCAAAGTGATGAGAATTTTAAGCTCACAACAGTCTTTGCCCTGAAAAGTAGTTACAATGTAAAAGAGTGTGAATCGTCATAGAAGCCAAACAACAAATTTAAAATATGAGGGAACTTGGGTTCAAATTAATTAAACATCGAAAAACATGTATAGTCTTCTTTTGTTTTGTTTTGTTTTGTTTGTTTGTTTGATGTTGTGTTTAAGATTTTATGGTACTGTCACTCATAATGTGAATTTTAAATGTCATTTATGTTGTGTTTTTAAAGTTTCAAGAAGAAGGGAATAAGGCCTTTTCCATCAGTTAGAATCTACTTTCTAAGTCAAGTATGTTATTTGCAATTTTCAACCTTTGTCATGGTCAATGTATTCAATACAGCAATTTTTGCTCTATCATAAAATGAATGGAACATTTGGCTTCAGCTCAAGGATATTTTCAACAACAAAATTTACACCCATATTTGACACTTTGGGCTACGACTACGAGGTCAATACTAACATATTGACATTGTGCTAGGAGTGAACTAAGCAAGCTTCCAAGTAGCACTTGTTAAAATAAATTTTTAAAACCTGTCATATTTGGACATCGACAGAGTTTATGGACTTATGGAGAGTGACAAAGTTAGTCACAAAACCTCTGCACACAGTTTTATTGCTGCTCTACTAGAGTATGTACCAGTGAGGACAAACTTCCAGTTGAATAATCTAATTTTCACATGCATGTATCTGCAAGAGAGCAAAAGGCAACTCATAGATCTTTCTTTTTACATACATCACAACTGTGTTCAGACCTGTCATGTGCGCTTTCCTAATTCTAGTGTAGCAACACAAAAAGTCAAAACGACATTCACGCGTATGGTCTAAAATCATTTTAAAAAACATTGTTTTTTGTAAATAATTTCTTGATTTTTTGTTTATTCACTGATCATTAAAATATGGAGAATGGAATAATATTGATGAATCATAAAATAATTGTTAACTTTGTATTAAAATTGAGGTCAAACTTGAGACTTGATTTGAGGTGAGCAGAAATAGGCTTTCTTCATACATGTACCATACCCATTACCGTACTCCTGGCGGGGCCCAGGCGGGCAGCCACGGCTGCATACACTCACCATTATCTTGGTTGAATCCCGCGTAGAGGAGATTGTTGTCATTATTCAGTGCCAAATTCATGATTGACGCAGTCTCTCGTCACTTATGTTTGAGTCCACCTGATGATTCTAATTTTCCGCACAATTTATATGGAGAAACTAGAATGTAAGGGTAGTTTTGTCGCAGAAAATCACAGACAATAATGCAAATCAAATGTCAGCAAAGTTTTTCTCCATTATCGCAATCTCACAATATCTGCAGCACAAGCGAAGATAGATCGGATACGATTTCCGGCAATCATCCTCAAACTTTTTCAAGAGATTTCAGTTTTGAGCCTTGTGAACTGAAAAAAGGAGATATTTTGGGGGGAACTTATTACTAAAACTAGGTGGGGAAAAATTCATTACAGTTGCCATCTGGAAAACAACTTTATCGACAAACAGGCGAGTGCAAGTAGCAGATGAGCCATATCGTTATTATTATGACCCCCGATGACGACCACGCCCCCTATCCCTAGTTAGCCGAGATGGCAGAATTAAGAGTTGAACTTTGAAGAGTCCGGGCCTGAAATAATATTTGTGAATAATGAGCGCTTTTGAAAGTGGAGGGGCTGAGCTGAAAGTTGTTAAGGTCATGAACAGGCTTAAAAAAATCACCAAAAGATGGTAATTTTCGCGGCGTTTTTGTACTCATTTACTGAAAAAGTGGGGGGGGGGGCCTGAACCCCCCCCCCCCCAGCCCCCGGCTCCGCGGCCCCGTTGGCATAGGCTGCTGAATGAGAATTATTAAATTTTTTTTTCCAACAGTGGATCTTGGCAAAAAATAAATAAATAAACAAACTGAAAAAAAAACAAAGAAAAACTTTAGGCAATTCGTAAACCGACCAGCGACGGATCTGTGTATAGTTCGGCAATTAGAGTCATATTCAATGTAGATCTACAAAATTAATGTTCAATATCCTTTTATTTTTACCCTTTGAACGCACAACTTTTCTTAAAAAGTGAAAATCAAACGTAGTCTTGAGCGTCATATCAGCCCCTAGTGTTTTTAACTTCTCAACCCCCTTCCCCGTTGAGAGGATCCGTCTTCCCCGTACCACCCCCCCCCCCCTCTCTCTCTCTCTCCAGTCTCTCTGTCTTCATCCGCTCCCTCAGGCTCTTTCTCTCCGGGCCGAGTGTCTTATCTCTCCCTCCTAATCTCCGGCATCCTTTAATATGCGGGTCGTCCATAGTTGAATGAATAATATCTTGGATGGTCTGGACGTATTATGCTGGAAGATAGGAAATTATATGTTAAAAATTAATATTCATAAAGCGATTAACAATACAACCTTACAAATTATAATTTGGTTTTTTAAGCCAGAATGTATTGCATACGCCGTTGGTCAAACATTTTGGCTAATTCGTATTCTGACATTTGGACAAAGCAACATGTCTTTTAGGGTGAATGGAAAAAGAACAAGTCGTTGATACTGGTGTATGGAAATAATATATAGGCACAGCAGCTAGCTGCACAAAGACTGTTTAATAAATTTGCTTTAAAAAAAAATTAGTGGGCCTACTACAGTGATAATAAATTTGGTTAAATTACAAAAATGGTCAAACTGTTTCTGCCCGAAATAAGTGAAAATCACAACAAAATTATTTCTGTTGACATTCAGACAAGCAACACAAATTTAATTGGTAGGGACTAATTAAAGATTAATGTTTGAAAAGGGGGAACACTGTCAGCTGGTCAAATAAATCATAATTAAACCCCCACCCTTCCACGATGAAGTTCATTTTGTCCAAAAATATATCCGAACTATCCAGCAACTTTGTTGTATGGAATAAACACATGATGAAAGGTTGCACTTCCGGGGTCCACCCACTCACATCCTCGACCTCGACTTAGCAATCGTAATCATGTAAGCTTCATCATCATCATCGGTCGAGGAGAGTGTCAAGGCGCGGCTTCCAGTGGCGAATCCAGGGGGGGGGGGCACAAGATATTCACTTTTTTTTTTATAAATCACTGAGTGTGCATGTTACAAATCGTAAAGTTTTCGGCTGAGCCCCACCCCCAGCTCCAATTATTAAGGCTGCCTCCCTCCCATGCATGTCCGCCGAATTTCCAAGCTTTATTTAGTAAGAAAATCTAGTGAGGGGACAGGCGCGGATCCAGGGGAGGGGGCCTCCCCGCCCCCCCCCCCCTCAAAAAAAAAAGAAAAGAAAAGAAAGAAAAAAAGAAAAGAAAGGGGGAAGGAAAAAAAAAAAAAAAAAAAAAAAAAAAAAAGACGAAAAATGGACGACCGACCCGATTTACCAACTGAACTTTACCCCTATGGCCCGTATACTTGATGTACCTTTTTTTCTCGCCCGGTGTGACGGGAAAAAAATTGGGTGTACCAAAATCTGAAATTCCAATTTTGGGCCCCCTCTCATGATCCCGGATCCGCCACTGGGGAAGATAAACGTTAAAAAAAAAAAGAGGGGTCGGATAATTTTCAAACAGGCCCATCTGAAAACATATTTGTTTTAACTAGGGGCATCATGATTATAATTTCAATAAGTACAGGAAATATGAATAAACTGACGTCTGTTATCATCAAGAGAACGCAAACAATATTTTTTATGTATTTTTCTTAAATGGAATTTCTTTCTCCTCAAAAATGGCTATGCACAATCCATGATTCAAAATAAAAACCAGACCATAGTTTTTGATTTATAACTTTGTTGAGACAATATTTTAAACAATAATCAGAAAAGCATCACATGTCTTCAGCGGCGGATCCAAGGTTGAAAAAGAGGCGGATGACGCATACAAGCTCAAAATTTGAACAAAAGGGGGAAGGGGACGTGAAAATTTCTGACTTGAAAAGGTACAGTCAATGAGTGTTTTTAGAATAGGGGCGTGAGCCTGCTGCGCCCATAGGGTTAGGGGTTAATTTGTCTTGGGATTTCTATGGTTGCGCCTCCCAGTGGTCTTTGCCATTGATGATATCGTAATCCTGAGATTAGTGATCCCGGTTAAAAAAAGAAAAGAGAAAAAAAAAAAAAAAAAAAGTCCCAGAAAGACGTAAACCTTCACCTCAGACTAGTTTTTTTTTTTTACTATGTGTCTCAGGAGCCAACATGCCAAATAGCGTTTTAATTGGAAGCGGCGGGGATGGGGAGCTGAGCAGAAAATGGGGACAGAACATTAAAAAAAAAAAAAAATTTAAATCACCATTTGGTCATTTTCTAGTAAAGATTTCTTCGATTCCATGGCCCCTGGGAATAAGTGGGACCCCGGTCAACAAAAAGGGGATTGGGGCGTTTTAATTTACTTTCTTCTTTTTCACCTGGAAGGGGGTCTGAGATCGTCAGAACCCTATGATGCCCAAATTTAATTCGAAAAAAATACTAGCAGGCTATCTTTATATTACGAGTAGAAAATATGAAGTTTTGAACATGTGACGTGACTGGAACATATATCTCCAAAATCTCCGAGGTTATGATGTGACGTACAATTCCTGTATCAATCAATAATTTTCACACGTGAAAAACTGACGAAAATAAAATGGTGCGGATAGCAGCAGGAATACCCCTTCTTAACGTCACTGACGGAACAGAAATACTTGGTGTCCTCGAGAAAAAAGAAAGATGATACATTTTTACTGACATCAGATAGATTATATACAGTTTTTTAAGGTAAAAAAAAAGGTATTTTGCTTGTACAGATTGTTAATTTCAGTCCCATGCGTATGTATTTGTGTTGTTGATCTAACACTGTCACACAAAAATTACATTTACAGGATTGTAGATTCGATTTTGCTCAGTTGATTTGGTCTTGTTGATAAAGTTTTTATCTGTACATTTCTGTGTAAGTAACATCTATCCTATTAGATATATTCTTTTTTTTTTTAGATGATAAATCAATGAAGAATGCAGAGTAACTGTCATGCTTCCAGGTCCGTCTTGTAGTTAGCTATACATGTAAATAAATGTACTCTTCACATCATTGTGTCAGAATTATTTAGTCTTTAATAATTTAATTGAGGGTTGTGTTTTTCATTTGTTTTTATTCCAGCCTCAAGATCCAAAACCCTTACAGAGCTGGGTCAACAAACCTAGCTCTCGGTTCACATGTGCGGCAGTTTATATTTCAGATAGTAAGGAGTTTGTGGCTGTTGTAAATGATAAGGTAATTTCAAAACTTTGTTTGATTTTTTTTGTTAATGAAATTATATGATTAAATCGGTATCACTTGTTATGTCTTTGTATACAGTTTTGCTCTCTGGTTTTTAATATCTTGAATTAATTTTCCCTAAATTCTAGATTTGTTTTTAAACACACATTTATTTCCAGTCCATAAATCAGAACAAATTATGCACTGTCATTTGCAAAATGGGATCATAGCATAATTTAGAATCATTATACTTTGTAATATTTACAAATAAAAACTTTTGGTTTCAAGAAACAGTTTTCACGGCCTCAGAATATTTCATTAAATTATTTCAGATATGATTGTCAATTTATTTGTATGATGTGCTTTTAAGATTTTATTTAGAATCAAATTGCCACACTCATAGTGAATACTAAACATACATGCATCTCTCTATCCATCCAAATTTCCTTTCAGCAAATCTACAAATGGTCATCAGACAATGCTACACCTTTCAAACAGAAACCGAAGACATTGAAAACTGCTGTATCTAGAATCCTCAGCGTAGACACCGGGAAGATCCTGCTCCTGATGTCTGATGGCTCCCTGAGGTCTATAGATGATGGTCTTGATGGACACAGAGGCAAGGGATGTTTGAGGGAGGATGAGGAGATAAGAGATGCGTGGTCATGGCAACGGGGAGGTAGCGGGAGCTGTTCATCGTACATTGTGTGCTTGGTGCAGAGTTCTCAGGTGAGTTGGTTCTCTTCACTGAGGTAATCAGATGGTTAGTTTGCGTTTCAATGTCACGTCTGTTATGTTTGAATTGACCTTAAGTTTAAAACAAAATTTTGCCTTTCAGCATGACTTTTTCATTGAATTTTACACTAATTGTTATTGCTAAGGGTTATATAACTTGCCTCATTTATATTCTGTAGAAATGTCTTAGTCTAGTGGTTGTATCACTTGACTGGAAACGCAAAGGTCGTGAGTTTGATTCCGTCACCTGCACTTAGGTCCTTGGGCAAGGCATTCTATCTTTGTTTGTTCACTCCACTACATACTTGACTACTAAGCTATGACAATGTGTAAACAATATAGCATTAACACACGCCGAGCGTGCATTAGCGGTGAATGCAGTGCACCGCGAGATAGCTTTGGATAGGGTCGCGCTGCAACGAGCCGCAGGCGAGTGTGCAGCGGCACCCCATCCGAAGCATCGAGCGATCACTGCATTTACGTTTAATCGCATAATACAGGAAAGTGTGTTAACGCTTTTATAAAATTGCGACATTTTGCTAGATCTAGTAGATCTTGAGTTACTTACCAAAAAAATTCCAAGGGATTATCCCTTGGAATTTTTTGGTAACCAGCTCAAGATCTACATCTCGATCGTCATCAAGAAAGTAAACAAGACAGGGAAAAGACCCGGATGTATGTGTTTATCACTTTTTTTGCGCAGCAAAATGCACCATGGTGCTTTGCATCGAAAATTCAGCATGCACACGTGACGCGTTTTGGACCAACCACGATGCGTTAAATTACAGAGCCTCTTTATAATCTATAATATAAAGTGCCATAAGTGTCATGCCTGATGGATCTCAGTGCTATGTAAGAAGTCGCCATTGTTATTTTATATTATATTCTCTGTAGACGAAGAAGAATAATATCCTTCTCATCCCGGTTCAACTCGGAGATATGCAGCATGAAGGGTCCAGTGATGATGTATTAGGTTACAGCTTGACGACCCTACCAATGAAGAGCGCCCTCTGGAGTCTGCTAATTCTTCTTGATGAGACCACGGCCGTTCTTCATACATTATGTAAGTTTGTTTCATGTTAAACAAATACATCTGCACTAATGCTACAGAAAAGTTTAGAGAAGTACAACAAAAATTGGCAATGTAAAAGGATATTAAGCAAATAATCACCATCGATCCACATGATGGGAAGACTATCACTTCCAAGGCAAGCTGGATATGCGATCTCCTCCGAAGCAAAGCTGAGGAGAGATAGCGTGTACATCCAGCTTGTCGTAAAATTTGATAGTTTGCCTCGTCACTTGGATCAAGAGGTGGTTATTTGCTTTATATGCCACATCTGAAACATTTAAGAGTAAGGGTAAAACCAATATTTTTGGTTAAAAATTCAAGGTTTC
>CALNVZ010003430.1:29473610-29524625 GCA_940671915.1 Paracentrotus lividus | reverse complement strand
AATAATATCTTGGATGGTCTGGACGTATTATGCTGGAAGATAGGAAATTATATGTTAAAAATTAATATTCATAAAGCGATTAACAATACAACCTTACAAATTATAATTTGGTTTTTAAAGCCAGAATGTATTGCATACGCCGTTGGTCAAACATTTTGGCTAATTCGTATTCTGACATTTGGAACAAAGCAACATGTCTTTTAGGGTGAATGGAAAAAGAACAAGTCGTTGATACTGGTGTATGGAAATAATATATAGGCACAGCAGCTAGCTGCACAAAGACTGTTTAATAAATTTGCTTTAAAAAAAAATTAGTGGGCCTACTACAGTGATAATAAATTTGGTTAAATTACAAAAATGGTCAAACTGTTTCTGCCCGAAATAAGTGAAAATCACACAAAATTATTTCTGTTGACATTCAGACAAGCAACACAAATTTAATTGGTAGGGACTAATTAAAGATTAATGTTTGAAAAGGGGGAACACTGTCAGCTGGTCAAATAAATCATAATTATAACCCCCACCCTTCCACGATGAAGTTCATTTTGTCCAAAAATATATCCGAACTATCCAGCAACTTTTGTTGTATGGATGAAACACATGATGAAAGGTTGCACTTCCGGGGTCCACCCACTCACATCCTCGACCTCGACTTAGCAATGCGTAATCATGTAAGCTTCATCATCATCATCGGTCGAGGAGAGTGTCAAGGCGCGGCTTCCAGTGGCGAATCCAGGGGGGGGGGGCACAAGATATTCACTTTTTTTTTTATAAATCACTGAGTGTGCATGTTACAAATCGTAAAGTTTTCGGCTGAGCCCCACCCCCAGCTCCAATTATTAAGGCTGCCTCCCTCCCATGCATGTCCGCCGAATTTCCAAGCTTTATTTAGTAAGAAAATCTAGTGAGGGGACAGGCGCGGATCCAGGGGAGGGGGCCTCCCCGCCCCCCCCCCCCTCAAAAAAAAAAGAAAAGAAAAGAAAGAAAAAAAGAAAAGAAAGGGGGAAGGAAAAAAAAAAAAAAAAAAAAAAAAGACGAAAAATGGACGACCGACCCGATTTACCAACTGAACTTTACCCCTATGGCCCGTATACTTGATGTACCTTTTTTTCTCGCCCGGTGTGACGGGAAAAAAATTGGGTGTACCAAAATCTGAAATTCCAATTTTGGGCCCCCCTCTCATGATCCCGGATCCGCCACTGGGGGAAGATAAACGTTAAAAAAAAAAAGAGGGGTCGGATAATTTTCAAACAGGCCCATCTGAAAACATATTTGTTTTAACTAGGGGGCATCATGATTATAATTTCAATAAGTACAGGAAATATGAATAAACTGACGTCTGTTATCATCAAGAGAACGCAAACAATATTTTTATGTATTTTTCTTAAATGGAAATTTCTTTCTCCTCAAAAATGGCTATGCACAATCCATGATTCAAAATAAAAACCAGACCATAGTTTTTGATTTATAACTTTGTTGAGACAATATTTTAAACAATAATCAGAAAAGCATCACATGTGTCTTCAGCGGCGGATCCAAGGTTTGAAAAAAGAGGCGGATGACGCATACAGCTCAAAATTTGAACAAAAGGGGGAAGGGGACGTGAAAATATTCTGACTTGAAAAGGTACAGTCAATGAGTGTTTTTTAGAATAGGGGCGTGAGCCTGCTGCGCCCATAGGGTTAGGGGTTAATTTGTCTTGGGATTTCTATGGTTGCGCCTCCCAGTGGTCTTTGCCATTGATGATATCGTAATCCTGAGATTAGTGATCCCCGGTTAAAAAAAGAAAAAGAAGAAAAAAAAAAAAAAAAAAGTCCCAGAAAGACGTAAACCTTCACCTCAGACTAGTTTTTTTTTTTTACTATGTGTCTCAGGAGCCAACATGCCAAATAGCGTTTTAATTGGAAGCGGCGGGGATGGGGAGCTGAGCAGAAAATGGGGACAGAACATTAAAAAAAAAAAAAAATTTAAATCACCATTTGGTCATTTTCTAGTAAAGATTTCTTCGATTCCATGGCCCCTGGGAATAAGTGGGACCCCGGTCAACAAAAAGGGGATTGGGGCGTTTTAATTTACTTTCTTCTTTTTCACCTGGAAGGGGGTCTGAGATCGTCAGAACCCTATGATGCCCAAATTTAATTCGAAAAAAATACTAGCAGGCTATCTTTATATTACGAGTAGAAAATATGAAGTTTTGAACATGTGACGTGACTGGAACATATATCTCCAAAATCTCCGAGGTTATGATGTGACGTCACAATTCCTGTATCAATCAATAATTTTCACACGTGAAAAACTGACGAAAATAAAATGGTGCGGATAGCAGCAGGAATACCCCTTCTTAACGTCACTGACGGAACAGAAATACTTGGTGTCCTCGAGAAAAAGAAAGATGATACATTTTTACTGACATCAGATAGATCTATAACAGTTTTTAAGGTAAAAAAAAAGGTATTTTGCTTGTACAGATTGTTAATTTCAGTCCCATGCGTATGTATTTGTGTTGTTGATCTAACACTGTCACACAAAAATTACATTTACAGGATTGTAGATTTCGATTTTGCTCAGTTGATTTGGTCTTGTTGATAAAGTTTTTATCTGTACATTTCTGTGTAAGTAACATCTATCCTATTAGATATATTCTTTTTTTTTTTAGATGATAAATCAATGAAGAATGCAGAGTAACTGTCATGCTTCCAGGTCCGTCTTGTAGTTAGCTATACATGTAAATAAATGTACTCTTCACATCATTGTGTCAGAATTATTTAGTCTTTAATAATTTAATTGAGGGTTGTGTTTTTCATTTGTTTTTATTCCAGCCTCAAGATCCAAAACCCTTACAGAGCTGGGTCAACAAACCTAGCTCTCGGTTCACATGTGCGGCAGTTTATATTTCAGATAGTAAGGAGTTTGTGGCTGTTGTAAATGATAAGGTAATTTTCAAAACTTTGTTTGATTTTTTTTGTTAATGAAATTATATGATTAAAATCGGTATCACTTGTTATGTCTTTGTATACAGTTTTGCTCTCTGGTTTTTAATATCTTGAATTAATTTTCCCTAAATTCTAGATTTGTTTTTAAACACACATTTATTTCCAGTCCATAAATCAGAACAAATTATGCACTGTCATTTGCAAAATGGGATCATAGCATAATTTAGAATCATTATACTTTGTAATATTTACAAATAAAAACTTTTGGTTTCAAGAAACAGTTTTCACGGCCTCAGAATATTTCATTAAATTATTTCAGATATGATTGTCAATTTATTTGTATGATGTGCTTTTAAGATTTTATTTAGAATCAAATTGCCACACTCATAGTGAATACTAAACATACATGCATCTCTCTATCCATCCAAATTTCCTTTCAGCAAATCTACAAATGGTCATCAGACAATGCTACACCTTTCAAACAGAAACCGAAGACATTGAAAACTGCTGTATCTAGAATCCTCAGCGTAGACACCGGGAAGATCCTGCTCCTGATGTCTGATGGCTCCCTGAGGTCTATAGATGATGGTCTTGATGGACACAGAGGCAAGGGATGTTTGAGGGAGGATGAGGAGATAAGAGATGCGTGGTCATGGCAACGGGGAGGTAGCGGGAGCTGTTCATCGTACATTGTGTGCTTGGTGCAGAGTTCTCAGGTGAGTTGGTTCTCTTCACTGAGGTAATCAGATGGTTAGTTTGCGTTTCAATGTCACGTCTGTTATGTTTGAATTGACCTTAAGTTTAAAACAAAATTTTGCCTTTCAGCATGACTTTTTCATTGAATTTTACACTAATTGTTATTGCTAAGGGTTATATAACTTGCCTCATTTATATTCTGTAGAAATGTCTTAGTCTAGTGGTTGTATCACTTGACTGGAAACGCAAAGGTCGTGAGTTTGATTCCCGTCACCTGCACTTAGGTCCTTGGGCAAGGCATTCTATCTTTGTTTGTTCACTCCACTACATACTTGACTACTAAGCTATGACAATGTGTAAACAATATAGCATTAACACACGCCCGAGCGTGCATTAGCGGTGAATGCAGTGCACCGCGAGATAGCTTTGGATAGGGGTCGCGCTGCAACGAGCCGCAGGCGAGTGTGCAGCGGCACCCCATCCGAAGCATCGAGCGATCACTGCATTTACGTTTAATCGCATAATACAGGAAAGTGTGTTAACGCTTTTATAAAATTGCGACATTTTGCTAGATCTAGTAGATCTTGAGTTACTTACCAAAAAAATTCCAAGGGATTATCCCTTGGAATTTTTGGTAACCAGCTCAAGATCTACATCTCGATCGTCATCCAAGAAAGTAAACAAGACAGGGAAAAGACCCGGATGTATGTGTTATCACTTTTTTTGCGCAGCAAAATGCACCATGGTGCTTTGCATCGAAAATTCAGCATGCACACGTGACGCGTTTTGACCAACCACGATGCGTTAAATCACAGAGCCTCTTTATAATCTATAATATAAAGTGCCATAAGTGTCATGCCTGATGGATCTCAGTGCTATGTAAGAAGTCGCCATTGTTATTTTATTATTATATTCTCTGTAGACGAAGAAGAATAATATCCTTCTCATCCCGGTTCAACTCGGAGATATGCAGCATGAAGGGTCCAGTGATGATGTAATTAGGTTACAGCTTGACGACCCTACCAATGAAGAGCGCCCTCTGGAGTCTGCTACATTCTTCTGTGATGAGACCACGGCCGTTCTTCATACATTATGTAAGTTTGTTTCATGTTAAACAAATACATCTGCACTAATGCTACAGAAAAGTTTAGAGAAGTACAACAAAAATTGGCAATGTAAAAGGATATTAAGCAAATAATCACCATCGATCCACATGATGGGAAGACTATCACTTCCAAGGCAAGCTGGATATGCGATCTCCTCCGAAGCAAAGCTGAGGAGAGATAGCGTGTACATCCAGCTTGTCGTAAAATTGATAGTTTGCCTCGTCACTTGGATCAAGAGGTGGTTATTTGCTTTATATGCCACATCTGAAACATTTTAAGAGTAAGGGTAAAACCAATATTTTGGTTAAAAATTCAAGGTTTCCTTGATCCTTAAAAAAATCCACTCAAGTCATCGATGCATGCGCTTGTAACATTTTATGTGTAAAAATTAAGTGCGTGCAATTTATTTAGCGCGTAGGCCTAGCTCAAATGGGCTGAAGTGATTGTTACGTATCAAAGAAATTTTTAAAAGGAATTGTTTCGTCACAGAGCAATTTATCTGTCGCTGCATGTGATGGTAAATTGATAGTACCCCAAAAAAACGAGTGACAACGCATTTTTTTTATGCATCCTAAAAATAATTGATAAAGAACGTTATGGCTCTACATGCTCTATGGGGCACTGAAGTGATCAGTGAAACTCAAAAGTACTATCACTACGAGTGATGATTGATGATGGGAAAACTAAAATCAATCATGCTATTGACTTTTGACCAATCCTGTTGCAACATTCTTAGTATGTGGAATATAATCTTATTTAATGTGATAGTAATAGATGTTTACTCTGACACTGTAAGAAATAAAATTTTATGAATAAAAAATTGGTGACAGTTTTTTTTTTTCAAGTTTATTTTTTATTTTTTTGAACATCTTATATAGGCACATAAACCTACCAAGTGAATAAAAGAAATAACAGAAATAACTTAATAACAGGTTGTGCTGTATTGATATGGATCTGCTTTATTATCATAATTTTTTCCAGGGGAAGGAGGTAGACTTTGCAGTTCATCAATCACTGAATCCGATCTAAGACGATACAAGGATGCACCTAATCTACCATGCAACCATAGATGTACCGTAGGTGGAAGTACGGGCAAGGTAATTTCATTGAGATTTAGACAAAGTTTTTGGATGGGTACATTACACATTCACATTTATGATTGTTATGTTCTCATCTACCTGTTAAATTTCAAAAGAAACTGTTTTTATGGTAAATTGGTAATACCATCAATATTAAACGTTTAAGACCACCTGAAACTTTGTTTGTATAGTTTATGTGTATATTCTTCCTGAGTCCATTAATAAGGGACAAAAGGTTACTTGAACTATTGCAATGCAAGTGTGGCTTTGGTCTAAACTTAGTACAAGGCAAATTAGACACATCTTTTAAAGCCTAAGTACCCAGTCATCTGTCACAGCACAGGTTTGGTATCGCTGGATAGGACACGAGTTACTTTTTCAAATGATATATAATTCAATGTAACATAAGTTATACAAATATGAGGCTCTCAAATTTGGGTTTAATTTTTTCTAGGATGCACTGTATTAGTTTTGTAACCGATCCTATCTTATTTCTTTCCTTTTTTTTATGTATGAAAATTCAATTTTAGGTTCAAATAGCAGCCATTGATGACAGGCATGTTGCTGTAGCTGGAATGCAAAGCAAGACAACAAAGGATAAGCTGGAAGGTATTGTTTAGAATCCTGAATATTTAAGGAATTTTGATTGGTACAAATTATTTTCGTCTAAATTTGAAACAAAAATACTCAATAATATATCAGTGTCTAATCATTTGAATGATAGAAGATTTTAATTTATTTTATGCAATAATGAGTGAAGTCCAGTCATGAGGAGGGATATTTCGTCATCCTGCAAATCTGTGGGCCTAGTACACAGCAGGGTAACAGATTCTTGTAACCCTGCTCATTATTAAAGTCCTAGACCGGACCGACAAATGAAATAGCCCAAAACGAAAGCTAATATGCTATATAATACAACAATTTCAAATTAAGGCGTTTTTCTTGTCCATCTAGAAAGTATTTAATTAAAAAGATGACCGAACCTCAACCAGGCCACCCCTCCCGAATACTTGTAAAATTACCCCTAATTCAAAAGTGCGAGTGATGACGTCAAAAAATGTTAATGGAATGCAACAGCAGTCTTGTGGCCAGGCATGATTGACTTTGCCCTTTTATTTCATAACAATAGAATTCTAGCTCACAGGGCGTCTATTGTCCTGACAAAGCAATACAAACGTGTTTTCTAAAGGTGAAACGCAATCATGCCTAGCCGCAGGACTGCTGTAGCATTCCACTAACATTTTTTGACGTCATCACTCGCACTTTTAAAGTAGGGGTAATTTTACAAGTATTCGGGAGGGGTGGCCTGGTTGAGGTTCGGTCATCTTTTTAATTAAATACTTTCTAGATGAACAATAAAAACGCCTTAATTTGGAATTATTGTATTATATAGCATATTAGCTTTCGTTTTTGGCTATTTCATTTGTCGGTCCGGTCTAGGACTTTAACATATTTGACTTTACTTGGAACAATAGAAAGACCTATTTAACAAGTTTCATTCCAATTCATTTTACTCTTCCCAACTTGGCATCATCCAGGCGAGGATCCAAGATATCCGAAATGAATGCATTTCTCGGGCCCAATTGTCTGGGTACAAAAGGGGCTCTATTATGTTTGTGCTTGGGCCCGATACTTTCATTGTCTGACGTCGGTCTCGTCCGCTGCTGTCATCTTTGCATAGAAATTTGGTAGAAATTAAATCCCTTGAAATATTTCAATTATATTTTCATGTTACAGAGAGAAGTGATTCATGTTGTATTCATAATTTGAATAGAAGGATCGTTTAACTAGTTTCATTCGAACTTACTCTTCTCTTCCATAACCGGGCCCATATTCATAAAACCTTACCGAAGCTATTTGTCAATTTATAACATGAGGAACAGTACACAGTTAGGTGATAACTAGGCCTACATGTATGAAGGTTTTATGAATATGGGCCCTGGATATTTTCTTTAAGTAGTAATTTGATAAAAATTGAATCCCTTGAAATTATTAATTCAATTACATCCTGATATTATTGCAGCATCACTGTGTATATGGGAGACAGCATTTGGTACTCTACAAAGTCATCTTCCACTTAATCTAGAGGAGGAGGAGGGTGATGATGATGGTCAACCTTCATTCTTAGGTCAGGTCAATGGTCATTTATTATTAGCAACCAAGAGAACAGTCATGCTTCACAGGTAGCTATAAAGTGGATTTGATAAATTCAGTTTTACTTTTCATTTAGCTCTTGATATAATATCTAATGTGCTCAAGGGGTTGACGAATATAGAAAGTTTCATTGGCCCATATTCTGAAATTGCTTTTCGCAAAGCCACTTATTTTAGTGTGGATTGAGTCCAGTCTAAATCTACCCTTAAACAGTACCATAGTTTTAATTACTTGCTTTTCAGTTATGGCTTACGTTTAAGAGGATTTCAGAAATTAATTCTCTGTACTCTGATTTTAGGGTAGATTTATACTTGACATGATGTACGCAACTTATGTTATACCTGAATTCAGAATACTACGATTTTGTTGTATATTTGTCTAATTCATTTCCCTGGAAATCCAAACTATGAATTTTGCATTTGGATATACAGTCCAATAATATTTAGGTGTGAAATATTTTCAAATAATGTGTGTTTGTGGTACCAAAATAAAGCCAAAAGATTTTTCCTGCTTATGTGCTTTGTTCTGTATAATTTGCTTGCGTTATAAAAAAGTTATGCTAAATTTTGTGCGACGAGGAACAAATCGAAATTGAGCACTTCATGGCTATTATACGAAACCTATACACAAAGGCATGGGACGGCGTGCTAAAATGGATTTTTCTTGTTTGTAGAAAACTAGTCATATATCAAAAACTACAAGACCAAATTTGATGAAAAAAATTGCAGCAGAAAGTCTGATTTTCCTGCTTTACAAAAATATCAAACAATACCAGGTTGTGATTAATATTCATACTATGAAAAAAGGTTTTTCACTTGTACCATTTTATTTGACACAGACTGTATATAGCTGTATAAATTGTTTGTTTTAACAATTTCATTTTAGTACTTTAATTCCTCATCCCAAATCCCATTCATTGAACACATCACAATTACAATCAAGCGCGTAGGTTTTTGGTTCTATGACAACTACCCCCCCCCCCCGACAACTACCTTCTGCCAGAAAGCTACCATCTAATCCTATTTCTTTGTGTATTTTTCCTGGGGGGGGGGGTAATTGTAATAGTTATTATAGTTGTAATTGAGATAGTTGTCCTGATTTTTTTTGTTTTGAAAAGTCATTCTCGCCAAAGTGGAGGTGTACTGGTCACCTTGAACGAGTTGAATTGTCAATATGATGTCAAACAATGCAATTGAATTACAGATATTGTTGATTGTTTAATATTTAGTATCTACAGTCCTGCCAAAAAAATTAGCCCCTTCCCTACATAAGCTCCTATACGCTTCAGGGGCAGCCGAGTTGCAGTCCCCCTCCCCCATTTTTTTCAGCAAAATTGTACAAAAGCGCAAAAATTACCACAGATTTGGGATTTTTAGCCTGTTCAGCCTCCCCCCTCCCCATTTTCGGCTCAGCCCCTCCTCTTTCAAAAGCGCTCCGTGGTACAGCCCCTGCGATTTGATCTAATCAATTTGTCCAAGGCTGTAGATACTTACCAAGGGGACAATTATATTCTGTTCAATTTTGATCTGTGAAGTTAACGACTGGGAATCTTGAGCTTTCATGGGGAGTGGATCAAAATTTGCAGACCCCAGACTTGGTGAAAAGCACATGGGGTACCTGTCTTGAAGGTATATTTCTCGATCACAGCAAATCAATCCGTCCACCATAGACAGCTTCGGACATCATCGGGCTAGGGAAAGTGAGATTTAATGACTTAACCGCATTGCGAGATGGGTGGAATATACAAGGCATAACATAAGTTCTGGCTGTGGCCATAAAAGTGAGGTGATTGAACACACCTGTTACTGGATCCATGGTGTCAAATTACCCATGGAAGCTGAAGATTCCCCGTCTTTAAATGCAAATATTTCATAGCCACTTCTCTGTTACTTTACTAAGATCATCTTATATCATCCTATATTTATCTCAGATATGAGTGCTCTGATGGAACCCTAGCTGCTGCTCTAGGGAGGCTCGCTGGTGCTGATCAGGACCAGGATCTTCCCATACTTGGACTAGATTGGACCAGCTCACTTGTGGAAGAGACACCTGTGAAGGTACCTTTAATCCTATTCTGCCAGGGGGGGGGGGGAGGTGGGGGAGGGGTTAATTTGACCCTCCTGCACAAAATACTTTACTGCTGCACAAATTCACAACCCGAATTTAGTTACTGTTTTCTTTTAACATGGCTGGCATCTTTTGAGACAAAGTTTTAAAAAAAAATCGGAAGCCTGTTGTCACGTTCACAAGATTATGTAATCGCATGTCCAACTGAAATTGATTAGAAATCGTCATTTTATTAACCCTAATCAGGGGCTTTTTTGGCTGTCCTATGGCCGGGGGGGGGGTTGAACCAACCCCCCCTGAGATCTCGGCCGCCGATCGCGCGAGCGCCGCGAAATTTTGCATAATGGTAGTGTGCGATGTAATCTACAAGTTAGTATCGTTAATTTTCCTAAAATAATGTTATTTTATTTTATAGTAATTAATTATGCTAATTTATGCATAATTCATACTTTTTGCTCTAATTTACTAAATAAAGCTCCTAGAATGCTAAAATTTGGTCTAAATATTCTTTGTAGCATTCCTAACAATTGTACTTGAAAAAAAATTCGGTATCAAAATCATTTTCTTATGTATTTTATTGTTTTACAAATTTCTTATGTATTTCTTTGTTTTCGACCTTTGTCTTTCTTTGTTTTTTGGTCAAAATTGATTGCAGAATCTTTTTGAAGCATAATTATGCTAAAATAAATTGATTTTAGCCAGTGAGAGTGAAATAATAATCATATGTTTATGAATTGAGTGAGAAAACTCTATTTGCATTGACTTTGTACACAAAATCACGTTTTTGAGCAGTTTTTGGTCTGACGGATATTTTTGAAAATCATGCAGCGTCGTCACCGAATGCCTGATTTTCACGAAAATGGTTTCAAAAGATGCGCAAGACTTGAAAGGAAAAAGTCATTTAGCGGCGCGGTCAAAAAAATTCGCGCAGCGGTATGGTCGCGGAAAATGTCGAGGGGGGGGGGTTGATTCAACCCCCCCCCCCCCCCCCCCCCCCCCCCCCGGCCTGATTAGGGTTAATAATGATAGAACTGCTTTTTCCTAAATTGTACTATAACTTTGTTAATTGTGCCTGTTAAGTCTTTTGCTTGATAATTTTTGCAGTGATACCCACTCAGATTAATTTCCGAGGCATAAAAAACAACAACAAAATGCAAAAATAAACCAAACAAACAATGAAATGCAGATAAGAAAATAAGTGTCACGTACATTCTTATTCTAATTTATGCTAATTTGATGCAAAATCAATCAATTTTTTTTCTCGTCAATAGAAATCCAAAGGAAGGAAGTCCACTGCAGCCATGAAGATTCAAACCAAATCAAAGGAATCTGATGGTCTGACCTCATCGTTGCTGAACAGTATCTTAGATGAAAATAAAGTGAGTTAGTCATCGTCGTTTACTTAAAGGTTATTTTGTTTTCTAAGGGAAACTTCTTTAATGATAAAGGTGGAAAATATTGTGAGCTTTCAAATTATTTTCATGTTATTTTGGAAGAAAATTATTTTGAAAAGATCCACTGCCTAGATTTGCTCTCAAAATGCCCTTATAGATATGTCATGAAACAACTGAATTGGTTTTTTTTTGGCCAAACATTTGTCTGTAGTCCCATATGCATGTCTGTGTGCATTGCATGTGACTCTCCATGGAATCAAGTTAATTTCTTATAATTTAAGTGATTTTTAGTGATTTCAAAATCTTGCAGGGTACAATTCTAAGGTGCATTGTAATCAACCTTTCTCATTTGCTTTGAGATATATTTTTGACAATTGAATCTCATGACTGAACTTTTGTTTAATTTTAACACAAGTCCCTGTATTTGCCACTTGAATGCAAAGAAAAAATATGAAAATATGATGGACATCAATATTTAGCTTCGTAGTACACCAATATTGTCATAGAATTAGGAGATCACACCTAAAGAGACATTCTGTTTTTTTGACAAACTTTTCAGACCCCAACTTCCAAAGCATTTTCCAGTTCCGTTGAGAAGTACCTGAAGGCTTGTGGAGACAATCAGCCTGATAGTACAGCACTCATGCTCATCCTCAAAAATGTTGTGAAGAGGGTGGAAGCAAACCCGAAGTTCTGGTGTCCAGAGACATTACGTGTTGTCATAGCAACCAAAGCAGTGGCTGCAAGGTGAGAAATCTATCCATTGTTTGAATTTGTTTATAACACCCATAGAGGGTGCAATTTCTTATCTATTTCTTTGTTGTTTCGACTTTTTTTTCTTTCTTTTTTTCAATGAAATTTGTCGGTGACACTTATCCAATCATAAAAAGCATAAAAAAATCAAGTATTTTGAATTAGTAGAAGCAAAAATATTCATGCATTTTTTTATATTTGACTGAAAACACAATTCATATTGAAATTGTACACAAAATCATGATTATTGAGCAATTTTTGGTGCAACAAGCATGTACAAAATTATATGTATCTTCGGAACCGCCTACCCAAGGCGTCACAAATTTGGTATGAAAAGATGTGGGAGACTTGGAGGAAAAAAGTCACAAAATATTGCAGCGAGAGCTGTTCACATTGTGAACAAATTGTGCGAAACATTGAGGGCCTCTCCCAGCCCCCCCCCCCCAGGCATAGTTAGGGTTAAGATGAATTCCTTTATATTAAATTATCTTGGCCGACCAAAGTCTTAATCTGCATGTGGTACACACATTGACAGTCCTGACCCTCTACGTTCTGTTTTCAGCTCCTGCCCAGACTTTATAGCTATGCTAGCCAGGAAGCAAGAGGTATCCTTGATGCTAGACTGTCTTCAATGCATGAGGGACATTCCAGAACTTACCCTTGTACAGTGCATGCAGGTTTTCCTCAGGTAAGAGAATCTTTCATCTTTCCCACTACACTAAATTCTATTTAAAGGGAGTCTAGTGTAGTGGGAAGGTGTGGGAAAGATGAAGAAAACTATTGTGAGCTTTCCTGTTATTTTCATGCTATTTTAGAAGAGTATAGTAATAAAAAGCTCCAAAATAAAAGATCGCTCTTCAATTGCCCTAATAGTCATAATATGACGCCAAAAAATACCAAAACAGCTGATATCGTCGGCCTCATGCCAAAAGGGCCTTACCGTTTTTAGTATGTGTACATTATGAATGGCCTGTAAAAATGTTAAGGCCCTTCTGGCATGAGGCCGACGATATGTTTGGTTCCCATACATTTTGTGTTGCCCCATACATGCATTTATGTGTAAGTGTATGTGACTCAAAGCTTAATTGGGTTAATTTCTTATCATTTTGGTGATTCCAAAATCTAACAACACAAAATAATGCTTAGGTGAACTGTTATCAACCTTTCCAAATCAAATTTAGAAAGTGTCTTCCACGCTTCAATGTCATAACCTGTACCGATCGCACAGAAACGTTGTTAGCGCTAGCATTAGGTCCTTTTACAACTTTTTTCTCTCTCTTTCTAGTATTGATGAAGACAAACTCCCTTCTGCAAGTGATGACATCGAGACTGATATGGAGGATTCAACAGAGCAAGCAATGATGTGCCCTGCTAGAAGGACATATGTGTATCCTTTTCTGTTTTGAACTCTTTCTTCGGTTTTGTACTAAAAGTCTTTTTGTTATTTTTATCATCGTGGTTGCTGTTGTCATCGTCATCATCATCTGCATCATTTTAGTATTTAGTATTTATATGCTCTGGACAAAGGTTTTTGAAAAAAAATCCCAGATATCATTTTATTATTGTTGCTATCAGTTTTTTGCTTTTGTATAATGCACATGACCTGACAACAAATGATTTGAATAAAGAATAACAGAGCAAATAGCGGTGGAAGCAGGTTTTTTTTTTTGTGCATATCATTGATAGGTTTTATTTTATCATAAACCAAAAATCTTTGATATCACTTGTAAGCTGGGAATCTGTAGTTTAAGAAATATATAATTCTGCCAACTTGTTGGTGGTTTTTGATGGGGCAAATCACTATGACATAACATGATTATTATTGTAAGTTTTGTAATTCGGCTTTTGCCGCAATGAAAGTATCCTAATAAAACATTTTGAATTGAATTGAATTGAATTTTGTGGGGTTAAAATTTTAAAATTTTTTAAAGTTTACCTTGACATATTTTCCCACAGAGATGAGATACTATCAAAGCCTTTCACAGATAGCTTTCTACTTGATGCTGTTAAACATTTACAATTCAAAGAAGTTACAGTAAGTGTAATCCAAGAGTAAAGTCTGACCGTCGCAAAACGTGAAAGCCCGACTCAAGTTAGGTGGGCCTCCCACAGAGGTTGACAGCCATCTTTTGTGTGGGCCTATGGTCTTGAGTAGCATCATGTATTAGATTGAGAGTGTGGATTTAAGATGTGCACAAAGAGAATTAAATTTTATGTAGAAATGTTACTTTGTAGAACCTCAGTATTCAAGTATTTTGTTATTTGCACCACAAAGAAATTGTTGTTATTTGCAGATTGAACATTGCTAGATTACCAGACTTTTCAAATTATGTGTACTGGAAAGGAAATTCCTCTGCAGCACAGATCTTTATGATATCTTACATACAAACGTTGATTATATGAGTATATTCATGTTCTTGTTTTTACTTCAAAAATCCATCTCCTTTCCAAAAAAGAATAGTAAATACAAGTGAATAACAAACGGCTCATATCTGTGCTGTTATAATGGGAATCGACTGTCGTACACTATTTTATTTCGGGCATTTCATATAAGAATTCTGGAAGAAGAATAAACTTTTACCGATACTGTCAATTGAAATTTTATAATGAATGAATAGATTTACATGGATTCTCTCATATGACTATCCTCTTTCAGTTACTTCTCCAGTACCTGCACTTCTTGTTGACAACCTCCTTCCCAGGTGTGGATGACACATTGTTATCAGTATCCATGGATAATGTAAGTATTATGGAAAAGAGGTTGACTTCTAAAGCTGAAACTAATGTATGTACCTTAAGTTTTATTTTAAAGTAATTTTAAGTAATTTTTAAGCAAAGCACTTTATCAACCAGATGGGAAAAAATCATTAGGATAGTGTGCTAGCTTGAAAGTGTGGGATAAACTAAGATTTTGGTATCACACATTTACTGTATACTTTCGGCTGATTTATGAATAGCCTGCTATTCAACAGGGTTATAAGCTAGCGGAATTTTCAATGCAGCAGTTGATCTGATTCCCATTATAACAGCGTGTTTTCAGCACCACTTTTGGGTAATAGGACAGAGGTTTATGCCTATCTTTCTTTTCTTTTCCATACCACTGTATTTTGTATTTGAGGTCTGCACAAGAAGTATATAAACTCTTAGAATTAATGTGTTTAGTCCTGTCCATGATCTTTTGTGTAAGTTATTGATTGGATTGGTACTCTCCTAGACACTCACTTTGCTCAGCTAGTAGGCCCTATTTATCCCTGAAGTTAGACCACTAATTTTTCATCCCATTTAGTATATATATATATGTCTTGTCCCATACATTCTCTTTTGTGTAGGTTGTAGATTGGATTGGTACTCTCCTAGACGCTCACTTTGCTCAGCTGGTACTTATCCCTGAAGTCAGACCACTACTTACTCATCTCAAGAATGCTGTTAAAGACCAAGTAAGACAATCTCTACAGAGTTTCATGGTCCAGATTCAGATATATGTTATTGCGCAAGATGTAAATGAAGAATTAGATTCCAAAAGGGGCTAAATCTAATTTTGTAACTTCTGAAAAAAAGGCATGTGCTTTCCAAAGTTTTCCAGGTGTTTATGGAAAAGTGATGTCAAAAGGGGTATTTTGTTATCATCGCTCTTGAAATTTAAGTCCTTTTTTTGTTTGTTCAGAGACAAGTACTAACCTGAAAATAGTTGTATAACAACCAAATGTTCATTAAAAGTGGATTTAGCCCCTTTTGGAATCAAACTCTTCAAATCTGACCTACAGGTCCCCTCAATTTGTCTATACCAAATATACACAAACCTTTTCCAGGATTTCATTAGGGAGGGGGGCATAATTGGAATTTCAGATTTTTATACAGTCATTTTTTTTTATATCACAAAAAAAAAGATAGTCAAATTTTCTTCACCGGCCGATTATTACATTCTGTTTTCTCTTTATGCAGGTTCAACTTTCCGCTGAGCTGGACACTGTACGGAATCTTCTTCATCATACCCGTAACGCTAGATCACGCATCAAATCTACCCCTTCAAACGCAGCCAAGTCATATAGCATTGAAGTCCTCAAAATATAATGTAATTGAATGTACATAATTTTCTACATTGTAGAACATACCTGTAAGGCCAGGTCATGCATCAAAATAACCCCCATCGAATTCAGCCAACACATAGTAATGTCTGACATAGCAACAACTGATGTATGCAAACTGGATTCAAAATATTGTAGTTCATTCTCTAATAACAGGTTATTTGAATATCTCCATACTATGTCCCAAGGAAAGAATACTGAACTGGTCTATTGCCTCGTTATAAGGTGCTCTGACAAAGCCTTGAATAATGAAATCTTTGTTACACTAAGGACATAGGCACAAGGACGAACATGCACATTTCAAATTGGGATCAGGAGAATTGGCTCGTTTTAATGGTATTTTGTTATATCTGTTCATTATAAGGACTGTATATTTGACTTCGTGACCAATTGATAACATTTTGAATTTGATCATCGTTTGAGCAATGATTTTATTCCATAATCTAAACATTAAACTCTTGTAAAGTGTCAAATTTTAGTTCCATGGGTTGTGTCCTTCAGCTTATGACGTGGGTCGAACTTAACGCTCTACTAAAAGTTGTAGCAGAAAAATTGAATTCTATTGAAACTTGCTTAACTTGTCCTAACATTGTGTCAACGACATATCAGTATTATGTGCAAACAATATGATTATGTTCCATGCACATCTTTCCATGTTAGTTAGCATAGACATGGGGAGATGTTCATCAATGACTTTCACCCCAGAACTGTGGGCATTCCAAACCATAGCTGATTGGTATAGCATGCGTGAATCAAGTTTGTATCAATCTGTATATCAGTGGCATATGCTTTGCACACAAACCACTTTATGTTGTCAGTCTTTGTTTGAGATCATGCTATCCAAGCAATACACCGTTTTGTCATTAAAATCAGGTTTTAGATTGAATTTTATGGCAAATCCTTTTGTATACAGGGTTAATTGAGGTATTCATTCATATTGTTCTGATATGGAAGTAAAACAAAAAAAATCTGTTCTCCCCAAACTTTATATTTGGGCAGATGGGGAAATGGGTTGTAGCAAAATCAGCTCGTCTGCAACAGGTTAACAGAGACGAATGAGGTATAAGGAAGAATTACTTTTGGTTGCCTTCTCCGAAGTTATCTCATCTCTTGGTGACAAAATACTTGAGAAAATAGATTTTCTTTCAATATTAAACACACATATTAAATCATCAATATTGTGTTTGGGAGCAATCACATGCAGCTTGCAACAACTCGTCCTCATACCTGATTCGTCTCGAGCAAGATATCAAAGGTTGTTTTATTGATTCACTCTGTCGTACAATTCAGATGGAAATGAAAGCCCAGATGGTAGTGGTTAACCTAATAAACATTATCTGTAGGTTTTTGTAATTGTTTCAGTTTTGATAAGTAAATGTGACGAAAATGACTTCTCATGATGCAAGTCACTCAGCAATTTTAAAAGAATTGACAAAATAATCATGTGCAGAGTTTGATTAATGATGTATAAAATGTAATACTGGTTTCAGTAGAATGCACTTTGTTATGGGATCGTTTAAGTGCTTTGTCCACAAGCTTTACTGTTTGAGTTGAGGAGAGATGAGAGAGAGAGAGAGAGAGAGAGAGAGAGAGAAAGAGAGAGAAAGACAGAGACAGACAGACAAAGAAGGGAAAAGAAGGGAAATGAGGAGAAAGAAGAGAGAGAGAGAAAGAGAGAGGGGGAGAGAAGGGAAAAGAAAGACGAGAGAGACAGAGAGGGAAAGAGTAGGGAGTGAGAAGGGAGAGAGAGTGTGTGGGGAGAGAGACAGAGGCAGACAGAGAGGTGAAGAGAATGGAAATGATGAGAGAGGGGGGGGGGCAGAGATGTAAGAGAAGGAAACAAGAAAGATGAGAGACGGAGAGGGGAAGGGAGTGAAGTGAGAAGAAGGATAAGAGAGAGGAAGACTCTAAGGGAAAAGAGAGAGAGAGAGAGGGAAAGAGAAGGGAAGCGAGAAGAATGATGAGAGAAAGACAGGAGGGGAGAGAAAAGAAACTAGAGGGATGAAAGAGAGAGGGGAGGAGAAGGGAAATGAGAGGATTGAGACAGACAGACAGAGAGTGGCAGAGAAGGAAAATAAGAAGGATGTGTGTGTGTGTGTGTGTGTGTTGTGTGTGTGTGAGAAGAGAGAGAGAGAGAGAGAGAGAGAGACATAAAGGGAAATGAGGAGAGGGATGAGAGGGAGAGAGAGGGGGGCAGGCTGACAGAGAGAGAGAGAGAGAGACAGACAGACAAAGAGGGGAAGAGATGGGAAATGAGGAAAATGATGACGCAAAATAAATAGACTTGTTCTCTACCTTCTCTTTGTTAAACCACATAGCATTTATAAAAATGTGCTCAAAGGGTTTACCTTCGAATATCTAAGGGTGCAAAAAGTGCCACTCGTGACCTTTCGTATTGTTTGAGGTGTTAAAAAAGGTGGAAAGTGGACCTTTATGATAGATAATGTAATTTCTTACTCGGAAACAAAAAATGTCGATGATCCGTCCCGGTTTCCTCGCTCGAATCGCTACGCACTCTCAAATAGTAAATATTTTCAATAAATTATGGTTACGATAAAATTCCACACCATCTCAATACGAGATATTGATTCAAACATTGTGTTTACATGGCGCCTGTCAATATCTCCTTCATTTGGCGCCTACATTGGTACGCTGGTATACACACGCTATCTATACATGTCGGCTGTGTGTTCGAATATCGCAGCACACAGCATCACTCAATGAAGGTGGAGGGTTGCATCATGATGCATTAACGCAACGTGCACGGGGGCAAATTAGATGAACAGTGAGCAACACACACGACCGATCGATGGTTTTCATCAGGGTTAGACGAATCTACATTTAATCAAAATGGCGGAACCGGGATCATACCAAAGCTTATTTCTAATGGCCAAAATGCATTTTCATTACGTGCATGCCTTGGATATCTTCTCGTTTTTGTTATATCTTCATCGTATGCTCTGGAAGGTGGGATGTAGCAGGCTATAATCCCACGGGACCTCCTGAGCTCCAATGCACATTTTTCAACAACCGGCTCCTGAAGTGCAACCGGACCTTAAAAACTGTACGTGGTTTCATGAAAACAGTTGCTGTAGACAAATCGAGATCGATGTTACCTTCCGAAAGATGAAATCATCTCCGGGGCTTCTAAACAATGTCACGCTACATCAATTATCTCATGTGCTACATATGCTCTCCGTATCAATACGCTTTTACATCGTGCAGCGTTTACACGTCTGCGAGGAGTTTTGTGATCAACTTTTACACCACTGCAAAACCGCCATGTTGAAAGGGAGTCAGATAGGGGACTTGTACTCTAAAGGCAGTGAATTTTGCACAAGCAGGCGAATGGAGGTTGGAAAGCTGAGCGGATGGAAAATGTTTTTATTTTAACGAAAGTATGTCAGACTTGCCAGAAACTGGAAGTGCTTCTCGACTTGCTGCACAATCCAAAGCATATATTCTTATCTCATTATTGTGGACATTGTTTATAATTAGTGCGCATTTATGAGATGAACAAGCTGATGTTAATGGTGTTTTATGCAAGTGTATGATTCAATTCTTTAACGAAACAATTCAAGCTTCTGCAGTAGATGAACTGAACATATGCCCATGTGAGACAGGAGTCATTAAAGAATCGTCACAATTGAGTAAGATGATTGAAGAAGATTGTCTTATTCATTAACAAGAAGAAGTTATACTGCAACATCGAGATAGATGATTTTTTTTTTTGTCAGATCATAGCACGACTCTCTTGTCAGCCATATAAATTATCCTTTGTTTTGTCATTCACGTAATATGTTTTCCAAATAAATTTGGGCACAGATGGAGCCAGCCCTATTTTAATTATCAAAAATGATACGTAAATGTAACTGATTTAGAGTTGTAATTGTGAAAAATATATATGAAACAATTGAAAACACGGGGATAAGTTTATTTTGCTCCATATTCCTATTATTATGAATAGATATAAATCCATATTAAACTGCATTTTTTCGACAATTAAGAACTAATTATGAATCTGAAACTTATTGTATTTCCAAGAAAAACTTTGACAGATGCAATTAAAGCTAGAGCACAAAAATAGAAAAAATAAAAATAATGATTTGATTTAATATAAAACTGAATATAAATTGAATTGAATGTGAAATCCTTTATTTGTGACAAAACAGTCAAAAACTTACCGAGTCAATTCTTTAATGGGTAATATCGTGCAATCATATCATATCAAGTGTAATAAAAAGATTATAATTGTTGTAACTGATATGTTCTGGTTGTTTGGAAAGATATTCTGGGATGGATTCTTAAATTTCTGTTTTATCATAAATGAGATTCTAATGCTATTTCCCTTCCATTTCTTTCCTTTATCGTCAGTTTCATAAAATGAATAGCAATAAATACTAAAGGCTTGTTGTCAAAATATAAAGTGCCACTATGCATGTGTGGAAAGTGGATTAAATGTTATTTAACCAAATTGAGAATGTACATAATTAGATAAATATGTTACAAGCTGTATATTTAGAGATCATTATTAGAAAAATGTGGATACACATGAATGCTGAATTTATTTGTATGTGAAAAAATAGGCATGACTATGATACTATTATTGTCATCAACGCTGATCCTTTTGACAAATGTAGAGTGAATGTATAGGTTTGATATGGAGTGTAAATAATCTTTCTTGTAAATATGAGCACACTGTGACAAGTATCAGATGTGTATTTTATACTATGTTTGCTTTCATAGAAAACAATATTTGTAGCTTTTCGCTTACCCATGAGCAAGATGGTTATAATGTATTTGAGACACCTTGTTCTTACTTAATTTGTTGAATAAAGAAAGGTCATTTTGCAGTGAAAGTGAAGCGATTGAAAAAGAGCAAAGAGCACAAATTGCCCCTCACTGTGCATATCACTTGATAAAACATTATTGTAGTCCATGTATTATGAACTATTGGGTATTATGAAATACTGGATATTACTCAACACATTTTAATTCAATTTCAAATTTAATTGCGTTCTAAACGATCACCTTGCTTTTGAATGTTCTTCTGATTCTAAATTTTTTACCTACCCTATTTCCAAATGAAATGTACTTAATACAAGGTTCGTGTCATCTGTAACAACTTCAGATTAAATACACTTGATTTACGTTATAAAAGACATTAGTATTTTTGTGATTTCTTAATTAAGTCTGGTTTGTTATATCTTGTTGGTAATATCCGACTATTGTTGATTCTATTTTTGAAGATAAATTTTGTCTTTGTTTTGTATTGAAAATCTAAAATGTGAATTGCATACAAGTCCTGTGCCTGTAACACCGAGATTTGCAATCATTAACAAATTTGAAAGAATTGTTGTAATTGGTTACTGATCAGTGCATGCAACAATGATTGTAATTGGCTATTGCCACGATTGTGATTGGGTAGTGCTACTTGAAAATCTTTGTGTTACGGCGCTCAGATGAAAAAGTGTACATAACATGTACAAATAGGACTGAAAATAATTATTCATAATTTTCATTGATAATTTGAAAACCTGACTGCATGCTCAGAACTTAAACAGACGATAACACATTCAAATAAATAAGTATAATACCAACTGAAGTAATTTTTCAAGGAAGTTTTTATTTTTTCAAGAAAAATTATATGTACATATAACAGACGACATGATTGTCCTATAAATCACCATAAATGACACATGCAAAGTAGCCATATAAACAATATATTCTGCACTATTTGAGTGCGAGTAACATAACACTCAAATAGATAATGACGAAGTTTAACTGGAAAATAAATTTGGTTTAATAGACAGAGGTTTTTTTATAAGATGCAATCATTTACATCTATCACCAACCTGTAGCTTCACCATCTAAAAGATTTAACCGAGATTTGAACCCATGTTTCAATCAGAGTCAGTTTGCTGGCAAATGAACAGATCTGACCATGTGCGTTAAAAGGATTTTTCATGGGGCACATGAACGATTTTTGAAGGATAGAATGTTAAAGTCCAACTGGGTTTTTTTTGTGGAAAAAGATTAAGCAGCATAAAAGTTTTTTTGTTGCATTAAATAAAAAACGGACAGCTGGACTTTGATATTCTATCCTTTGCAAATTGTTCAGGTCCCCTGTAAAAACCCCACAATATTGCAAGACAAGCTCCCAATTAATGTAGTTTACAGTTTACTCTTATCTTATCAAATAAAAAAAATTGATGAAAATTATTTTGTTATGAGCAAAAATAACTTTGGCCATATTCTGGAATAAGTCACCTCTCCTCTCGTATGTACGCACTCACTGTGTACAAAGTCAATGGGTGTGGAAGGATGTCACCAGCACTGACGAAATGAACAGGAGTGAATGGACTGATGACTTATTTGAGGATAATGCCATATCGGCCTCTTTTTATGAGGAGTACATGTTGAAACGTTTTTATATACAATTTACAAGCGAAAGCACAAACAAAACCTTCATGGAATGAGAAAATGAGCTTTGGTTTTGCTTTGGTATTCGAACTGCAGCCACTAAGAGCACACATGAAATCGGGCTAATAAACATCTTTTAAAAAAATCTACACAAACCATGCAGAAATTATTTTTTCTCAGTTTTCTGCACTTTTATCAATTACAATTTCACCCCGACCCCCCGCTCTCCTTGGGCTGAGAGTAGACCAAAAATGACCGTTAGACCAAATAGTGATAAGACCTCATGGATAGTGAACTGGCTGGATATACACCACAAAGCAATTAACAATTATTGAGTCTCTAGGAGTCAAAAACATTTTTCAAGATCACTCCAAATTTAGTTTGGATTCCTTTTTCTTTTTGCTTGATAAACAAATATTTCAGCTAATACTAACATATCTACAAATTTATGAACAAATTGTTAAATTCAAGTGCAGCCATATCGAAGTATATGAATACAAATATGCATTTTTAAAATGCTACATGTATGTATTCTAACACGGATGAAACAAATTATTATTTATTCATTAAGAATTTGTTCTGTTGAAAGGAATTTCCAAAGACATGGCAAAAAAAAATGATATCAAATATAAGCAAAAAAAAAAAAAACATATTCACACATGTGCCATAGTTATGTAAATCCCCTAGAATCGATCGCTATTTTAGAGTATTTCTCATAAGAATAACAGATAAAACATGAAATCGGTTCTTGACAAAATCATGAATACTAATTCTCATAAGAATAACAGATAAAACATGAAATCGGTTCTTGACAAAATCATGAATACTAAAGAAGGCTGCAAGGAACTTAAAAACTTATATTGACAAATCAAAAAGTGCTCTCTTGGTCACAATTTTTTTTTCATTATTTCAATAATTTCGTTATTTTAAAATAAAATAAATAACCGATTCATCATCAATGTTAAATGCAATAAGTAACATAATCTTGGAAGACATAAAAAAATATACTTCACAATTTATCATTTAGCCCTTACTATCATTTCACATTAGAATCGGGTAATTGACTACACCATTCAGCATTGGGAATAGAAGGTATACATACTGATAGAGGCATTACAAATTCTACACTGGAAATGTGTAAGAATCCATTCAACAATGAAAAGTGAACCCGTTTTGTTTTCTAGCGTGTCTTTCAATTTCCAACAAACTGAAAAGTCTGTATGAAATAGTAAACCCTTGTAATGTATATGTGAGATTCAGTTATCGCAAAATAAGGTGAATCCACATGTAGGAATAACAAGGAATGAGTTAAAAGTAACCTATTTTCTGATTTATTTCTTCTCGGTTATTAAGTAGGTTAGCCATTTCGTCTCAAGATTGTCTCATTGTCTCAAGAAAAGAAAAAAAAAAAGGATTTCAAGTTTTGTGACCTTTTACCCTAGATACCTAAAGTCCCCTAAATTACAGTACATATGGTAAACAAATAAAATCTCATATGGAATGTCAGATGTGATATGGCACGATTTTCTCTTGGCAGTTGAAGTTTTCTTTCATTCAGTGAAAATTTAGGCCTCGTAATTACAAGATCTCCAGATGATTTATATTTCAACTTAATATGGCACTAATTACAATGCATCAAAACACAACTTTGTTGCATCAAATGATTATTTTAGTAAAGCTATTTCAGTCTATTCACTGTATGAGTAGTTATTTCTTGATTAAGATCTCCTGAAGTAAATTTGTGTTCCCGATAGGTAGCCTCTCTGTACAAATGAAAACATACACATTTTCATGTGGTCTTAAATTCTCATTTGTTCTCTGATTAGAGAAATTCACAGAAAATAATTGCCTGTACAGTACCTCAAAAAAAAAAAAGTTGGCATTTGTTAAGTACAGACTGCCACAAGCTACGAGGCACTCTTGGTTTGAAATGTACAGTCTACCCCCATCAGAACGAGCAGATAAAAGATTTCTTTGTAAGGCATCTCTTTTGGTGCCCATTTCAAGCATGTGCAGAATAATCCAAGTGCTCATGTGTTCTGCATAATGATTTCGTTAAAACAAGCAAATATTTTTGGTCCCGAGTACCTCATTATAACAGAAGTAGACTGTATTCATATCTCAACTTTTTATTAAATTTCTGAGTAGAAATGTGTCCTTGTTTAAAGAATTTCATGACCTGGTAAGGGGAACTTTTCAGCGAATGTTTCGACTTCCTTCTCAAGTGCAAGAAGCTTGGCTTGGAAGTCTGAATCGGTCGTGACGTAAGCCTTGAAGTCTCGCATAGTCGTCCCGGAGCAGTTCTTGTTGGCCTCTGCAGTCAATTTCAGACCTGATTGACAATGTAAGGAAATGTTGGTTATTTGGAGGGGGAAAAAATTCTTACAGGGGAAGTTCAGCATGAAATCAATTTCCAATGGAAGTAGAATAAATTTAAGATTGGCAAAAATCTAACAAAAGAACATTACAACATAACCTATATAAATTTGTTGACCTATCTCCCAGAACTAGCTCGTGAGAGTATGATTAGTTTCTATGCACATGAGCCTATGTGACAACTGAATGAAAATGCACTGCGGATGAATGCTAAATATTACAAGATTGCTCTAAAAGGATGACAAAATTATGACTCATACGTTTGTGGGGTTTGGGGGGGGGGGGGTTATCATATATATATATAATAAATATATTGGATGATCAATATTTGTTTATTGTTACTCTGTGAAGATATTGGACCAGTCTATTCCACACATCAACTATTTCTTTTCAGCTCAAACAATATTTCTGCATATCCCATACAAGATTATCCAATATTCTCTAATAATAATATAAAAAATATTTAATATCATTATAAATTTTTGCATTATCACTATTAGTATTACCTCTATCCATGTAATCAACGACTTTCATGAAGTCTGAATTCTTGAAGTTCCTTGAGGTGAGTGCCGGCGTACCAATCCTTAGTCCGCCAGGTTTGAGGGCGCTCTTGTCTCCCGGGCACGTGTTCTTGTTCAGGATGACCCCTACACGCTCCAGAACAAACTCCCCACGAGCTCCATCTAGTCCCAGTGGTCGAAGGTCAAGGAGGACGAGATGTGTGTCGGTCCCGCCTGTATACGACAAGATAATGAATACCATAAATTCTTATTTTCCTCAGTATACCGTAAATACAGTCCCCTCTCATTTTATTTATTTTATATAAATTCATTTCATCAATTTTCCATTTTAAAAAAACCCAACAATACATGTAAAATGCATATTTATATAAACACAAAGAGTAAAATGGAGGGATACCCTATATGATTATGAAAGGTACAAGATTTTGTTATAATGAAGAAGTTCTCACAGTCAAAATTTTAAAGATGTGCTAACTTTACCTATCTGGACAGAAATACAAGATTTTGTTATGAGGAAATTGGATTGGGCACAAGTACATAACAGGAGTAAAATCTATCACCATGTCTGGTATCGCTGTCTGCCATTATCATGCAGAAATAAGACCCATTTGTAAAAAACTAGATGAATCTTCGACCGCGCACGGTCGGAAGGCATGCCTCCGTATTGCCACATCAGAAAAAAAAGGCATGCGCATGTTGAGTATTTTACATCCATTTATACCATGACATCTTTGAGATATTGACCCCATATCTATTAGTTGTATTATCAGAATTATTTCCAACTCAGGAAGGATGGCTACTGATGTAATAAAAAGGATAAACATGTTTAAGTTGATCTGTCAAAAGTACTTCAGAAAGGTACAAACGAGTCATTTACATAAATAACCAGTGACCTTTGATGTCCTGACCTCAAAAATCTAATCAGTTCATCTTTCTTCCCACATGACCCAAGTTTGAAGTTGATCCATAAAACGGTTCATAAGTTACAGCAAGAACCTGCCATTTTCATGTATACAATGACGTCTGTGACCCTTGACCTTTGACTTCATGACCTCAAAATATAATAAATTCATTGTCCCTACCATATGCACACATGACCCAAGTTTGATGTTCATCCATCAAACTGTTCTTAAGTTATCGCAAGAACAAGCCATTTTCACGTACACAATGTCCTCTGTGGCCTTTGAACTTTGACCTCATGACTCTAAATTCTAATCAGTTTATTGTCCGTCCCATATGCACATATGACCCAAGTTTGAAATTGATCCGTCAAACGGTTTTTAAGTTTATTGCGAGAACAAGCCATTTTCATGTACACAATGACCTCTGTGACCTTTGACCTCATGACCCCAAAATCTAATAAGTTTATTAACCCTCATATATGCACATATGACCCAAGTTTCAAGTTTATCCCTCAAACGGTTCTTAAGTTATCGCAAGAACGAGCCATTTTCATGTACACAATGACCTCTGTGACCTTTGACCTCATGACCCCAAATTCTAATCAGTTCATTTTCCCTACCACATGCATACATGATCCAAGTTTGAAGTTGACCCGTCAAACCGTTCTTAAGTTATCGCGAGAACAAACTATTTTTATGTATACAATGACCTCTGTGACCTTTGACCTTTGACCCAAAAATCTAATCAGTTCATTGCCCCTCCCATATGCACACATTACTCAAGTTTGAAGTTGACCTGTCACACAGTTCTTAAGATATTGCGAGAACGAACCATTTTCATGTATACAATGACATCTGTGACCTTTGACCTCATGACCCTAAAATCTAATCAGTTCATTGCCCCTCCCATAGGCACACATTACCCAAGTTTGAAGTTGACCCGTCAAACGGTTTTTAAGTTATGGCGAGAACGAGCCATTTTCATGCATACAATGACCTCTGTGACCTTTGACCTAATGACCCCAAAGTCTAATCAGATCATTGTCTGCATACATGCATACATGATCCAAGTTTGAAAGTGATCCGTCAAACGGTTCTTAAGTTATCGCGAGAACGAAAACGGGACGGACGTACGGACGGACGGACAACCCGAAAACATAATGCCTCCGGCACCACCTTCGGTGGCGGAGACATAACAAGTGATAATAATTACAGATGATGTAACTCCAGCATCTATACAAAATTATTGACACTCAAGCGGATAATTCTACACCTAATCTCCATGATTAAAGAATGATAAATAAATCATAACAATGTCATGTTCATTCATGCGACTTACAAAAAGATAAAGCCACAGCCTGCTGCATGAATACCGCACAGCGGGATTATCATGTTTTTAAATATGCGCCTGCCAATCTTCATGCAAAATCTGTAAAAACTAGTGTACCACAATTATTTCTACCGGTAAAGTATTTTATATATTTGTTGAATGTATAATTCCTAACTTTATTTTCCAGTTTTCCCTATTAAACAAAAAATGCTACATCAAGTTAGGGAGGAAAAAAAGGATGAATATTGAAACCTACCTGAGACAATAGTATAACCTCTCTTCATTAGTTCCTCTGCCACAGCCTTAGCATTGTTGACGACCTCCTGTGAGTACTGCTTGAACTCTGGTTGGCAAGCCTGCTTCAATGCAACGGCCACACCTATATAATTCAAACAAAAAAATGGAACAACATTTTGGTTAGAATTGCAGAAGGCCAATTACTTTTGAAATCACTGGTTTACTGTAATAGAATTGTAATACATGTAAAAATGCTGTACAGAAAAGCTTTAGATGTTATTCAAATGGAAGAATAACCAAACATATTAAACAGATTAACTTAGCCTGCAGCTTCATTACCAGATGAGCAAGAAACTGGTTCAAACAAGACGGAATCCCTCATCACAAAGTTTAATTCAGCATTAACCTAGTCATAGCTCTCTCTCTATTCTTTATTGTATTGTGCATTAAATACAGATATACAGAAATCTGTTGTGTGTCCAAATATAAGTACCTTTATAACTCAAACAAATTGTGAGATTTATACCCTCAATAAGCATTTTGCACATCAGTCTTTCATTAGTACAAGTAAAATAAATGTTAAGGCAGAGTTTGAGTGATTCCATGAGATTTGCTTCGGCGACAATTGCTTCGTTATAAATTCCATTACGCTAATCAAATAACTAACTTCAACCCCAAATCTAACACTGTACACTACCCTAAAACCTAACCCTAAACCCAATATAAAGCCTATTACAACCCAAAGCAATTGTTGCAGGAGCAAATAACATGTCACTGTTTGAGTGATACCAGGGGGCGTTTCATGAAAGGACTTGTCAGACGTTTTATCCGACAAACTTACTCTCAGCCAATCAGATGCAAGCATTTTAGTAGCTTATAACAGTTGTCAGTATTAATCAGTGAAAATTTGTTTCATGAAATGCATCCCAGGACTTACCTCCAACAGCATGCATGTGTGGTCCTCCTTGAAGACCTGGGAAGACTGCTTCGTTGATTGGTTTCTCAAGGTCGTACTTCACCTCCGTACCATTCTTCAGGACCTTGCGCACACCTTGATTGAAAATATAAGATATATGAGGTCAAGCAGAGATCTTTATGTGTCTTTTTACAAGCGTTTTTTTTTCCCCCCAGATGGTTACCCTATTTTAACATTGGAGAGTCGCCTCAAGATTATTCTGCTCCAAGGATAATTCTTGAGAAGTTTTGAAAAGAAATCTAGGACTGAATTTTTTAAAAAGGAAAACAAATATATACACTTGCACCCTCCCAATGGGGCTTTGGAAGGGGCTTCCATGCCTCCCATTTTCAAATTGATGCCCCATTTCAACAACTTTAAGCCATAAATTTTGATAAACCAACTTTTATTGAAATTTCATCATGCCATTTTCAATAAGACAAACCTTGATGTGAAGTTGATGAAATTGCAATTGTTCACTTGAGAATTTTGCTCACTTCAGCTAAAAATTCATTGAGTTGGCATAATGGACTGCAAGGTCAGTAGGGGCATCAAGTTGGTTCCCCCAACCACCCATACAGGTCAGTAACTCTTAGTTACATACTAACTTAGATCTTGTGAAATGAGATACAATAATCCAGAAATGTTCAGACTCAAAAATATTGTTATAATTTACCTTTGCGGAAGAAGATGATGCCAGAGCGTGGACCTCTAAGCGTCTTATGCGTTGTGCTTGTAACAATGTCGCAGTACTCGAAAGGATTGGCTACGATTCCTGCCGATACCAACCCGCTCACGTGAGCCATGTCGGCCATGAGATAAGCATCATTCTCATTAGCAATCTCCCTGAAGCGCTTGTAGTCCAGATTCCTTGGATAGCAGCTCATACCTTCAGAGGAAGAACCACATATGATAAAAATATTGTGATTTGATTTCAATTTTTTTCTTCCAAAAACATTTAAATTAAAAAGAATCTATTGTAGTGGGAAAGGTGAACAAACTTATTGTAAGCAACAGCTGCTGTAAGCATTCTAATTATTTTCATGGTGTTTTAGTAGAATAGGTTCATTGCAAAGAATTACTTTTCAAATGCCCTCACACAGTTGAAATGTTCTGGCTGAACATTCGACAATTTATGCCCACCACAATACTTTAGCTTGAAAGAAATATTGACACATACATTGCCATGTAATAGAGAAAGGTGTTATCATATTGCAGACAGTTACATAATTTGTTTGTTTCATAGGTTTGGACTAAAAGTAACTCCAATCATTCTTAGTGAAGAAAGAAAGATTCATAAAACTTATGAATACTGAAAGTGATGCTTGATTGAAACTAGAAAGATCAATCCCATATTAGACAGCTCAACAAAGATCATGTCTTCTTCCTCCTAACTCACCTGCGATAATCATTTGAGGACGGAATAATCTGGCGTTGACAGCAAGAGCGTCATAATCGATAATCCCTGTTTCAGGATTGACTCTGTAGGGCATCGACTCAAAGAAGACGGATGTGGCGGAGATCTTCTTCTTGGGCGTCATGAAGCCATGTGTCAGGTGACCACCATCTGGAAGGTCAAGACCCATGATACGGCCATGGGGACCGATCACTCCTGTGTAGACGGCAAAATTTGCGGGAGATCCGGAGTAAGGCTGGACGTTGACGCCCCATTCTTCCTCCTTTAGACCGAACGCCTCTAAGGCTCTCTTCTGCGTGAGCCGCTCCATCTCATCAAAGTGCTGGGTACCGCCATAGTACCTGATAACAAGGGGAGAAGGGAGGAGGGTGACGTGAGTAGGTTACAGAAATATTTTGAGTCAAAAAGATTTGAATAAATCATGAGTTACGGCAATAAAATACTAAAGATTATTAGCTCAATATCCACTCGGGCTCACAAGAGTTTCTATAACCATTACATTGAAAATTTTACAAGAAAGATAATACCATTCAGGTCTATTGTTTGCAGTGGGAGAAGCGAGTTTGTTTATAATCAATAAAGGAAGCCATAACCCAAGGAGAGAACCAATCTCATAGATAAAAGTAATTTAAAATAGGGAGAAAAGAAATACACATTACATCAAAATTGGAAAATTGGAAAGTGAAGTAAAAAAAACCAACCAAGATTTGCTCAAATTCTTTTGAAATTGTAAGTAAAATGAAAATACTACATCCAAACTGCATAGTTATAGTTCGTTTTCCATCCAAGAACCAAAACCCTCATCTTTCAAACCAAACACCTTACCTGTTGCCTGGGTAACCCTCACAATATTTGTTCTGCAGGCAGGATCCAAGGGCCTCTAGCACAGCTCTGCTCGGGAAGTTCTCAGAGGCTATCAGCTCCAAGCCTTTCCTCTGACGTTCTTTCTCCTTTAAGATGATCCCGTACATCTCAGGGTCATTCTCCTGCAAAGACTGGTGTCCAAACCAGCGGGTTCCGTCACCGTGGCCATTCGGCACAGACTGTGTTCCATTTGTTGTTCCATTGGCCACTCCGTTTGCTGTTCCATTCGGTGTTCCATTTATGGCAGCCATTTTGGCCTTGGCTGGCGAGGTGATTGTTCCAATTGCGGTAGCCATTTCGTCTAGAGATGAGATAAAAATAATGTGAAGTGAAGTTCAAGAAATGGTTGCTCAAAGAAGACCCACTGCCAATGTACATGTACTGAACATGAATGACAGCAACACATGACACTGAACAAGGCAATTAGGGCCGCTCCCCAATACACCCCTTTAAATTCTTTATTGCATTTCAAAGATCATGTTCACAATGCAATGCAGTCACGCAACATGCATAAATACATGGTTTGGTACAAAGAATGGAAAATACCAGAGAAGTTCTTTAAACGATTGTAAACAGGTTTTACACATATATGTAGGTCATCACACAATGGAGGAAATAAATGATCACATGCTTTCCCTCCAGATGGTACATGTAGGGGAGACCGGGGACAATTGTAACACGGGGCAATTGTAACAGGGGCTCCCATCTCTAGCTGAAACACGCTACAAACTTGAAATTTGTACAGAGCATGCGCATTACTCGCTCCACATGCTGTTTGAGTATCAGCAGATTTAACGGTTCGTGGAACTTTCTACAGCAGAAAAATCGTTTTTTGAGTAGGAAAGTAATATTTCACATTGCCATTGTTTTTTCTTCTGGACAAATATGTGGATGAGCTACGGCTGTCATTTTTTATATATTTAGAAGTTATTTCTTAGGCCATATTTTGCTAACGTTTCAACGATTAATACCTCAGCTAAGATAGAAAAAACTCTCCAAATATGGTCGCCCACCACAGGGGCAATAGTAACAATGCCGTTTAGGAAATACTTTTGCCCTGTACCTAGCCCGGGACAATTCAGCGCGCTGTCATCGCCGTACAGAGCACGTAAACTTCTGCAATAATCCCATGCCATGTATATAACAAGTGGAAAATATAATGTAACTTGAGTCAAGCATTGTCATGTTTAAAATAATTAGCTTATGTGTTAATGTTTGAATCTGGATCTGTCAAGTGCATAGCTTTGATAAAGAAAAGCAAAATGTTACAATTTCATGTGTTACAATTGCCCCCATATCGTGTTACAATTGCCCCTGGTTTAGGGGCAATTGTAACACTCGACCTCGTGTTTTGAAATGATAATGGCTTCAAATAAATAGTTTTACTTAACCCAATCCTATTCGTATGTCGAGCTAAGATATCCAAATTTTGTTTCTTTGGTTTTAAGCAAGTATTTAGTTATAATAAAGTGATAAAGTTAAATTTGGAAAAAAGTGTTACAATTGTCCCCGGTCTCCCCTACGCTGTAGTCTGTCACAATCCAGCAATTTATATTCAAATCTATTAATGTTTGTTCTCCAAGAGAGAGCCTGCAGGCGATTACCCGCTACAATGTCCATGTAAATGTATTCACATATTATAAGGTATTTCACAAATTGAAGCTCTATGTAGGGTAAAACCTGCCATAGTTTGAATTGAAAAGCTTGCATTATTTTGAACCTGTTTATGCACTCAATTCACTCAACAGGTGTGGACAATAATTTGAATAATAATGCTTCATTCATACAGTTACATCAAAACAGAGCACCCCATTATTTCACAATTTGAATCTATGCATACTTATCAAACAACTGTTGTTCTTGATAACCTGAAAACTTGCCAGACATAACAACACTTAATTTTAAAGTTAAATTGAATTCAAAGGCCTGTATTCTAAACAAAAGACTGCTATTGTGCTATCCATTTGTCTCATGCTCAGAAAAAAGGATCACACAATACTGATGCGTTGCACAAACTTCAACTTGTGTAAACTTAGTCTTTGGGTCAGAATACAGGCAAAAGTACTTTAGTTCAGTTCTTTGTTAAAAAGGAAATAAATATGAATATTTCATAAGAATTTTAAACTGGCATACTACACTTTTGCTGAAAGCTTTAGTTTAAAAACAAAATGATAATAAACATATGGATATATGGGCCCTAAAATATTAACTTCCAACACCCAGAAACTAAGAAATTCCAACAGAGGGGCAATACCAGGACCCTAAAATGAAAAATCATAAATATAGTGACAAAATGTTAAAGGTAGCCTACATGTAAATAAAAAAATAACAGAAATAAACCTACAATGGCAGTTTAATTCTAACAATATATTATGTCTGGTAGAGTACTAAATGTCAGTTCTTGAGCTAACTTATTTGACACTTATTTCCTGAGCTATATTTTTAAGTAGTTCGAATGATGACCTTTGATATGGTATGATCGACACATCTACATGTACCATGTACATGTACAATGTACACAAATATTGATTGACCTTGTTCTTTGTAATAATATTATGTGCAGCAGTTGTCCTTCAGTGAGCAAAGTGATATTGACAAAACAAATCATGTACAACTATTTTTTCTCATTTCACAGCATAAGTTTCTTTATAGGTCTACACTTGGGCTATTTACACAACATACATCATGTAATGTAAATTTAATACAAAAGAGTAGAAATTAGTGTAAATGGAAATCATTATAGACTGTGTCATAATACAGATTAATAGACATTCTTTTCAATGAAAAGAAATATTCTGAGAATACCCAAACATCACATACTTCATTTGCAAGCTGCCATGTGCAAGAAATACATATAGTAAATAGTGGTAGTATTTTACGAGCTGTGATTGGTTGAAATGAGGTCACATGTCATTCACGTTTTTGTTAAATTGAACGGTTTTTGTTATATTTAACGTTTTTTTTTTTTGTTATATTGAACGGTTATTTATGTTGCAGGATAGGGAATCCCGTGAGGGGTGGATAAGTTACTTGTCAGACCAGCTTTTTATTTTCCGCATGGATGGGTCATGTCTGGGGCTGTACTTTTTTAATGGGGGCTTTTTTTTTAGTGGGGGCTTTTTGCGAGGGGCATTATTTTATTTTTTTCATTGGTGGGGGCGGACAAAATTTTTTGGTCGACCCCCCATTTTTTTTTTTTTTTTTTTGAAATGTCACATTAAAATAAAATAAAAATAAAAAATGGGGGGGGGGGGGGGCACCCCAAAATTTAGGGGCCGTTTTTTTTGTTTTTTGAAAATGTCACAATAAAAAATTTTTTTAAAAATGGGGGGGGGGACCGAAAAAAATTTGGGGCCAATTTTTTTTTAATTTTTTTATGGCACAAATTTAGAAGAAAATAACATAGGCCTACTTTTTTGGGGGGCGCTAATTTTAGGGGGCTATTACTATAATAAATAGTGCATGCTCTATTAATGCAAATTACCGACTATGTGAACTCCAAATACTAAATTATCCCTCGTGCACCTCTATTTCACCTCGGCCTACGCCTCGGTCAAATAAAGGTGCCCTCGGGATAATTTAGTATTTGTCGTGCACATAATCTAGTATGTTGCATGGTAGAGCATGCACTATTATATAATGTTGTAGAACTTACATGACATCATGCCCCAATGTTATAATCTACACAAACAAGTACATGTATCCATGATCGGGGAAAATTTGCACTGTTAAACCCTACAGATCTCCACATACACATTACATTGTACATATTCATTCTTTCTAGAGACATTCTAGGACTAGCCAAAGAAGAAGGAAAACATAATTGATGTTCAGGTTTATAATAACTAGCCATGTTATACCTTACATAATTGCTTCACTGTCAAATGTGTAAATAATCCAAATTCGCTCCGTAGCTTCTGCAACGCTCAATGTACACTGTATTATGTTTACATTCTATTCATCATATGTATCATGCAATAACAAAAGAAAGCAATATAAAAGTTCAGGTTTGGTACTTTCTAAGAATGAATTGTACATACCTTGCATAATTTCTTAGCTGTCAAATATGTAAACAGTCCAGCATTTCCTAACCAGCCTCTCTCCAATGACACTGACTGCTACGTTTACTACTCATCATGATCATGCAGTCACAGATTTAGGTCACACATACCAATGTAAACACTGAACGAACAGCACACAGGGCAATGGATGCTCATGCAGTGGCAATGCAGCATTTTCTTAGTTGCCATTCATACCCATGCCCACCCCACAGGGCATAATGGAGGGTCTGAATCTACAAGACTACAAGAGGCTATGTGCTGTACATGTACTATTGTAGATACATATTGATATTAAATAGAAAGTGAGTTGTAGTTGACTTTCTCCCTCAGTCAGATATAGGATAATTTGCTAAAGGGTTAAAATTAGTCTGTGGTTGCAGACTAGCATATATATGTAGTAGTTCTGTCACAGGCACATTGTCAACTCAGCAGGCATTGGGTCTGAAACACAAAACTACACATGCAGTAGGTACCTCAAATAGGTTTTGTATTGTTTGTTCAGGCCATTGCTGTTGCTGTTGTTAGCAAAAAGTCATAATACACTATTTCGTTAATTTTTGTTTTTATGAAATTACTTTTTCCTATATCTCTTTTCTTTATTTTTTCTGATATTTTATACTTTATTTTATTATAAAACATCATAATTCTACCTGTCCTGAGCTATATGTTAACATTTGGCCAGTACCAAACTTATACATATATTCTTACTTAGGATGTTGATAATAAAGTATCGTTGTGGAAATAAAGAAGGGAGAAATTACCAGCATCTGAAATAAGAGCAGCTATTCCTAACCTATTCAAAATGTCATCTTGTCATTTTTTATAACATAAATATTTATTTCAGTTGCATTTTCAAGAAAGAGAAAAAAGAGAGAAAAAGAGAAATTAGACCAAATTGTTAGTAGACCAAATGGATTTAGCCTATGTGGTGTTAGGCAAACAGATAATTGGACCAACTGCTGTTAGACCAAGGGGATATAAACCGACCATACACGACCCAAATGAGAGAAAGGAAATTACTTCTTTTTTTTTTAACCAAAACAAAAAAATGCATGAATGTTCCAGTATGACCATGGTTGTCCTTAAGAGAGACTCCAACTCTCCTACCTTTGATAGAGATTTTACGCCAAAAGGCCATTTTTGAAAAATCTCCCACTCTCTCGCTCGAGTTTGAATTTAGCACACCCAAGCTGTAGACTTTTTCTCAAGCCCTAATGTATGTAGCTGGGCAATTCCAAGCAAAACAGGACATGGAGCTGAAATTTTAATGTGGCGCTGTGCCTTTGAAAATGCAAATTAGGATCTGAAATTATCACAAGGGTTCTTTACAATACAACCAATCATTTAAGTTTTAAAAATTTGCGATTCAGTATTCTTGCGCTGAATAATTGATCAAACCCAAATTTGCACATATGGGACTATGGGGCTTTAAATGCCTCTTATTCTTATATCTAGTCGCTTTTTGCCGATTTTTTTGGCTTAATGTAATTATCATGGACTACTCCAACAAACTTTGGTATCAGTGTTATAGCTAGGGTATTTTTAGTGCCGGTTCAAATTTCACCAAAATGCAGATGTTCTTACAAACGGAGCTCATGGTTAGCTGCTAAATGATGACCCCCGCCAAAAAAAACAAAACAAAACAAACAAAAAAACAAACAAACAAACAAACAAAACAAATAGCCTAGTAAATACCAATTACTGAATTAGCTGTATATTTACTTTAATGTAAGTTTTGTTGTTAACTTACTTATTTTCCCTTTCAACATGCATGGACTTTGTGCACATGTGCATACCAATCAAAACAAATTAGGCTAGTTAAGAACAAAACAAGAATATTTTATCTTCAAAATATGGACAAATTTTACAATGTAAATATTGATTAAAATACAAATTTTATTTTCTGATTTTCTTCTTTCTTAAAAAGGCAAAAATATTAATTTACCGCACATAAAACAAACATTAATAAAAAACAGGGGTTAACCAGCCTAATGATTATGATCGCGATCGCAATTGTGATCACGATATCTACCTAGCCATGCTGCCCCATCCATTATGTTTCCTGTTGGTGCTTTTCCAGTAACAGAAGATGAAAACATTCGGTAAATACTTAAAAATTAATCATTTAATGTCAAAGTGAAAGCATAATTCTCGTAAAAAATGTCAATAAAACATGATTAGAAATATAAATAAATAAGTTAGATGCAGTTTTAATGTGAAATTAGTGGTGGTCGGAAGCAGCGTTTTTCAACACGAGTGGTGGTCGGGCCCAACCACTGCCGACCAGCGTAGCTATAACACTGTTTGGTATTAATATTTCTTTATAATGCATTTTCCCCCACGAAAAAGACCAGGGGCGGAATTCTGGGCAGTGTCTTATCTCGGTATTTTATCTTATCTCAGAGATAAGACATAATCGGTATTCTGGGAGCTGTCTTATCTTTTTGTCATAAATATTGTCATAAATTATTGGCGCACAAAAGAAATACGCTGTTTGATAAACGCGCAAAAGCCAACTTTTACGCGAAACCAGAGAAAAGATAAGATAAAAGATATGACAGGGTCCAGCTGTCTTATCTTTTGTCTTATCTTTTACAAAGTTTTAGTACCATGATACCCAGGTAAAATAGCCCCTTTATTGTAAGCAAACAATAATATTTTTTAGATTACATTGTTTCATTAGTTTTACTTATCATAATGTGACAATTTTCAACAAAATTCGTTTATACTGCCAAAAGTTAAGCCCTCCAGGTTAACTACCATTTTTCCTCTCTGTTTTTGCTCTTTTTTTTCTCTTCCGAAAAGTCTTCTGAGTTTTGTCTGTCTTTTTCTTTAACTTTGCGTAAATAAGCGCATTAATATGCGCAGTCACGCATTGCGATTTACTTCATTTTGGACACACCCCCTGCATGTCTTCGGGCCTTCCTATTGGTTAAGAGAGCTTAAACGAGTAACTAAGAGTGATTTTCATTGGTTTGTCTGAGAAAAGATGGGCGGGTACTTTCAGAGATAAGACAGAGAAAAGACAGTCTTCAGAATACCGATTTAGGACAATCTTAAGGGTGTCTTATCTCTCAGAGATAAGACAAAAGATAAGACAGTAGTTAAGAGAGTTCCCCAGAATTCCACCCCAGGAAACCAGATGTCACTCCGTAATAGTCACTCCGTAACCCGACATGGGTTCAAGTTTTAAGTCATAATTAACAAAATATTCATCCAATTTTTTAATGCAAGGTGGCATATTATACCTAGAATAACATAGAATCCAATCAATAATTCAAAATTGTCATAGCCATTTAAATTTCACAGAGTTTTAGTAAAATGACCATGATTATGAATATTCATATCTCATTAATAAAGAGCATCACTATAAAAAAATTATCATTTTGAAAAGAGGGTACCATCAGCCTTTGTCATGAACCATTTCTTTGTACATAAAGATTAAAGTATGGATGATAAACTTGTTTGAATGCTGAAATTTTGCTTCTGAATGTTACTCCGTTACCTAGGAACTGCCCAGCTGCATTTTTATTGAATTTTGTGCTTCATGCTGGTGACGTGGTAAACGCATACTTTGAGGGGGACAGAGTCTCCAGTTTGCTAAGTCACATGCAAGGGCGGCTCAGTGGAAGAATCTCATGCTTAAGAGGTGCTTCATGGGGATGGAGTTTCTGTATTTTTTCCAGAGTTCTATTTAACTTTGCATTTCTTTTTCTTACGTCATTCCCAAATCCTGTTGTGTAAAAGTCTTAATCCCCGTCTTTTTGCCTTTCGGAACTAAGTTGGCTACAAATAAATTTACATGATGATGTATCACAATCAGCATCAGGTGACTCAGGTCAGATTCATTTGATGAGGTGGTACCCCAACAACTTTTTTACAATTTATACCAGAGTCGAGTCTAGGATAACTAGTCTAAGTGACTACAACATTGCAGGGCTTAGGACAGTATAATACTGGAGATTTTTATGAAAGACTCTTTCAATATCAGTGGTTGGAGAAATTACGAATAGACCCTAACGTAGACTAGATCTAGAGCACTCATGATACGATGTCAATACTTTAGTATCTATCTAGAGTTGGGATTCGGTCCAGTTTAGTTGATCGACCGTTGATTACTACTGAGTACTGGTTTGGTCTTTGTATTAAATCCACTAAACTCACACAAAATGACAATGTCAATGGTAAAAATCTGTCTTTTTAATTGTACCAACTACTATCAGTAGTGTCATGATCATAGGGGTTATGGCAAATTTATCTGTGGGCGCGCGCTTTTCAAAGTCACAAGTTCACAAATTGAAAAGTCAGCTCACCATCTCACACAGAACACACATCACACCAGTAATTTCACTAGTTAACTCAGCTAAATTTCTTAGTTTAGACGCATTATTTCCGGATCTCACCTCCGTTATTCAGCTTTGCCTTCTTTTCGACTGGTGACTCCATTTTGATATGTATAATTTTGTAGGTTGTTGATAAAAGACTTCAACTTCAGCGATCGTCTGAACAGTACATAAACAATAAACACAACAGATCGGGGCAAGGCGCGCGCTTTTTGAGTTGATAAGAATGGTGTACTGTCTCTGCACATACTGCCGTTTACTATGGAACGATGGTAGTACTAAAATTGTTAGTTCATTCTCCACTGGTTTCGGCGCGCCGCACCGGTTAGGGCGCCGCATGCATAGCTAGCTCGTCTTCACAGAAATTTTTTCTGTGCTCGTCTTGAGGGGGTGGACGGTGGGGAGGAGGGGGGGGGGGGTATTAATTTATAACAGTGTCATCAAATTAACGTTGTCAACTTAAATCTTCCTAGAAAAATAGGAAAAGTTTTAAGTTTAAACACCAACAAAAAGTTCACAACATTTAAAGTTTGAACTTGAAGTCAGTACGACAGTCAGTCCCTAACGTTAGTGTCTAACTTTTTGTTAGTGATGTTGTAACTTTAGTGTCTAAAATCCTAAATGAGTACGTTAGATTTCTAACGTTAGATCTAACAACATGTTGTTAGACTTCTATTCTAACGTTAGATCTAACGTTAGATCTAATCATAATACTAGATCTAGATTTCTAACAGTAGATCGAACTGAAAGTGAAAGGGGCCTAACCTAGTTACTAGTTAGTAAGTTAGATCTAACTTAACAATAACATGCTAACATTAAAATTTAGCCTGAGACTTTAATAAGTTAATAAATGTAGGCCCAACTAAGTTATTGGTTTCACATTAGTCATTAACAAGTTAGTTAAACGTTCTACTGTTAGAATGTATTAATATTAACTTAGTCTTCTAACTTACTTGGGGGAGGGTGGGGCGCTACACAGCCCCGTTGCCGAAGGCGACGGGGCTGTACTTCCACCACCTCCATTTACAGCGAAATAATCAGCGAAGATGAGCGCTCAGAGGATTATACTGGTCAATTTAATCAATCTAATGTTAAAATGTTGTTGTAAGGTTTCTATGATGTTTCACGCGTAACAACGACTAAAAATGAAAGTATATAAGAGCTTCTTGACTTACCAAATTGAATTTTCCGTTGGCCTTGTCTCTTCTCATAGTGTTGGTGCCATCGCTGCCATTTTCTATGACGTCATTTTACTGTGCGAAGACGTATGGCGAAGACAACGCACGCACGGAGAGATATACGTTGATGGACTCAATTTTCCTGTATTTTTCTACATTATTAGTTGATTACTTCATGTGAAACATTCGCAGATGTCACCAATTCGAGGAAAAACTTCAAAGATTTGATTCAATGTGAGTATGAATTCAAATAAGGTATTTTTGACCACGAAATTTGTGGTCATGTATAGATATTTTCAAAACTTCGCCAAATATGTCTACTGGTTCGTCAGTTCCCGTCGCTTCGCGACGGGGGCTGGTCGGTTTAGGTGGGGCGTAAAAAATTTGGACAAGTAATGAAGTAACTTTACTTTAGTCTTAATGTTAGGCCTATTAAATTTTATTAGTAAATTTTAGACTAATCTACGATTATTGTCCACTCACCCGCATTCAGTCGATGTTGTGCGTATATAAACCAGACTCTATCCGGTACGTAAATCTATAGACTATATAACAGAGATATATACATCTGTAACGTTAGCTCTTAAAATAACACGTGTTTTTTTTCTTCAGCTTGCCTTGATCGTTGTTCTAAAAATAGACCATGTGCGCACACTATCGCGACCGGAAGCGCAGCGCGTACTCGAACTAGGTCGAGTCGTAAAAAGTTCGTTGACTTCTTGATGTAAACAAATAATTTCCCACGGTAGTGGTGTTGGCATGATTTGTTGTTTTGATTGTAGATAGATCAGTTTGTTTTTTCTTTCTTTCTTTCTTCTTCCTTGTCTGTATGTTCCATTTATCCTCAAAAATGAAAATATTTTGGTCTGGGTTCAAGAGAGTTTTTAGAGAAATATATAATGAAGGATGGGGGGGGGGGGGGAGCCTTGTTTTTTTCCCTTCTGTTGGTTTTTTTTTTCTTTTTTTTTTTTGGTCTCTCGAATAAGTCAAAAATATAGGTTGAATAGTACTTATCAGCATCAATATGTTCTAAAAATAATTTCGATATACTGTGCTGAAAATTTTCAAAAACATTTGCAGAACGCCATTTACTAAAATCGGGCATGATACAGTTTATTACATCTTCTTGACCAAAGTCATAATAGTGACTTCTGCAATGCTTTTCTGACAGGTGTACATTAAATAGGTTTTATAAGTTTTGTCAGAAGATTTTTTTTTAAAAGTATATAATTATCATCAATTTGACTTTAATCATTATTATACAATTATTTTGTAAAATACATGCTTATTGGCTGCAATGTTTTGTTTTGTTTTGTTTGTTTTTTGTACGGGGGGGGGGGTGGGCTGAGAAGCATAATTCTCGCGTTCTTGTAGGCTTACTCGTTTTACGAAACATGGCCATCTCTCTTGTTTATCCGATCGTTGTTTCTAAGGTTCATTTGTCCAAAGGTTTGTTCCAAAGGTTCGTTTGTCTGAACACGTAAATTTCCCATATCCGAATGTACATTATTTTGTCCGAACATTCGATGCATTATGCTACAGTCACACAGAGCTTACGTTGAGTTAGGTCCAGCACTGCGTCCAAAAAAGGTCATTTTTTTTCTGCGAATCCCTTCCCGTCACGCCTCAATAATTATAATATTTACGGGACAAAATGCGGATGATACGAATAGTTACGACCAGAAACGGACACTTGCGTCCACTTATGAATAAACTTACGAGTCTACTCGGTCTTTGTTTTTTCCGACTTTCGGAAACTTCCGGACACGTCAGAACACTTGCGGGGATTTACATACGTATACAGATAACTGGGAATTGTAATGAAAAATTATATAACTCTATGGTCAATGAGTGTGGTTTTTTTTTTAAAACCTTCGCCAATAGATCATCTTTCCTATTTCTGCTAATCAGTGGCGGATACAGGATTTCAGGATAGGGGGGGGGGCGGCGAAATTTTCTGATCTTAACATGTAAATGAGCGATTTTCAAATTATGGGGGGGGGGCGTCCCCTGCACGCCCGCCTGGATCCGCCACTGCTGGTTACATGGCTATATAGTCCTACCCCAAAAGCAAAGTGGTAGGTACAAAGACAAGGTTGAAGAGGGCTACAGGACAACAGAGGTTGATCCAGGGGGCAAGCACCCTCCCCCCCCCCCACCTAAGAAAGAAAGAGAAAGGGGGGGGGGGAAGGTAGAATAACAGAGAGAGAGAGGAAAAAAGAAGAAGAATGTGACCTAATTAGGTTTCAAACCACTTTTTATATCGCTTCTATATACAGGCCATTTAAGAAGATTCGGTCGCTAATAAACAGACAAAAACGAATGATTTATTTCTTTATTTATTTATTTGTAAATAAAGGAACCAATCGAAAGATAAAACATCCCAGAAGAGACAACATGCAGCGAAATCCCTTATTTATGCAACTGATTACTAGATTATAATTATTATAGTTTTCAAAGAGGTCTTTTTCAAAAGTTTAACTCCCATTTATATAAAGGAGGGAAAGAGAATTTCAATTTATGGCCCTCATTTTTTGCTCCCACATTTTTCCGTACATATATTGAGGTTATTATAAAACTGAAAAGCAAAAAGAGAATTATATCAAAGTGATTATAATGTTAAAATTTTTCCTTTTTGGGGGGGGGGGGGCGAGTGCATAACTAGACTTGCTTTCTAATCATTTTATAGCAATTTTTTGTTCACTCTCGCATTCTATCATTTAGTCAATATGAAATTGTAGCCCAAACAGATCAGACTGTCCTGCTTTCCTACTTATTAAATAGTACAGAGTATTTGCGCTGTGCGCTCCCGTGATTTAAATGACATAATTTAAACATATATATATATATCAATAACCCATCTTGACCGGGCATCGCGCTCTCAAGAGGTCATAACCATGTTTATGCTAGGGATTATCCAACTAAAACGAATTTCAAACAAATTTATTCAATATATTCTTGTCATATAAAAAAATGGGGGAATTATTGAGTTATAAGATTTAATTGCAGAGGATTTCAATCAAATATGGTTTCGAACATCCTGTTTCCACTATTTTCTTTTTATTGAGTGGAAGCTCGCTTAAATTATCATTAGGTTTTTTTTTTTTTTTTAATTTGTCCCCCCCCCCCTTCCCTCCAGGAAATTTAGGACCTGCCCCTCTTAAGCTATAACATTCTCTAACCCCTATCCATTTGCAAACAAGAACGGGTGTTCGGGAGCTCCAAAACGTGATAGGACGCAATTATCCGCATCGCTTAAGTGTTTGTCCGCAGCCTCTTAAGTGTATTGTTTTGGATACTTAAACTTTTGATACGTTTAATTACGGATAACTGCGAATACTTACGGTGGACGCAAATCAGCGCAAATGGACGGAACTTAAGAATTTTCCCCGGTTGGTCTGCGTCCTAGATACGGATAGTTACGTTAATTTACGGAAATTTACGTTTAGTTACGGTTACTTACGTAAGTCAGCATCCGTAAAGATGCCCTGCGAAATTTTGAACATTTCAAAATTTCGCAGGCCTGGCGCCGTCATTATGCGTAACGATACCGTTCAGTTTCGGACAGATACGTATACATACGTTCCTTGCGTATGACCGCGTCCATGCTGCGTTCATGCTGCGTCCACTCAGCAAAATCTATACGCAGCGGACGTAACTAAACGTAAGTGTCTGTGTGACTGTAGCACACAGAACTTACGTTGAGTTACGTCCAGCGTTGCGTCCAAAAAAAAAGGTCATTTTTTCTGCGGATCCCCACGGACGCCTTCCCATCACGCCTCAATAATTATAAGATATACGGAACAAAATGCGGATGATACGAATAGTTACGTCCAGATACGGACACTTTCGTCCACTTACGAATAACCTTACGAGTCTACTCGGTCTTTCGGTCTTTGTTTTTCAGACTTCGGGAAACTTCCGGACACTTCTGAACACTTGCGGGGATTCAGATAACTTGGAATTGTAATGTAAAATTATATATCTCTCTGGTCAATGAGTGTTTAAAAAAAAAAAAAAACCTCTTCTTATAGATCACCTTTCCTATTTCTGCTAGTTATAATTATGGCTTCAAAGTCCTACCACAAAAGCTAAGTGGTAGGTACAAAGACAAAGGCTGAAGAGGGCTACATGGCAACAGAAGTTGATTCAGGGGGCAAGCACCCTCCCCCCCCCCCCCCCCAAAAAAAAAAAAGAAGGAGATTAAGAGAGAGAGAGAGAGGGGGGGGGGTAGAATAACAGAGAGAGAGAGAGAGAGAGAAGAAGAATGTAAAATAATTGGGTTTCAAACCACCTTTTATATCGATTCTACATACAGGCCATTTAAGAATATTAGGTCCCTAATAAATAGACAAAAACGAATGTTTTTTTTTTTTTAAATAAAGGAACCAATCGAAAGATAAAACATGCCAGAGAGACAAAATGCAACGAAATCATTAATTTACGCAACTGATTATTAGATTATTATAGTCGAAACTTTTTCAAAAGTTTAACTCGCATTAAATTTTATATAGAAGAGGAAAAGAGAATTGCAATTTATGGCCCTCTTTTTTTGCTCTCACATTTTTTTCACGTATATTGAGGTATTATGTAAAAATTCAAAAGCAAAAAGGAAATTTATATTAACATAATGTTAAAATTGTTCCTTTTGGGGGGGGGGGCGAGTGCATAACCTGCCTTGCTTTGAAATCATTTTATGGTCTATTTTGTGTTTACTCTAGCATTCTATCATTTAGACAAAATTAAATTTTAGCCCAAACAGATCAGACTGCCATGCTTTCCGAATTATTAAATGGTAAATAGAGTATTTGTGCTTTGCGCTCACGTGATTTTAAATGACATAATTTAAACAAATTGATATTAATAACCCTTCTTGACCGGGTATCGCGCTCTCAAGAGGTCATAACCATGTTTATGCTAGGGATTATCCAACTAAAACGAACTTTAAACAAAATTATGCAATATAATTATTGCATATAAAAAGGGGGACAATTATTAAGTTAATTATTAAGTTTATAATATAAGATTTGATTGCAGAGGATTTCAATCAAATATGGTTTCGAACATCAGAACATTTTGTTTTCCGTTATGTTTTATTGAGTGGAAGCTCGCTTGAATTATTATTATCATTTTTTTTTAATTTGCCCCCAATCCCTCATTGAAATTTGGGACCTGCCCCTCGAAGCTATTACATTTATATAACCCCTATCCATGTGCAAACAAGAACGGGTGTTCGGGAGCTCCAAAACGTGAAAGGACGCAATTATCCGCAACACTTAAGTGTTTGTCCGGAGCCTCTTAAGTGTATTGTTTTCGGATACTTAACGTTTTATACGTTTAATTACGGATAATTGCGAATACTTACGGTGGACGCAAATAAACGCAAATGGACGGAACTTAAGAATTTTCCCCGGTTGGTCTGCGTCCTAGATACGGATAGTTACGTTAATTTACGGAAATTTACGTTTAGTTACGGCTACTTACGTAAGTCGGCATCCGTAAAGATGCCCTGCAAAATTTTGAACATTTCAAAATTTCGCAGGCTTGGCTCCGTCATTGTGCGTACCGATACGGTTCAGTTTCGGACAGATACGTATACTTACGGTACCTGCGGATGACCGCGTCCATGCTGCGTTCATGCTGCGTCCACTCAGCCAAATCTATACGCAGCGGACGTAACTAAACGTAAGTGTCTGTGTGACTGTAGCATAAGGGTGGTATATCTCACTTCACGGAGTCGTTTCCGCGACGGATAAAAAAATATTAGAGACGTCTCTGATACATTATTCCGTCGCGGAGATGTCTCCGCGACAATTTACCAAAACTGTCTCAAAGCAGTTTCAAAGAACCGTTTCAAAGTAGTTTCCGCGACTCATGAAACATCGTGAGACGTCCCGGAGACGTATCTGCGACAAGGTTCAAAACCGTCTCCAAGTAGTTTCAAAACTGTTTCAAAGTAGTGCCAAATCCGTCGCATAATAGTTTTAAAGTAATTTCCGCGAAGTGAGATATCACCCTAAAGGGATTTAGTAACTTCCAAAAATAAGTGCAAAAGAGATCGAAATGAATAGAATTCTATCGCTCTGACCTAAAAACAATGCAAGTCATTTACTAACTTAAAACAGTGAAATTTCAAACGCGGCTAAAGATACGGCCGCGCATGATTAATTTATGCCGCTCAGTTGCAAGCTTAACCGCCCTGTAGGCACGGAAACTTGACAACAGGAAATGCGGTGAAAACCACGTGCGTTGAAACGCACGCGGTTTTCTAAAGCGTCAAGGAACGGATTAGAAAAATTTTGAGTATAAAATCGTAGATATCTCGAAAGTAAAGCAAGCTAGTAGACTGCAATTTTTAAGTAATACCAGACTGACCTATGTGTTCATAATCATGTTGGCAAAATGAGCTAAATCCAATAAATTGCAATTTGAATATCATTCAATGTTACTGCATCCCTCTAAGGTTTATTCATCCAAAAATGACATCGGATTCTTTATTCCAAAGCTTCGTGTGTCCAAGGGTTCATTCATCCAAAAATGAAATAGGGTTGGTTGTTCCGAAGGTTCATTTGTTCTATACTGTAACAAGGTTTATGAGTCCGAAAATGAAATAGGGATGTTCGAAAATTTCGGAAGAATGAACCCTATATCACTTTCGGACTAACGACTCTTTGGACAAGTGAACCTTCGGGTGATATCTCACTTCGCTGAAACTACTTTGGAATTACTTTGAGACGGATTTGGACTACTTTTGAGACGGTTTTGAATCTACTTGGAGACGGTTTTAAAACTTGTCGCGGAGACGTCTCCGGGACGTCTCCGAGACGTTTTATGAGTCGCGACAACTACTTTGAGACGATTCTTTGAAACTGCTTTGAGACAGTTTTTTAAACTTGTCGCGGAGCCGTCTCGGAGACGTCTCCGCGACGGAACAAAGTATCCGAGACGTCCCTAATAATTTTTATCCGTCACGGAGACGTCTCCGAGAAGTGAGATACTACCCATAGGAACAACGAACTCCATGATGACGAACCTTCGGGGACCTTCGGACAAATGAACCATCGGAGCAACAAGCTGCATATGGGCAAAAAGAAAATTGGCGGCAATCATTGTTCAGCATAATATAGTCAAGAGATGGCGCTAAAGCTGTTTCTTGCAGAGGACCCTTCAATAATTTTATTGAATGCATGGTACACGAAACTATTGAGCGGAAAATGTCGCATATTATCAGGTGAAACACTCATTTCTCAATAATGTGATACTTCCTCCAGTACTTAATTCATAACTATCCTTATTGTAACATTGTTTAAATATGTTAGGGTAGAATGAATTACTTAAATTGGTACTCAAAATATAAATGGAATGATCCTTTGGATAATGCAGAAAAATTCAACCCCATTTTCTGTTTATTGAAATACGTATCTATATTCTCCTTTTGAAACGTTTTCAAAAGTTTGTCATTTGTTATTCAATGAAAATAAAGCATATAAAGCTTTTTATTGAATAAGTGCATGGTGCTCTATAGATCATTATGTAAATGTTTAATCAAATACTTTTTGTCACTAAAGCACCACATTACCAATACAACAATATATCATGTGATAAATGAAAATAGAATCTTACATTTCTAATTCTATATTCGTTACTTTTATTTAATAAATAAACAAATGAATAATGTTAAAAAAATGCACCAATTTTCTTATTGATCAATAATATTTACATGGGCCTTAGGCAGGGTCCCAGAGCATAAAACTATCAATGTTTTGGTGATATATTACCCTTTATATTTCCCCCTGTTTTTAAAACTTTATATTTTACAATAATTCTAACACAATAAATTTGTTGTGCTGGACGGGGGAGTAAAAAGGAAAAAAAAAAAAAATAAATAAAAAATCTTCCATGCACAATTATATGCCACGTGTTATGTTTTAAGTGAAACTCATTTCCCCTACACTGCACTCAGCTTTGAATAGTCTTCCACGTGGGGCAGAGTCAGCTTTGTTTACTATTACGTCATCAAACTCATGAATATTCACTCAATTACAAAACTTCCTTTTTCGCGGCGATTGATTTGAAGGTCTTGCCATATCTTCGGGCAATCTCAATACTCGTTGAAACTTTTACATCCCGTGTGCATGCTATTGAGTCATTATACATGTAGCGCATGTATATATGCATTCTAAAAAGGATTTCTTAAAACAAATTTCTTCTAAGAAAATCGGTGCAAGGATTGTAATACAACACGATCAATAAGTTTCGCTGGTACGTGGTGCGATGATGTTTGTCTATGGCCAAGGAATAGCAGAGCGAACTATTGTGTTTTTCTGTGTGTGGCGAGCGGTGAATAGCATATCTTTGATCCTAATATAGTATAACTGTGTTCCGTTTCTATCCGCTGACTGCCCCCTGTCATAATACTCTCGCATGCATGTGTTTCACGCGAATGGGTGAACGCTCTGCCAATGCGAGGGTCTATTGCATTTACAACTGACTGAGCTGTGCGGAATTGAGTATCATTGACATATAGTGCTGTGTCTGATGTTCCGATAGTGTTTTCTAAACTGATTGTACTTGATGAATTCGGATTGAAATCTTCAACCCTCACAAGGCGTAGACATCTGTACTCAATGTTTGCTTCAAGAAGGACCAAGTCCTGATGTTTTCAAGCGAAAGGAGTCTACATTCTTCTTCAAACGGCATAATTTTGGAGTGGCTGCCGCGAAGCCACCATGAAGCTGAAACAGCGAGTCGTGCTGGCGAGTGTCGCCGTAGTTCTGGGGTTCATGTTTGTGATCGCTCTGCAGCAAGCCGGTCTGGAGCCCCTCTCGGGAAGCATCAATTTCAGAACTCGAGACAAAGATGGCCTTTTTCCTGGAGCAGCAGATAATTCCCCGAATCAGAGGATAGCAATGGCGTGGTTATGCTTCGAAGACAAACTCAGAAAAGTGGACTCGAAATCTGGGGAGGGGCGCGTAACGGTACTAGAGTGGAGGGGCGGGAGGCGGAGGGGCGGTACTTCTAATAAGAACAGGTGTATATCTGCCCTAAGTCTGGGGGCAAAACTCTCCAGCGCCTGAAACGACCACCGGGATTTCCAGAAGAGGGTAATTTTATAACGATAGGGCACAAATTTCCGCATCATTGAAAGGACTTACCGAAAGAACAACCGATGCAAAGTACGGACAACTTTTTCAGGGAGTGAAAAGTGGAAAGTTGTTCCAGACAAGGCGGGAACCATTCGTCATAAGCGATCATCAAGGTAAGCTTCCAAGATGATATTTCTTATTTTTATTGAGGGTGCGATGGATATATTTCATAAATTTCATTAGGCCACATGACATACGTTTTTGCACACATAGATTATTTCTTGTCAGTGGACAGCTAAAAAAAAAAAAGGACGGGGGGGAGATACCATTGGTCAACATCATACCACTTCTGCTGTTTTACATCAAAACATATTAAAGCTTGAAATATATTACCGACAATGATGCATGCCTAATACTGCTGATATAATGTCATTAAACGTAAATTAAATTGACAATTATGGCACTTCCCCATTCCAAATAATACTAGGCTTATATATTACTGCTATTTAAAAACCCCGAATATAATAAGTAACCGTAAAATAAACTAAACCGTTATTACCAACTCCAAAACGTCATCTAAAATAAACCAGCTTAAAAACCCCTAATCCCATAAGCTGTTATGAATACCATGACATTAGTTCAATAATAAACGTTTTGTCCTACCCTACTATACATGCTATATGGACAATGGGACAATTTTAATTGAACTCTCTCCATATGCAGAGTCTGTCTTGAATTTAATTAACAAATTAGATTCACGATTCCCATGCAAATATGTTCATCACAATCATCGCTTTTTGTTATGCCTATTTGACTACGAGTAATTAGATGTTCAAAACTCTAAATGATTTAACTCCATTATATGTGTACGTCGGCGTATGTACTCTTTCTACAGTTCTAAATAGAATCAGCTAGCTGTAATTAAAGCAATAAATGTCATAAAAGTAAAATATTGAAATCAAAGCAATTTATGTGACAGTTGTTATGTTTGGTTATCCTCCACAGTGAATGCCCACACAGGGGCGTACCCAGGATTTCCCAATAGGGGGGGGGGG
>CALNVZ010003430.1:29446455-29467524 GCA_940671915.1 Paracentrotus lividus | reverse complement strand
ATGAAAAACAAACTGTTCGGGTGGGGGGGGGAGGGAGGGGTGGGGGAGAGCTATAAAAGGAAAAAAAAATTTCATTTAAGCCATTAATTAAAATCGTGTCATGCAAATGCATAGGGTTAGAAGGAAGGGAGAACAAGGTCATGGTTCAAAACTCATGTCCCAGACGTATTACACAACTTACTACACATCATTTCATTGATATTAATTTGTCCTCAATAGATAAGGGGGGGTCTTCCACAAGTCCTCGGTCCCCACGAGTTCCGAGTATATTCCCACGAGTCCTCGATCCCACGAGTCCTCGCGTCCCACGAGCCGAGTATTTTTCCGCAGTCCTCGCGCTTTCCCGCTGAGTCCTCGGCCCACGAGACCTCGATCCCATGCACGAGGCCTCGTGCCACGAGGCGAGTATTTTATTATGATGAGAAAAAAATATGATATTGAAAAAAAAAATCGGCCCTCGTGGGACCGACGACTCGTGGGATCGAGGAACTCGTGGCCGAGGACTCGTGGACGAGGACTCTGGGACCGAGGGATTCGTGGACCGAGGACCGGGGAAAAAAATACTCGGCCTCGTGGACCGAGGACCGTGGGACCGAGGCCTCGTTGGTACCGAAGGACTCCGTGGACCCTCCCCAAAGGGGGAGGGCCGTCTCTTTTTAAGCCCCCCCCCCCCGAGAATGGATGACATACTTAACTACTGACAAAAACACGTAGCATAATTACTTTCCCGTCGACAAGAGCGTGCCAAGCCGCCTAAAGCCAACATTTCCCTAAATATTTCCCTACTTATCCCAAGGAATTACAGATGAATATGACAGATTAATATATCCTTGCCAAACTTTCATATTTCAAAAATTCTTTTTGCTTGGAATTAAATAAGAACAATTCATAGCAAACCTTCTCAGACAGATTAGGTAGCTCAATGATAAATTAGATTAAATTCAAGCTTCATAATATTACAATGAAGAAATTTTTCATATTTCATAATTGTATTTCATTAATTGATGGTAGTCACCTACAAATATGTTACCTGCATGAAACTCGTTTTTTCATGAGGCCATCTAGCCTTTATATTTGTCAGTGTCTTTATACGTATTGCAAAAATGACGTTCTGATATCATGGTTATTTGTATTTTCCTCAAAAAGAGAAAAATAATTTTTTTAATTGCGAGTTTATGGAATTAAGGATTTTGATTTTGAAATAAAAATAACGTATTATGAAATTTCTTTTTAAACAATGAAAAAAAAATTATTTAAAGAAAAAGGAGAAAGAACTATAGAGAGACCAGAGGGAGAGTGAAGAAGAGAAAAATGAAGGCAAAAGTATACAGTTTTGAAAAATATTTTCTTTTATTAATCATGAACAATAAATATGTTCTTTATTTGCTCCGTGTTACTTATTAAAAATAAACGACTCATTATTGTAACAAGGGGAATGAACAAAACAAACTCGTATTCACATGATTATGTCTAGATGGTTTTGTTTCTTAAATATAAATAATCGTTCCTTTATTATTTTCTCTTATTCAGTGACAATAAAAGTTTTTACAATGTCAATGAATTCTCTAAATTTTAAAGTTTCTTATAAAACTTGTCTTAGTGATGTGGGTATTGACAATGAAGTAATCTAAATCTGATAATTTGATTTCCGGGGAAATCTATTTAAAAAATAAATTTATTTGTAATAAAAAAACATATAATGAAACAAAGAAAATATGAACCAATGCAACTCATATTACAACATTTATATTTGGTATGTTGTTTTGATAAACTATAAGCAATATTACCCTGTAATTTCACTTATTCAATATGACAATAAGCATAATTAGCAGCTCTAGTATTCGGGATGTTTGTGTTTTTTCTTTATTAGTCTTATATTTGTTCTGGAATAGTACTTTTAACAATGGAATAATTAACGTGATAATGAAAGAAAAAAGAAAAAAAAAGAAGAGATAATCTGGACGAAACAACTGTGTCACAAAAATAAGTCTTGTGTTTTGTTTCATAAATATAAGACCTTGTAACATGTATTTCTATTGACAATTAAGTGCGGCTTAACAATGTTTTCGTGCCTTTTTTTTTTGGGGGGGAGGGGATTGTTTGTTTTGTTTATAGTTCTAAAAACTTGCCGGTGACTGTCGATTTCAATGATAGAAATAATTACCTGATAATGAGGTGTTTAGGAATGGGATGCAATTATGAGAAACTACTTGAGACAGATGCTATAACAATGAAGACAAAATTTACATTGGAATATGAGTGTATGCATGTCAAATAGAGGATTGTGGGGTTTTGAGAGAAAGAGAGAAGAGAGAGAGAGAGAGGGGGGGGGGCAGGAGAAGGGGGGGACATTAAGGTAAGAAATAGCAGCCGTATTATGAGGACAATTACCCCCAGAAATGGGTAAGGCTTACATTAGTGTAGAGGTAGGGTAAGATTTCTGGCGGGGCGGGTAGTTCAGGGTTATAAGAAGCAACACAAATGATATGCATCAAAAAGGAAAGAGTGGTCAACGGGGGGGGGGGGCGTAGCATCGATATAATTGCCTTTTAGGAAAAACAGAGAAAGAGAAAAAAATACACAACATACAATAAGCACCACCAAATTGAAGGATCAGACATTGATTAATGTTTACACACATGTTTCAAATCATATTATGATAATTGAATTGGCAAAGTGTTGTCAGATCCCAACTGACAAGTAAAGTAGATTGCCTAGACCTTGTGCGGGCAATGTACGAAACGATTTTCCCTTGATTTTTAGAGAAATTAATTTTTAGTCTGTGCAACTGATCGATATTGATGAGGCTTCCACGGTCAGGTCTGCCAATGATATTGCTTATATTACTGACATCTGCTAGGTACCATGTAGCTCCAGGGTCATCACCTAGCTTTAAAGGTAAATCTTCTGAAAAATTGTTTAGGAAAATATTGCCTAATTGAGAAGGTAAATACCTCATGTGCAATAATAATATCACGAATTGTGCTGAACTGTATGAGGCCAGGAGCAATGGTATAATAATGCCACTCCATGTTTCTTCATGTATGAGAGAGGAGCACAAAAGAACCTGCTATAAAGAATGAATTATTGCATGTAGGGAATCTAGTTGGCAATAAAATCATTTGCTATATCTGGCAAGCCTCCTGTCAAGTTCTTGGCTTTCTGGACCGCTACTAGTGTACCAGGCTATTAAGGACAACCTTTTTTAGAACAAAAATTATGGAGTGAATGTATAATTAAACATGCTTTGATAATTGCTTGATAACACTGTAACATTCAATACACTATTTGATTCAGAGATGCTGAAATTATAATTGAACATTCATTGTTATTTTGATTTGATTTTGATTTATTTGTCAAGTATAACAAGATTTACATTAGCTTGACGGGATGGACCCATGAAAGCCCGAGAGCTTATTTTAAACGGGGTCCCAACATAAATAATAAAGTTAATACAAGTTACAAATTATAATTTGTAATATATACAGTTGGCTGCCAAAATTATAAGAACACCTGAACCAAATCAAATCAAATTTTTTATTAAAAACATTTTTTTTTTAATATAAAGAAAGATTACAAGGGCCTGGCGCCAGGGTCCGAAAAGCCCAATTCATTCATGAACCGTCACTCTAACTTTTATGATAAATATACTCTTCATTTTCCCCTCTCCCCCTTTTTATGATAATAAAATGATAGATTTCTTGTTGCTGGAGGGGAGGGGTTTAGATTAAAACTGTCCCCATGTATAATCATACTCATACTCCTTTACTCCTTTACTCAAACTCCTTTATTGTCTTTTCCCCTACACTGCACTCAGCTTCAATAGTCTTCCACGTGGGGCAGAGTCAGCTTTGTTTACTATTACGTCATCAAACTCATGAATATTCACTCAATTACAGAACTTCCCTTTTCGCGGCGATTTATTTGAAGGTCTTGCCATATCTTCGGGCAATCTCAATACTCGTTGAAACTTTTACATCCCGTGTGCATGCTATTGAGTCACTATACATGTGGTCCATGTATATATGCATTCTAAAAAGGATTTCTTAAAACAAATTTCTTCTAAGAAAATCGGTGCAAGGATTGTAATACAACACGATCAATAAGTTTCGCTGGTACGTGGTGCGATGATGTTTGTCTATGGCCAAGGAATAGCAGAGCGAACTATTGTGTTTTTCTGTGTGTGGCGAGCGGTGAATAGCATATCTTTGATCCTAATATAGTATAACTGTGTTCCGTTTCTATCCGATGACTGCCCCCTGTCATAATACTCTCGCATGCATGTGTTTCACGCGAATGGGTGAACGCTCTGCCAATGCGAGGGTCTATTGCATTTACAACTGACTGAGCTGTGCGAAATTGAGTTTCATTGACATATAGTGCTGTGTCTGATGTTCCGATAGTGTTTTCTAAACTGATTGTACTTGATGAATTCGGATTGAAATCTTCAACCCTCACAAGGCGTAGACATCTGTACTCAATGTTTGCTTCAAGAAGGACCAAGTCCTGATGTTTTCAAGCGAAAGGAGTCTACATTCTTCTTCAAACGGCATAATTTTGGAGTGGCTGCCGCGAAGCCACCATGAAGCTGAAACAGCGAGTCGTGCTGGCGAGTGTCGCCGTAGTTCTGGGGTTCATGTTTGTGATCGCTCTGCAGCAAGCCGGTCTGGAGCCCCTCTCGGGAAGCATCAATTTCAGAACTCGAGACAAAGATGGCCTTTTTCCTGGAGCAGCAGATATTCTCCCGAAATCAGGAGATAGCAATGGCGTGGTTATGCTTCGAAGACAACTCGAGAAAGTGGACTCGAAATCTGGGGGAGGGGCGCGTAACGGTACTAGAGTGGAAGGGGCGGGAGGGGAGAGGGGCGGTACTTCTAATAGAACAGGTGTATATCCTGCCCTAAGTCTGGGGGCAAAACTCTCCCAGCCGCCGGTGAAACGACCACCGGGATTTCCAGAAGAGGGTAATTTTTATAACGTAGGGCACAAATTTGCCGCATCACTTGAAAGGACTTACCAAAGAACAACCGATGCAAAGTACGACAACTTTTTCAGGGAGGTGAAAAGTGGAAATGTTGTTCCAGACAAGGCGGAACCATTGGTTCGTCATAAGCGATCATCAAGGTAAGCTCCAAAGATGATATTTCTTATTTTTATTTGAGGGTGCGATGGATATATTTCATAAATTTCATTAGGCACATGACATACGTTTTGCTACACATAGATTATTTTCTTGTCAGTGGGACAGCTTTAAAAAAAAAAAAAAAAGGGGGGGGGGGAGATACCCATGTTAACATCATACATTCTGCTGTTTTACATAAAACATATTAAAGCTTGAAATATATTACCGACAATGATGCATGCCTAATTACTGCTGATATAATGTCATTAAACGTAAATTAAATGACAATTATGCACTTCCCATTCCAAATAATAACTAGTAGCTATATATATTACTGCTATTTAAAAACCCCGAATATAATAATAACCGTAAAATAAACTAAACCGTTATTACAACTCCAAAACGTCATCTAAAATAAACCAGCTTAAAAACCCCTAATCCCATAAGCTGTTAATGAAATACCATGACATTAGTTCATAATAAACGTTTTGTCTACCCTACTATATACATGCTATATGGACAATGGGACAATTTTTATTGAACTCTCTCCATATGCAGAGTCTGTCTTGAATTAATTAAACAATTAGATTCACGATTCCCATGCAAATATGTTTCATCACAATCATCGCTTTTGTTTATGCCTATTTGACTACGAGTATTAGATGTTCAAAACTCTAAATATTAACTCCATTATATGTGTACGTCGCGTATGTACTCTTTCTACAGTTCTAAATAGAATCAGCTAGCTGTAATTAAAGCAATAAATGTCATAAAAGTAAAATATTGAAATCAAAGCAATTTATGTGACAGTTGTTATGTTTGGTTATCCTCCACATGAATGCCCAACAGGGGCGTACCCAGGATTTCCCAATAGGGGGGGGGGCGGCAAGGAAATTTTTATCGCGTCAGGGGAAGGGGGAGGGGGTTCTTCTAATTCATATTGTACATGAAATTCCACATTTTTTTTTCAATTATCACAAAAGTTACATAGTTTCTATACCTAAGACAATGTATGTTGCGTAGAAACCTATTTATGTGTGCTATATATACCCTTCTGAATTGGAATCTGCGAGCGCGAAACGAGAGTCGAAATGTTGAGGTTTTTTAAAGTATTATGTGAAATAAATAAAGGGGCATTTTCTAGTACTAGAAAATGGTAGATTTTGATGTATAATAGACCCAATTTAGTATCGCGGAGCGCGAAGCGCGAGCTGAAAATTTTTAAAGGTAAAAATTGGAGTTATTATTTGTGCATTATGATTTGGTATCAGCGAGCGGCGAAGCGCGAGCCGAAAATTTGGGGTTTAAAATTTTTTTAAGGTAAAATTAGAACTATTATTGTGCATTTGTTTTGGTGTCAGCGAGCGCGAGAGCGCGAGCGAAAATTTGGGGTTTAGAATTTTTTAAGGTAAAATTTATAGAGTTATTATTGTGCATTTGATTTGGCATCAGCCGAGCGCGAGCGCGAGCCAAAAATTGGGGTTTCAAAAAGTATTTTGAATTAATAAAGGGGTACTTTCTAATAAACTCCATGGGCCAAACTATGATTTCCAACGAGCCGAGGGCCCAGGAGGCAGAGGGTCCAGAGGCCTCTTTCTTTTTGATTTTGAAACTTTATTTTAAATATTTTTACTTTTCGTCACTAATGTATTTCTTTTCTTAAAAAAAGGCGTATTGAGCAATATTGCAAAAATCAATATGAGAAAAGTCGCCTCGTGGGCCCTCCCGACATTAAAGGCCTTAGTATGGTCGTTTAGAACCAAAATAAAGCTATTTCGGCTTTTTAATTGAATAAAGTTGGGCGAAAATTGTTACAAGCATCGAGCCTTATTCCCTTCCTTCTTCTTTTCTTCTTTCTTTCCCTTTTCCTTCTTTTCCCTTTTTCTCCTCCTTTTTTTTTTTTTTTTTTTTTTTAGTCGGCCAATAGGGGGGGCGCGCGCCTGTTGCGCCCCCCCCTGGATACGCCCCTGCCCACAAACTGTCAACGTGTACATTGTTTAAAAATATGTACCATCTTACGAGGCTCTCTTACAAAACTAACTTTTTTATAATATGAAGAAAGCAGTATGATTAAGTACATATGTAAATAATATATTCATTACAATATATACAGAATAATCATCAGCAAGGCCTCATTCGAGAAATTAGTTAACTGCGATTTCAATTGTATCAAACAATTTATTGTGTATCAAACGTTTTGTTTGACAGAATAGAAATCGGCAGATATTATATCATAACATGGCATTGTTGAATCTTTCTCATATAGCATACATGTAGAGGTGACATTTCCAAATAGGGGATCTGGGTTTATTTTGTGCGGAAAGTGTGATATGAAATTGTTGTCTGTCTCAAGAGAATATATAGCTCGTTTTCTCAGCTGGCCCACGAGACTGTGTTTCTGGCGGGCAAATGAAAAATGGAGGGACATTATTAATGACAAGAGTGTAATGAACCCGAATGAAGCATTTGTGGTTGAAAAAGGGGGATGAATCCAGGGGAGCATTTCATCAAAGGACTTGTCGGACGTTTTATCCGACAAACTGTTATAAGCTACTGAAATGCTTGCATCTGATTGGCTGAGAGCAAATTTTTCGGATAAAACGTCCGACAAGTCCTTTGATGAAATGCTCCCCAGGTTTTATACATTTTTTCGTATTACATCAATTATTCATGGATACGCGGTTGCTAATCTGCTTGGAAATTGAATATGACTTGTTAATATGAAACGCAACAACGAACAGAGTTCACATAATTTTTTTGTAATTTATTTTGGCATTGACAATATCCTCATTGGAAACATTCGTACATTTACTTCTTTTGAATGTTATGTTGAAGGAAGTGTTGATCACATTCATAGTATTAATTAACTCTTTCTTACATTATAATTACTATGATATAATAATATTATCAGGCCTTATACTGTATAACATAAAAAGCACTTATAACGCTTGCATCAAGGACGGTTTCTCAAAATACACCATTCTATTTTGACAAATTGCATGTCAATACACCACTTCACGTAATATAAATCCACTTATATACACATCTGCATTGTTCTGCATAGACAGTACCACAAATGCAAAGTATACCTCGGTACGGTTCATTTGAGTCATGTCCAAAGTTGGCGTACGTGATTATGTTATCGTTAAAACCTTTGATCTTTTTGGATAGTTGTTCTTCAAGTTTGGTTTATCTAACGTTGAACAATTACCAGAAATCGGATCCCTTGTTCTCTTTATCTCGCCAATCCTTCGATGAAATGTCAATATTATTGTCTATTGGGTAACGGATATAATATAATTCAATTATTGATTTTGATTAATTCACGCATATATATGTACATTGTAATTGTGGATATCTATTCATGTCCATGTTATATTGGTGCAGCTGTGCTTTTTAAATGTAAGACAATATATCAAGATTATTATACCATACACTATCTGCAACCAATCCTATTATATGAATTTAATTTATCCCAGAAGTTTGGCCCTTACAATAGTTCTTTTGTCGCCAATTCTTTCTGTTTATCTTACCTTCAATCCTCATATTGAGCACTTTCTCATGTTGCTTTCCCTGCCATTGTCTCCACTTTATTCCTCCTTTTGGATTTCATTGCGACTGTAATGTCTTCAATCATTATAAGATCCTACATTCTTTCATAAAAGGATAAATATGAAAGTTGATCCAGCACTGCGCACCCTCCCAGCGAGTTTAGAAGGTGCCTTATATGGTACAAATTTTTTCCAAACCTGGGCCTATTCGAACATTGCATGAAATGGCACAGGTACATGTACCTAATTCTAGTCATGAATAATTTTTAAAGCTTTTAAATTATTGTTGTTGGGTAAAATTGACCTATTTCTATAATGACTGTGAACTACCTTATACACAATTATTGTTCTTAGGTTTTTCAGGCATGTAAATACTTTGCGTCAACTTAGCATGAGTGATCAAAAGATTTTGAAATAGAGGGGGCGCATACTTCAAGTTTGAAAAGAGGGGTCTTGAAGGCAATTTTCCTGCGATATTTTTATTGACAGGTATGCTCCATTGTAATTCTTAAAAAACACAAAAAAAAACCCAAAACAAAAAACAAAAAAAACAACCCCCTTAAAAATAGGGTGTGCGCCCCTTTTGCCCCCACATGGTCCGCCACTGCCCTGTTTGACCGAATACCGAGAGTTGTATACAAGATTATGAATTTGAATATGCAGTAGCATTGAAAATGAAGCAATACACAGCCCATCGGAAATCGGTTTTGGAAAATGATCAAGAATTATCAGTTTGTATTCCTTATGAACGCTCTGATTGAGAAACCAGTACACGTCCAGTATGCAGAATTTTTTTTTTTTTTTTTTTTTTTTTGTAATAAGACTATATAGAAATCCAATATTGACTTTATATTACTGAGATGTTAGATCTGAATGTATTAATACACTCCTACAAATTCCAAAGGTTGTGTAAACAGTTTTTGTAAGGGAATCTTATTCAGAAATTCAGTTCTGGAGGGCTCAATTAACCCATTTATACCACCTTGTTATCACAATCACGAATGGTTTTTTTCTTCTTTTCAATGTAGATATTACGGAATTATGACAATACATGTAGTACAATGATCAAGATTGTGGTTGTATTTTTTATTGTGGTAATTCATGATGATGGCAAACATAATATCTTTATTGTATTAAAAATACTATCAATGTGTGTGCTTAATCATAACGCCGAAAAATTAGAGACGTAAGTGACCTAAGAGAGTTACATAAGTGAGGGTACTTTTGTAGTCTAAAACATTCAAGTCATAACGACGCACGTCCCGTTATGAATACAATATTTTCAATAATATACATATATTTATAATATGGAACTAATAATGTATGATATTGGTAAATCAATCTAGGAAAATTAATGATTTTCAAAGAGTCTGGCCTCTCTATTTCACTCAAATTGAAAACAAAAACTGTTTCGGGGGTGGGGGGGGGATGGGAGGGGTGGGGGAGAGCTATAAAAGGAAAAAAAATCATTTAAGCTCTATTAAATCGTGTTCATTGCAAATGGCATAGGCGTGTTGTAGCGGATAGAGTGAAAAGCTGGTAGGTGAGGAAGAGAAGCCACGATTGTTGAATGAGAAGTTCACAAAACAGCAACAGATACAAAGCGAGGGCACCAACATAGCTTCTTAATCTGTTCTCTTGAAGGGCTTTTCAATCTGAGAGTCAGAGAGAGGGGGGGTTTCATAATTGTCATACCCAGGCTTTTGAAATTCAGCATGGCAACAATTTACTACTCAGACTAACATACAGCTTTTGACCTACAAAAGAACATTAAATGGAAAATTACTGTTCTCACCACACCTAACACCAGAGAATGTAGATGAGATAGTAAAACACTTTTTAAAAGAGTTGACCTTTTCAAAATGGTTGATATAGGAAGATCAAAATGTCACCCAACTAATAAATTGTATATGTGAGACTGTGAGGATTTAGAATCAACAAATGATAAATAAGTGAAACCCAATTCTGCACCGAGAGATTCAACATGCACCACAGGGCGAACAAAGAAATGACATGTGTGGCATTGGATCCGGGTGGAGTTTTTATTTCGTGCTGGTGGAGCATAACTTAGGGTTTGGTACGATATGTGATTTTAATTTTTACTACTATTTAGGTCCATCACATAAATATGGAGATAGTACCGTATTAGAGATATCGCACGGAAACTCTGGCGTAATAGAGTGTTTTGTGGCGAAGGGATGGAATAAATAGGCACCGTAGGGAGTGGCTTGTATTTGTGGTGGGTGGCAGTGACTTGGGCCAGATTGGGTTCAGTATGTACATTTGGTTGATTCTAATCCTCACTCAACACGAGAGGTCTTAGGTGGAGATTTTGAGCCCATTAGTTTGAAATCCATGTGTAAACAGATTGTCTTACTCAATTCAAAGTAATGTGTGTATATGAGTAAAGTTCCATTGACTCGAGTTTGGACAGAAGTATGATCAGTAGTGAATGAGCAGGGGCGAATTTCAATGGAGCTCTGGGGTAATTGAAGAGTGATGGAAAGGGTCTGTTAGGTCGTTTGGGCCAGTGCAAGAAGTGAAAGCCCATCAAAGTGAAAGTGTTTGTTCGTGGGGTGCTGTTGTTCTAACTCGAGAATCGGCGTGACATGCTCAAGCGAGAGGCACAGACAACATGTAGGGCTTGAGTCATCGACTGTTTTTGGCTTTGTGTTTCTTCATTTTGTATTGATAAAGAAGTAGCCAGGGCCGAGAAGTTGTTTGTAAGTAACACACCTATTGTAAATTTTACTCTTTATCACTATTTAAACTGTCTGGATTCATACCAGAATAGCATGATCCGAAATCAATAGTTAATACGGAAATCTAAGGATGGCTTAGACTACCATAACCATGTACCTACCAATGGGTTTTCCAACTCTAATACTCAAGAAGAAGTTACCATAACCCACAGCTTTTTACGCAGATGATTATTCAATGGTAATATCAGATTACATACAGAGCCAAATTGTAATTGTTTCTAAAGAAAGCAATTGCATCATGGTATGACGTTACAACTAAGGGTCAAGGTAATGACGTTACACCAATCAGCTTCAATTAACTTGGGATCTATGTTAAAATATCCAATAGCTTGGATTGATAATATGAGGCAGCATAACCATTGAAATCTTTTTGCATAGGTTGTACTTTCTTCGTTGGAAAAAAACAAGTTCATGTTTCGTAAACGTGACGTTACATCCCAAATTGAGGGTAATTTAAACTTCAAGTTTTTTACGAAGTCACAATTGACCAAATTTTGAAATACGTTGATAAAATCTTTCAAACAACTTATTCCATGTGAAAGATTATCTGGAACAGAAAGTTTTACGTTGGAAAATGAAAATGATTTTTTTTTGTAAATAACTTTTATATCCAAAAATCTATTGGAATACTGGCATTTGTTAAGAAAAGGTGAAAATGGGCCGATCGGTAAAAATTTTATTGATTCTTAAACTTCAAACTCAGTATTTGTTTTGCAAAATTCAAAGTTATTTCAACCAAATTTATACTTGATCTGGCTTCTTGTCGATGGCTGTGGAAGCTATCGCAAGTCATGATAATTATGGCCCGGTAGTTCTTGGTCCGTTCTGTCACCCTTTTTTTTGTAGATCGAACATAATTCTTGTCTCCAATCTTGTAATTCACGTGTCAAATGAGATTCGAAAGATCATGGGCAAGAATCGGAGCAATGAGCTAGATAGTTGTTTACTGTAACATAGGTGCGATACATCAGGTCCTGGTGCTATGTTAGATTCTTTAGCTTCTCAGCATCTTCTCTACATTCACAGGACGGGAAATCCATGACATTTGCTCCGCGACATTTCGCTATAATCCATACACTAATCGAATGACTAACCTCAACCAGGAGGTATCTTACATACCTTACCGTCCTCTACCCTAAACCTAATTTAATTCACCAGTCGGAGCAGGCAATTGGGTCACACGACGTATCTTATTCTGGGCATGTCAGGATACAGCGATGGTCCAGTAGAAGACTGGTGGGACCCGGTGCTCCCGTGTGAAACCTTCCTCAACTGGCAGTTGAGGCATTCAGCTTTGGAAGTTGGATCAGTCACTGTTGGCGTCTGTCCTTCAGCTCACCCATCCCAGTTTGTCCGTCGATATCTTTATGAAGCGCCAGAATCGTTTCATAGGAATCACCATGATCTCCTCATCATCACTGTGGTGAGTATTGACTCCGCATGAGGTAGGTTGCCAGTACCCTCCGGATTCTAGCTGGACTTTGCGCTTGGTATCTGCCATTTTTCTTTGCGGTTTTTTCGTCGTCCTGAACTCCTGGCTTCTTCTTTGCCTCTGGTGTTCGCCCGAGTTGTCAATCTTCTGAGGCACCCTCACTTTCCCCCGTTCTGCCTGGCCACCCTGTTCCCGGTTGCACTGTATCTTCACCTCCACTATCCATCCTTTGGCAACTCTCCAGTCGCCCCTGAGATCATCTCCTCTGCTTTGGTTGCGTCTGGTTTGTTTTCATGGGCGACGATGGCAAGGGGACAATCATGGTCGGGAACTCCAGGAATACTCTTACATCAGAGACTACGTTGGTGCTTGTTAGAGATGAGGCAACACCTCATTTCTCTCGTTGGTTCAGTTACCACTGACGAAGCCATGACATCAACAATTGTGCCAATCTTCGATGTAAGCTGTACACAGTTGCAATTACCTGTTCTTCCATCCCCAGGAGATTAAATCTCTGCTATCAAACCGGTGGTAAGTGAGTCTGGATATGGGAGTTTCGATCCTGTAAGGCTCTTCACTTTCGTGGGGCGTTCTAGGCGCAATGAAGGAGTCTTGCCACATATCGTTTTGCACCATATTATTCACAGTCTTTCAAGCCTCATACCGTGGACTACATCCTTTTCGATTGCGATAAAGCCACCAGTGCATCCCGCTGTCACGCGTTCATTTATACCGGTCGGGAAAAACTTCATTGTTGTTGATAACAACTCAACCATGACTCTGTCTAGATATTCAGGGTCGGTTCTTACCAACGGAAGGAACGGATTGCTCTTCTCGACTCTGGCAATTGACATTCAATTTCAAAGCTTTGGACTGTTCCGGTTTGGAATTTTCTTCGTCTTATTGTTCTTGACTGAGGGGAGGGCTGTATAATGAGTTCTGATCTCCTCCGGGTTCTCACGGTCGAAGGTCCAAAGTGTTGAAGCATCGAGTCTTCGAAGTCGCTCACACCTCTATCCCTGATATACTAGATGTTATTTATCACAGTGGTTACATACATACCACTGATGTTTCCAAAGTCATACAGTGAATTTAGACAATACACTGGAGGGAACCATAACTTCAGGGTCCTTACACTGAAACTGCCTTAATTTTAACTCGTAACTGCTTATTGCAGAAACCACAAGGATTTGGCTTTTTGGGCATGCTTTACTAACAATGAAGTAAAATAATAATCTTGCTTTGAATGGATGGCGGGTAATTCTGTTTCAATATCAAATTGAAAACATGGCTTGAAATACACGAGATTCGTAGTGATTTCAAGAATTTATAAGAAATCACGTATTTAACTATTTTCTGATTTAAGGCAAGGTTATAAGAATGGATTCAGACAAATTAATTCAAATATAAATTATATATAGAGAATGGGATACCGTAGTTCTTATATTTCATGTCAATAATTCTTGAACATATACTGGTAGCCACAAGAAGAGAAAAGAAAAAAGGAAGACCAGAGAAGTAAAAAAGAATTGAATCTAACCGCACGTCTCCGCAATTTGAGGAGCAGGGATCGGCAGATATCATTCCAACAATTCCTAAAGATCAAGTTGTGTTCCTCTTAATCTACAACAAGTCTATAATTAACCTTACTATTAATTAATTACAATAAATGACACAAAACAAAACAAAATATGCTAGCTATGCACATGGCGCACTAAGATGCGCGCATGTCGTAGCGATTTTTGCGTGGCACGTACATCAGATTTGTAACTATGGTGCTCAGCCTTGTATGCGAGTCAGCTGCCAATGGAAATTACCAGGGTGGGGGACTCCTTTTGTATAAGATGATGCGGTCCTAATAAATAGTATTGGGATAAACAACAAGGAACTACTTACGTTTCTCTCTAGGTAGCTAATTGTGGTCGCTGCATGTTGTACACATTCGGTAAGATGAATTCTAACCAAATTTTCATCTTCAAGTCTTTTTTTTGCTTTTTTCGCGACTTTGTGGACATAATTTATCGCACCAAATTTGCAGGTCTCCGAAATGGATTCAATAAGATTTGGAAATAAGTATTGGAATTTTTATGAAAAACACACTTTGGAGCCAGAGAACACGGGAGCCCAAGAGCCCATTTTTTTATTATGTAGAAACTTTCCACACTAAATTATGGGGGACCCCCCTTCCCAAGCCCTGGGGGGTTTTTTTCATGTTTGAGCAAATTAGCTGGATGTCTCGTGCGTGTTGCTATGCCGGTTTGTGTGTTGATGACACGGCCGTTGCTACAGACAACACGTTCTTAATAATTAAGCGGATTATTAGTCATCAGAGTGCAAATCTAAATCGGTTTGGTGTTAATAAAATTAAATAGTGTTGTTAGGGCATAGATAAAAAATTTTAAAATATAAAATGGAACTGCCTCGGGGCAGGGTTTGGTCTTGTTTATCCGCCCGTCCTGCTTTTTCTCGGGGGCGTCAGCCACCGAGGTCCAGGTGAACAAGGTCCGGTGCTATGAAAACTGGATGGGGGTAGACGATGTAATATTACCCCATCACCTGGGGACACATCTACGTGTATTTATCATTCAAAACTATTTTAAGTTCTGACTATCTTAATACTAACATATTCAAATTATTTATGTGATGGAATAGTAGTAAGAAATAAAATTTTCAAAAAATTCTGTACAAACCCTATAGGAAATGTATGTGTACAACTGTCTGTTCACAGTAAAAGGTTTAGGAGATATAAGGAAAATGATTTACATTACTTATTATTGTGCAATCTGTTGCCTGAACATAGGTAGATATATATCAACTACATATTCCAAAAGCCAGGAAAAAAAAAATATTTGGATCGATAATCAAATTGGGATATATGAATTATAGATTATACATGTAAACTATGGAAGATGTAAGGGTAACGCAGTACGTAACGTCATTACCAACATCGTCTTCAACAAAAAGTTTCCGCAGCATAAAACAAAAATTATGAAATCTCTTCTATTTTGGCAAATCTGTTCTAAAGACCTAGGATGATGTCATATAAGACTTATCATTAATAACAGTCGTGGACATGAGATATTGGGAGATTTGAAATCAAACACCTTCTGATTTGCATGTCCGTTTTCTGTGTAATTGTACAAGTTCTTACCGCCAACGTTTTCACTTCGGCGTTTCAAATGGAAAAGAATGTTTGAGGGAATTTATATTTAATACGACCAATGCCTTGCTCTACACTTACTGTCTTTAGGTATGTTAAACTTTATAGCACCCCATGTATGTCTAATTTATGTAACTACACACAAAGAATGTAGAAAAATTCTGGTTATGTGTGTAACGTCATTACCCGTGAATTGCCCATATGTGTAAAGCTACTTGAACATATCATCGCAGCAACAATGATGAAGCACAGTAGCAGAAAGACATCTCGTACCCCGCTCAACATGGGTTTCGACAAAAAACCGGTCCTGTGGAGCTACAACTCCTTGGATTCCATCTCAGACTTACACAGAATCCAGATCAAGGCGTTCAAGACAGATGTTCATCGTTATGGATTTTAGCTAAAGCTAATGATGTGTGACAAAGTCGGACCACAAAAGACCTGCTGCACAAAAGCTTGAATCTATGGTGTACGTTGCAAGAACAAGTGCATGGATCATCAAGCTTCTCCAAGCCACAGGAAACCAATCAAGTTGTTCTGGATGACTCAAACTCCACCCGGACATAGACTCATACTTCTGGAAGTTCCACAGGGCTCTGTCTTGGCCGTGCCTTTCAATCGCCACGTTACATCAGTGACCTGCCTAGACAATCGTCTTATCTCCTGGTAAGACTCTTGCCCGACGAAGTTGCAATCAACGTATCTTGCCGTCAAAGAACCAGCCAAGACCACTAACACTGCAACAGATGACCTCAACAGATTGGCGAGATAAGGCAAAGTACCTGGACATAGTGGAACTCACATCCAGAAGCCTGTGAGGTCAATCATGAGTATCATAGGAGAAAAGAAATTGCAACTAATCATGACTACATACTGGTATATCTATTCATGTCGCGGAAAGGACGACGCTTCGCAAGATCTTGCATCATATAATCTGACCTCGAAGGAACCAAACAATGGGTCAGCAAGCAGATTCAGAAAAGCGACATAGCAGCAACTTGCCTTCCTCAAGCAGTCTCGAGCAATCGAACTCCCCAGACCCCACCGTCACAATAATGTCCTTGTCGTGTTCTCTCTTGGTATATCTTTGTCTCTGTTGGTGATACGTCTTCTATTATCAATAACAGCACTAGCGAATGATAGGGATATTAGACGTACCATAACACTATCAGGCGTGAACATCCATGCTTGAACAAGCTTGGCTGGTCAACACTTCAAAAACGCAAGGGAGGAGGCTAGACTATTGGTACTCGATGTACAAACTCCACCACAATCTTGTTTCGAGACTTCCCGTCTGAGGACTACATCACCCCTCTACCATAACAAATGAAAGAACTCGATCCGTACAAAGTAAAGTGGATACCAGATACCAACAACACAGACAGGGACAGAGCTCCACAGAACAATTTTTCTTCCCGAGACAAGTAAAGAATCGGATGGATATTGCTCTTCCCAGACAGCATCACCAGTATGCCACTCATCGACCCCACTGCCTCCGACTGATGACTGCACGAGAGCCAGAGTCTAACAAGCACTATGCAGTAAGTGTAATATTACTTGTAATAAGTAAAATAGTTGAGATTCTCATAAGTATGTAAATAATTTCACGCAAAACACTCCAACTATGTCACATACACACACACACACTTTCACTAGTTTAAAGCGTACTTGCAAGAATCTTCAAAAAATTGAAGGAGGCAGATTAATCTGAAGAAGAAGAAGCAAGAGGATGCAATTAAAGGCTGACTAGTGTATAGTAAGCCAAGCGCTAGCCGTAAGAGGCCGAGGTCTGAGGAGGTCCATTTCAACAATCAGAGCAGGGCAAGTGTTATTTCACTAGACTAAAGTTACCTCCGAAAAAAGACGGCAGAAAGCCAAAAATAACTTTAAAAATTCAAACAACATGGCAGTAATAAAAAAGAATAACATAAGAGCATTGAAGTGCAGAAGCAATGGGAAAAAAGTTGCGTTTTTGCGATGGCAAAAGCCAATCCTGATTTTTTTAAAAATAAGTTGCAACTTCAATACAGCGATTTAAGACGGTCCGTTTTAACTTAAGGGAATGGTTCCAAAAATCATAAAAAAATAAATCCTGGTTCTATTTCACAAATTTTTCACATTAACAACTTTAACCAGATTCCTGTCACTATATCACATGTCATTCCAACTTAAAGTGTGTTTAAATATCATCACATCGCAAGTCGTATCCCAAAAGAGATGTGAGATTCATCTATGTCTGCGACAGGCTATATAATTATAGATAGAAGACGGAAACGTTTCACCAACACATTATAATTAGTAAAACCAGCGCGCGAGAGTGAGATGGAGGTCGACTCGAATTATGGCCATCTACCATTGTGGCCTTCCAATGAACCAAGATATGTACACGGAATAACAATTAAGATTTGTGCATTTAATTTTTTGGTAAGATCTCATTTCTTTGTTGCGATTTAGAACATATTGGCGTACTTCTGACAGATGGATTCGTTGCAAAGTTCCTTTTAATTATTTCTCTTCTTTATTCTAAAAAAATATTGTAAAGAGTTGGGTCTACCGCTCAAATCCGTTTTTGAGAGAAGTCGCGTCTTGCAGTTTTTTCGTTGCGAAAATGGTCTCCGTTTTGGTAAATGGATTGACACGCTGGAGCAACGAAGAGAGCCGGAATCGCTATTCGCGTGGGTATTCCGTGCGTCACTTCCGCGGGTTATTCCGGATTACTTCCTGCGGACTGCAAGTTATTTCTTTGTTTCGTTAATGCAGCTACCCACTGGGGATCAGGTGCGGTGGTGGATGGTCGGCGCCTACAATCTAATGCGCATGCGTAAGTGTGCGCATGCGCATACTCACTGTATGCGCTCTGTGACGATTTATTATGCGCATGCGTTAAGTTTTGCCACTGTATGACTAAGCGCATGCGCAGCTAGCAATGCATGAGCCAGAGCACGCAGCTAGTCTAAGCTAGGCTGGGCCATGGGAGACGATTCCTTATTGTATGATTTTTGTTTTCTGGCCTTTGTAAAAACAACAATAATTGAAAAACAAAACAAAGCAATAACAACAATGAGGCCTTTAATTCCCAGTGTGACCTTTCTCTCTAAGCTGGACTAAACTAGGCTAAAGGCAAAGCACTTGATAGAAACAAGCTATAGCTAAACCTATTAATCCTGCACCGTGCACTGGTCATAATCCAATAATTTTGTTTTGTTTTGAGGCTGATTAAGTTAGGCCGTAACAGTAGCCTCAGGGTTCGTACGGGTCAATGGAAAAACCTGGAAAGTCATGGAATTTTTATTGGGGGGCTATCTTGTTGTTCCAAGGCCTTGAAAGATCATGGAAAATCTATTTTTCCATAGGGGGGGGGGGGGGGGGGGAGGGGGGGGTGACACAAGTCCATGGAAAGTCATGGAATTAGTCAAAATGTGTCAATATTCAATCATTTTCTGAATAAATTAATGTATAATATTTTCAACCATTTATTCTTGTTCAAAGGTGTGTTTTCTTGTTCTTTCGAAAATGTTTATGATTGTCCTTGTAAAAATGATGATTGTTTGAGCTCCCTCGCATCAGCTCGCTGAGGCTGAAGAGCGCGATAATTATGTGTGTATGTACGTGTTCGTGTGTTGTATATCGGAGCATGGGTAACTGTGTGGTGTGATGGGGTTCATGTGCGTCAGTTCAGTGTGTGTGTGTTGTGTTCGCATTGCGCTGGGCCTATGGTGAGTTTGCGTGTCGATCGGTGATATAGATGTTTTAGTTATGATCACAGCACGTGTGTTAATTCAAATTCATTGTTTCAAAATTCCTTAAAGACTCTTTTGCCTGGGCGCAAGGATTTTGACGTTTCTTTTATTTTAGTGGAATTTTTACTGCTATAGTTTTGTGGAAGTAAAATAAGAATGCCAGAAATTGCCGCTTTAAAGATGCTTGGTTTGGATCCAGAGTATGCGAATTGGATTTTGAAGGAAAGCCCGCACCCTGCAAAGAATGTAACTTGGTGTTTTTGACTAAATTCAAGTGTTTCGCAATATGGGGGAAGCAAGCTGTCAAAGAGCCAACATACGAGTCAAAAGCAATCTCAAAGCTCAACAAACCTGGTTAAGTGTATATTTTGTACATAAATTTAACATTTTTATTAGCAATAAATTCCAAAGTATTGATTGATATCAAAGTTAGCGCCGCAACTACCTAGCAATTTTTACCGCCACGTGGCCCTGGTTTACCTACGCTATAACGCCGGAAATCGTCCCCGGCGCTCTACATTCACAAAACCGTACGCCCACTCGCGCTCCGCTGGTTACTTCCCGGCCCGCGTTGCTAGTATAGAGTGATGGATCGGTGCAGCTCTGATTTCGAATAATAAATGACTTGACTTTGAATAATCATGTTTCAGAAAAAACCAGGGTGAACTGTTCTATTTTGATTCTGTCTTTTACAAACGTTCCCCGTAGATTTTTAATTTAAAAGATTAAAAAAAAACAAAAAACAAATTTGATCGAGATCTGTGTCTATAGAATGACTAAACTTTTTGTTAGTTTGCTTATTTAATGGAAAATACCTTTGCCCAAGATTGGGCAAGAACTGTTCTCATGTATTTTTATTTTTTTTTGTCAGATAATAAAACTATCAAGCAGGCAGGGTCAATACTCTTTTGATTTCTTTACTTATCTCTGGGACTTAACCACACCTTGGCTACTTGATTTTTTTTTTTTTTTTTTCGAAGGGGAGTATCAATACCTGATAGTGTAAGATGTCGTGATCATTAGGCCAAGTTTACCATGCCACGATGACATCAAATTCTTACCAAGCAGGATTTAGTTTTTCTTATTTGATATTTCAAAATGGGTTTTATGAATAAACCTAAGAATATAAGGCATTTTATTATTGATTTTACTTGCAATATTTTTTTATATTATTTAAACATTTTCATGTTTTTTTTTCCTTCTAGGTTCGTCCTACACTTAACAACTTCTTCACTGGCAAAGAATGCTGGAAGTTCATCAGTTTGTGTGTCATCTAACAGATGCAACCACCAGTACTGCTCA
>CALNVZ010003430.1:29422566-29446430 GCA_940671915.1 Paracentrotus lividus | reverse complement strand
CAATAGGGATGTCCACACAACAGCAAAAGCCACTAGAAGGTTTCCACTTCACTGTATGGATGTAGTCACCCATGCATTTACAATGCAAACAATAACCCATGCACTGCTTACTCAATAATACACAGGCAGAAGGAATAGCAAATTTTTCTATAAAAAACAGCTTTCGAAATTGTCATTTGGCCAGTGGTAAATATCAATCATTTTTATTCCTAATTGGTCAGTTTTCTTCCTTAGAAAATACCTCAGCAGGTGATCAACTTTTCCTGTTGAAAAAATTGATATGAAAACAACTACAGCGTGTTCAAAGTGATGCTTGTGTGTGATGTGTGTTATGACTGAATTTCTCATGATTGGAATAGATTCAGATAAGGAAAAGTGGATATCTATAAAATGTAACTATTTTTTAACAAAAAATGTATTGGGGTGAAAAACACAGAAAACGTTTACCACTGGCCATTTAAGTTTTAAATTACTTACCCTCTCCAACCACTCAGCTCTGAGCCACACCACCATGAAATAGCCTATTGTCTAGGTGTTCCTATTGAAACATGCCCTATGGAGTATTTTTCCACGGTGGTCATATTGGATCACATACGGTAACATACCTGTCAAACCATCAGTTTTGTACTGCCATAACTTTTTGTATAATCTACTCATACGCCTCAATTATGTTACTATAATCTCATTTCATGTTGATGACACACATAGAAAATGTTTGGTATGATTTGGTTGAATAAATCAAAGACAAAAGGACCATAAACTTGAGCTTTTATTGCATTTTCTGGCTTTGTCTGCACTTGTAAAAGTGTTCTAGCAGCTCATTGGTAATCTGAGACACTCTTTGGGTCATATCCTTGAATGGAACATCCAATTGTGATAATTCAACTACCCAAAATCTTTCTTTTAAAATGCTCTATCCAATAAGCCTAGCAAAAACAACTTAAAAATAACTTAAAATTTTAGTGGACATCCCTACTACCAACTCGCCCTGGCAAGCTAAAGTTATAAAGACTATGTCTTGTATCATAATCATGTAAGTTTGGGACAAGGTTAAAGTTGAGGCTAATATAATGATTTGCTCTCGAGTGATAAATTTTATGTGCGTGGTGCAGTATTAGTTGTTTTGATCTTTGATTTACATCAAGTAGACCAGATGCAGAGAGCTCTCTGTAACCAACATGTGATATTGGGCCTAAACAATTAATGAATCTTACCATCTTATTTTGTATGATTTTCAACTTCTTTTGATCTAATTTGCCTAAATTAGAAAACCACGCAGCGTTAGCATAATCAAATAAGCATTGAATGAGAGTAAAACATAATATACGCCTTGCATGTAGATTCATACAATTTTGATATCTATACAGAAATTTCAAACGGGAGTTTGCCTTCTTTACAATAGATTCTACTAAAGAAGAAAATGAAACCTTACTATTTAATTCGATGCCTAGATACTTAACGGATTCTTTCTTCTGAATGATTTGATCTTTGTAAGCTACGTTGAATTCATCTTCTTTTTTCTTATTACTTTTGTTGGAAAACAAAATACTTTCTGTTTTACCCAAATGTAAAGATAGCATATTATCTGTCATCCAATTAACACATATTGACATTTCTTCGCTGAGTTTTTTCTCAACAAGTTTTGGGTTAGAACTTGAAAAAAGTAACACTCTGTCATCAGCATAAAGTACACAAATACTCATATCATTAATATAACTCGTAAATAGGATCGGGCCTAAAATGCTTTCTTGTGGAACACTAAAAGTTATTGGTAGTAATCTGGAGTATACATCATGAAACGATACCATCTGGTGTCGATTTGATAAATATGATCTGAACCATGCCAAAGTTTTGATGCTGAATCCCATTACTTTTAACTTAGTCAATAATATCTCGTGATTAACAGTATTAAATGCCTTTTGTAGGTCAAGAAGCACCATACCAACGTAGTTTCCATATGATGTTTCGGTCCTCACATAATCTGTCAAATGAATTAGACATGTTTCGGTTGAATAGTCATGTCTAAAGCCAGATTGAAAATCATATATGATACTTTTTTTTCTTTGTAATATCTTTCAAGTTGAACATGAATAGATTTTTCAAAAATTTTGGAAACAACACTTAATACACTTATTGGTCTATAATTTCCAACTTCTGTCTTGTCTTTCTTTTTATACAATGGCGTTACTTTGGCTATTTTCCTGACATCTGGAAAAATACTCGTTCTAATACTTAGATTTATTATACTACACAAAGGTCCATATATATACTCTTAGCCGCATCTTTCAAAAATTTAGCGGGAATCATGTCTAATCCAGTACCTTTAGATACGTTTAATTTGCGCAACTCGTAAAACACATATTGCTCACTTACTGGTGATAACACAAAACTATTTTCGAGTACACCTTTTTCTTTATAAAAGTCACGAATACAATGATTATCTGCATTGAAAAGATTATTGGATGGTGGTAGTTTTTTAACCAAGTTTGCAGCAACATTTGTAAAATAAGAATTGAATTCGTCAGCGATTGTCAGTTTGTCATGACATAATTGGCCATCGACACGAATGACAGACTCTTGTTCTTTAGTTTTCTTATTTTTCAATCCCAAGTTTTTCAAATTCTTCCAAAGCTTCCTCGAGTCTTGCTTATTTTCTTCTATCTGGTTTTGCAAGTACTCGAGTTTAACTTTTCTTTGAATCAAATTTCGTAATGATCGATATTTTTTGGAAAGCGTTTCGTCATTCCTATCTTTCTTCCAATTTTTGTAAGCTATGTTTCTCTCTCTAATTAGGCACAGAATATCTTTGTTCATCCACATCTCTGTTCTTTGTTTAATCCTAACCTGTTTACGTGAAGCAATCATGTTTATAATTGAGGTCTTGAAAAAATGAACAAGCTATATTTCCATTAGTATAATCAGTTATTAGTGACCAGTCAACGAAAGATAGTTGATTATTAAACGCTTCTTCGTTATAATTTTTCAATGATCTTAAAGTAATTGTTTAATGCAGTCCAATAGCAATTTTAGTACTTTTCCTAGTGCAATAGGTGAAGGAATGATCTCTTATACCAAGATCAATTGTACCGTGCTGACTGATATTATTTATGTTGCTACATATTACGTGACCCAATAAAGATGAGCAAGTCAGCGTGACTCGAGTAGGTTTATCGATAAGCATAACATAAACATTCAACAACTCGCTATATTTTTTAGACAATGGAGAGTCGCGAAGTAGACATATATTCATATCTCCTAAAATGATAACTTCATCATCTTTTCTTATATTTTCTAGAGAATATGATAACACAAATCTTTGGGGGTCTATACAAAACACCCACAACAATTGGTTTTGATCTTGGTAAAAGTACATTAATCCACAATGATACAATATCATCAGTTGGTATATCAGGATTATATTGAAAGTGATATCATTCCTAATATACAAACACCACCTCCGGATCTTGAAGTTATGACATTGCATTTTTACCCGGAACACATTGTAATAACAAAGCAAATAGACATATCTCGATGCCACACATGAATACTCGAATATAATTATAACTTTCATATTTCGATGGTTATCATAATATTTTGGTGAAAATCAAACGATATAAGAAAACGTATCAAATTATATAATTGCAATGACTCGTGTTGTGATTGTGTTGCCACGTTGCCAGGTTTGAAAATAGGCTTAAAAGTGCAACCGTACTATAGTACTGCCAACAGTATTGATCACTGAGTGATAATAGGACATCAAACATGTTGTCAAATAGAAGGGCAATCTGGCAAGGCTAAATAGTATTAATTAGATATATATTGGTGTCTGAAAATCGTTTTATTGCTGTCGGTCCGCTAACTGGAGTTAAAGTATATTCTTATATATTTTTTTGCTACAATTTTACTAATTATAATAAGCTGGCGACTCGCCTGACAAACACTCAACTAATTGTATAATAAGTAAGATAGAATGAGACGTATAATGTGATTTCATGTGACAATATATTGTTTTGTTTTCTTATGCTTTGCCTACATGCACATAGGTGATGATATTTTGTTGGATAATTTGGCGCATTGTTCATTGATTTACCTTACAATATTTTTTATCACTTTTTAACAGGTATTTCTTCATTATTCAAACGAACCGGTGTAAAAATCTCTATATATACAGTGCGTATCAATAAAAAACGGGACAGTTTTGAAAAGTCTGTTCAAAATTCTTTTAAATTATTATGTCTATATTTTGATATTAATAGATGCATCTGAAAGTCTGTATCTTTCAATTGCATTTAAATATGAAGTTTCGTTCATGCGCGTACACAAGAACAGTTTTGTCGGGGCTCAAAAAACGGCTTTGCGCACAAAGGAAGAATTGAGATAATTACGATCATCAGAACTCTGTATATAGCAGTCTTCCTCTCAATCTTGCTTTCTTTATCTTTCTGCCAACCTTTTCTCTATTTTTCGAATTACTGAGATTTGGAAAAATCTACTTACTTCAAAGCATTTTTATACTTAATAGGTTTTGTTTTCATTCTTAATATTTTATCCTACTTTTTTACAACAAATATCTTTTAAACTTTATTTTTGTCTCACCCATAAGAATAGGGATTGTTTGGTTGTCTTATATTGAATTGTTTATTTTGATTGATTGATTGATTGTATTGCCTTGGTAATTTGTTTCGTTCATGCTTCAGGCGTGAGGTTATGAAAAAAAAATAAAAAAAAAAAAAAAAAAAAAAAACAACACTTTGGTTTAAATTTAAAGGGTAATTATTTATTCTGAATCATTATTCTGAATCAGGTACTCCCATTCGGATTGATTGTTACTTTTCAATGGTCATTACTTATGTTAGTCGTTTGAGTCGATTTCCTATGATTCTTCCAACGATTTAATCAGTCATTTGAACAATCAATCAAAAAGTAATCGATCAATCATTCAAAGAAACAAATGCATTAATCAAACGATAATTCATTCAAAATGGTCAATCTATCAATCCTTCATTCAATCAATCGATCAATTAATAAATCAATCCATCAATCAAACAATCAAACGAACAAACAAAGCAATCATTCAATCAAATAATCAACCAACCAACCAACCAAATCCCCTTGTCTTGGGTTGACAATTTTCTTCTTTTTTTTAGTTTGAAGGAATATTCAATGCCAAAAGATAACATGTTAACATGTGAAGAAAAAAAAAACAAACAAAAAAACAAAAAACAAACAAACAAACAAACAAACAAAAACAATTCAATTAGATAAATAGCTTTGTTAATGAATTTTGATAGCATAATTCGATAATAATGGTAAAGATAATGAAAGGGTTAAGAGTAAGTCTGCTGATTAGCAAAAAGTCTGATGATCGTATTTCTCATTTTCTTCCATTTTGTGCGCAAGCCTTTTTTTTGAGCCCCCGACAAAAACGTTCTTTGTGCGCCCAAGCATGAACGAAACTTAATATTTTAAATGGCATTTGAAAGATAAGACTTCAGAGCATCTATTAATATCAAAATATAGACATAATAATTTAAAACGAAATTTTGACAGACTTTTCAAAACTGTCCCGTTTTTATTGATACACCCTGTATATATATATATGTTATATGTCCCTCGTTGAAACATTACAGCACACAAACACGGCTGTATAAAACTTTCAATTTCAATTTGAGTGATTATGGGAAAACCATTACCATCAGATATACAGCGAAAGTGTATTGCAGTGATGTGTGTACTTATACCGAGTAATATAACTGACAGCCTTTCGGTTACGTGAATTGAAAATAATGATTGATCAAAAAGCAATTTCGTTCCACAAAAGAGAGAGGTTTGTACCGTTGTGATGTAATTTCAATCAGATCGTCATGTACCATATACCACTATGATCGGGAGAAGAGCCTTTTTCGTAAAGATATGTTAAAGATGATGACATCAGGTATGCTTTCAGTGATCTTACCCTCTGTATAAAGTAAATAACACGATGACCCGTTTTACAAACATATTTATATTAAATTCCATAATGTACATCATTTTTATTATTCGATTTGTGATATAAATATAATTCTTTTACAGGAAGCTACCCAATAAAAGGATAAATTAACTTTGTTGAGGATTTTTAAAATCTGAGCTCTGGGGTCCTCAATGCTGTCGGTAAATGTAATAATGGGTCAAGAGGAAACCCTGAAAAATTAATTTGCTAAGCATCATTACATGCTTTGCAACAAGTAAATAAAAGCGAGTAATTTCCCTCCATAATGTAGTGTTATTAGCGTACCCAGGTATGTTTATGACTATTGTGATATTCAGTCATCAATATCTCAGCAATTAAACGACCATTGAGCTTCAAATTCTTAGGCGATTCTTGTCTGACCTAAAGTTCGGTAGAGTACTTTCAGTTTTAGATCTCGAATGAAGTTTAAAAATCCTTTTTAGTATGATCAATCAGATTGATTACACGTTGGTTATTATAAAAAGTTGTATGAAATATGGGAATGGGGAGGTAATGGAAGATAATATGGAACATGATATCTTATATTTTTTCCAATATAAAATAAGATTGCAGATTCTGTTTTATACAAGTTTAGACCATCACAATGACAAACACTTTTAGTGAAAGAATAGTTTCATTTTCAGTGTTTATTTTGATTTCAATTGTCCTTGATTATATACTGCGTATGGTAATTGAAACCAAGTCAATATTTGTCCTTTTCCGTGGTTGACATAAAAAAAGGAGATTTGTGGTAAAAAATAAAAAACAGAAAATAAGTAAATAAAATTATGCCAATGAAGTCATTGACCGTGAACAGAAACAAAGCCGTATGGTGAAGGATATCACTGAAATGAATCCATTACTCATTGTTGACCTAATCGTCCTTTTTAAATAGTCATTGAAATTAACAATGGAGAATCAATTAGTTGTGTGGTCGGAGGCACGAAATGGGATTATTGTCCCGTGTAGAATCAGAATTCAAAAGATTAATTATCATCAAATTATTTCAACCTCTTGTTATTTTGTGGTGGAATGTGAACCAGAACTATATCAATAATTATAGGGCGTTTTGTTTGTGTCTCATTTCATATTGCTGGAAATGGGAGCAAGTAAATTGTATTGTATATGTTTTATTGCCGAAACCGACCTATTTCCTAACCCTCTAAAGCTGTTAATTTATACAAGCTTAAAGATATATAAGATAAGAGAAATAAGAGGAAATTGATATAGTAGACAAATATATAATTTGTCAATGATACAATAACGAAATAGAAAAGGATCAAAATAATGACAAAGACAAACGTGCACATACATCCGTTAATTTTATACATTTTATATCGGCTTTGTACTGTACCGCTCCCCAATTCCTAGTATAGGTTACATGTAGTAGTCTCTTTGATCAATTCTAGGTTACAAACTAAGTATTGGATACCCAATGAAATAGCAAGCTTTAAATCTACTCGATTTGATATCGTGTGTTTCATGACATTCATTTCATGTCTTTACATGGCGCGGTGGTATTTTCCTCGACCTGGAAATCAATTTCCATTTCCATGTTGTTTGCAAACCAACTCAAACCCACCCTCACATTGCGCCCAGACTTCACAAGCAATCGCAAACTGCTACCCTGCATAGCGCCACGAAAATCTCATATGTGAAGTGTATCGGACGTTTGAACCACGAGAAAATTGCAGGGACGCAAACAGTGTTTTTGGATTGGAAATTTTTGGCTCGTGTGGGATGATTTTGGGAGATGTATGTTGAGCACGTTTCATCGGTGCAGAATTGGCGGGAAGGAAGAAAAGAGATAATTTAGATTGAGGACTGAAAAATAAATTGAAACTGAGCTTGTGTCTGAATGCATGGAATAATATATATGGCTCGGTGTCGTGATTGAGGTTCATAATATAGGTTCCTACGATAGAAGAACGTTATGGAAAACTTTAATGTAGCAATAAATTTGAACTTGGGATAGTGCTTCCCATTATGAACCAGATAAGTGCACCCAACCCCCCGCCAAAAAAAAAAAAATTTCTTCAAAAATTTAATCGCTTAATTTATTTGGAAAAATATATCAATAATAATTATTATCTGATAGTTTTGTGGGGAAAAAAACTTGAGCAAATTAATGTTGTATAGGCCTAGTGCTTTGTGTTTTGCCCTGCAATATAATGGTTCTGTGAGTTCTGTTATTGTTCAAGCAGTCCAGTACGAACTAGCAACCTTGTACAGCGCTACCTCAAGTCCTCAACTACTCGATTCTGCCCTGATTCCTAACCCATAATGCAACATCCTGAATAGTATAGTCTTATAATTCAGGCCCATTTGAATGAAAACACACTTTTTGACTACTCAATGAATTAACACTATGATAATTATTTTGCCAAGTATCAAAACACATATTTTCCCCCTCGAAACATTTTAGTTTTCCAATACAAATTGCATGTTAGGTTAATTTATACACTGTTTTGCTAATGGTTATCTTAAAAGGTATACATTAAGTCTAGCTATTTATACCACACAGTCAATGAGAGTTTTGCTCACTTCGCTCTTTCAGTTTCACAATTTCTTGAATCACAAACAAAGACAAATGCGTTTGCAAACTTCTGATTGCATTGCAAACTGCACATTGACATACCAGGTTCATAAAAGATAAGCCATTTATTCTTCATTCTCTGTACAGGAAATCATACAAAATGCTATGGATGAAATTAATTATTCAATAACTTGAAACAAATAGGTGCAGATTTCCTGGTCTTCAAACGACATGTCATTTCATGACACACGCAAAGCGCACCTGTCTTTGTCTACCCAAACTGTTTTATTAGCATGAATAGATAGAAGTCTTGAAGCGTACTTCTTTTTTCTTTGATCTGTCCTAAATTTGGCTGACAAACTGACAGCTTCTGCGTCTCAGTACAGAAATATATGGAGCAAAGCTGCCAAGAATTAGCATACATTGACCTCACTACGATAGATACACAATACAACAATCAGAGACGTGCAAATTTGTTGTTCATGTTGATGTAAACAAAGTACGTTTGGAATAACAAGGTGATAATTAGATTTTCAAAGTCGTTTGAATTACCTTCCTGTACATAAAATAGACTGATTTTTAAATGAATAATTACTCGAAGCTAAGTTTTATTATACGTAGCTGCATCGCAAATTAGTGGTTAAAAATATTCGGTGTAGTCATTCTGACGAACACCCCTGCCACAACAGCGACATCCAAATACCCCCCACCCCCCGTATCAGGGCAACTACCTATTTTGACAATTACCCCCAGGACAACTAACCCCACCCCGTCAGAAATAGGGTTAGGGTTAGGGGATAGATTTTGGCGGGGGTAGTTGTCCGTGGTAATTCTAGGGGGCACTGTTCTAGAATCCCCACCCCCTCTTAAATGTCAAAGCGTTGACCTGATTCGCTCTTTTTATTACGCGTGAAGTGATTTCCTCTACGTCACATCCACTGGACATACACAGCCAATATTCCTAAATGCATGATTGTTGCATGATATTATACCAGTTACTAGGTACAGTTTTGTATGAAATAAACAATATTCTTGGAATCAAGTTGTGGCAAGCAGTCTGCATTTCCGAAACAATATTAGGGGTTTCACATTTTGATTCCCTTTTATGAATTTAAAAGGAATGTGTCGTCGAATAAAAAAAAAAATGTCGAGCTAATAGGCTTCTAAAAAAAATATCTAGGGCTGACAATACGTTGTATGTTCAAAATGATATCATTTTGCTGTCATAAATATTCATTATCGTAGTAGACCAATGTTCAGTTATATTCTTCAGGAAATCTTCTGAAAATAAAATGCCCTATCGAAGGGTAAATTATATTAATGATAACTAATAAATAAGTGAAATCTAACGGTGTGTGTTAAACTTGTTAATTATCTCTTAATGGCATATCCGAATCCTTATTACGGTCTATTTACCAGCACGTACAGCAGTAGTGCGGGACTGTATGCAATGAAATGATGGATATCGCATCATACTTACGACCATTACACACACCAAGCACCGTGTCAAGACGGTTAATATTTCAAGTGGAACCTTGAAATATTAATTTCTAAAGGGGATGCATGAATTCCCCTAGCAATACACTGTATATGCATCGAGGCATCGGACCATGCAAGTCATGCCATCTTACATGAGCTACGTAGAAGTTGAATGTAGACATTGTAGAAATGTGGCGAATGATATGTTGATTTTGAGAAGTTCAGCAATTTGGTTTTAGTACTGTTACCGTGATTCTGGTTGTGTTTTTTTTTTCCGGCATGAAACATCAATTGGAAATCATTCAAATGATTGAAAGGAGAGTCAGGGGCCGGCGGAAGCGATTTTTGAAAGGGAGAGGCTGAACCAAGTGAGGGGGGGGGGGGGGCTGACAGGCTAAAATCACAATGTATGCTCATTTTTGCATTTTTCGTACACGTGCTGAAAAAAGTGGGGGGGGGTGCCCGGCTGCACGCCCCAGACCCCCCCCCCCCGGCTCCGCGGCCCCTGGAGGTATCTATAGTAATAGTACGGACTGATTAGCCGATAACTGGATGTACGTGGAACTAATATTATTGTAAACCTTCTAGGTCTTTAAGGTTTACATGTATAGCTATTGAATCTTTAATTATGATGTACTACACAATAATATTGACACAATTGAAATCATATTGTGGGATTCAGTGTTTTAGACTGAAAACGAAAATGGGATTGGATGGATAGAAAATCATCAAACAGTTCAACTCAGAACGCCAACAGACATACAAGATTCTCAGCCGAGAAGGAGGGGTGGCCTTTATAGTTTTTCTTTACTGTTATTCAGCTTACATACTCCTTAACGACGTAATACATACTATGTGATGACCAGACAAATTCACACACTTATTATTCACATCCCCATGTAATCTCTATTACTTTTCATGCACTCACGGTAGCTTTCTCGTTCCATTTTACCCCCATTCGTTTATGATCCATCTCATGTAATCGTTTCCTTGGCTTGCCAATTTCGACATATTTCACCTCATGAAATTATCTGAAATTATTGTTGGTTGCCCTTTCTTTTGTCAAGTAAATACCCAATGAACAATAGATGATACAAATGTTCAACTTTATAAATCAAACAGTCCTAGATGAAGACTACATCCATACCTCTATTTTTCGCACCTGCAGCCGGTGAATGGAGGGATTGACTATTCTTGACGTCATGAAAAGGTGACAATTTGGTCCGAATTTGAGCATTTCAATCAGTGTGTACATTGACGATTTGTGTATTTAAAAGACCAGACAATCCGCAGACTGAAATCCCAAATGGGTCCAAAAATCCGCGTCATCCCGTCAATTTCAACACAAAACTGAAATGCAAACCCCTTTTATCGTGCATTCAACGACGATTTTTGGAAAGGTTTTTTTAATTTGAAAATTATATTAATTGCTTTTTAGGGAAATGAAAATGTAATCCATGAAAGTAAACCTACAGGTATACAGTAGGCCTATACACTCAAAGAAAACAAGGTTCCAATGAGCACATTTTATTTTTTGCCACTATAGTAGCACCCTTTTGGGTGCCCATTGGCACTTTTACCATGAAAGGGTATACTGACCAGCACCCCAGAATCCTTGGGCACGCCCTTTTAGGAATCCGCTATTTTGGCATAATCGAGCAACCGTAAAGGTGCTGAAAAACTTGTTTTCTTGTGTGTGATATTATTTTGAATAAAAATTAAGTTTAAGTATCATGTTTTGCTTTTTAATTGTTCAGATGTATTTATTTGATAAACATCGGAAGTCATTTAGATTATCTGTGTCGAGTTTTATACCGCGTATAACGAAACGACTGCAGCATCTTGTAAATGGTGATGCTGGCGGCTTCATCTGAATGCATCTTTTTTTTTTTTAAATTGAGAATCTTCATTTTGATTAAAAATTTGGTTTTCAAGCATCATGTTTTGCAATTCAATAGTTCAAAATGCATCCAGGTCATTCGATAAACATCGGAAGTCATTTAGACCGTCAGTGTCGTGTTTTATATCGCGTAATGACACAACTGCATGTTGTAAATGGCGATGCTGGCTGCTTCATCTAAATGCCTTCATCAGAAGCGATGCCCCACCAACAGGTTAAATCGGGCATGATTTATGGTTGTGACATTTATGATATGGTCTGGCATTGACCTGTAGAGTCATCATAGGTATGCAACATCTGTGAAATAGATAGATGCATGCCACATGTCAGTTTATTCGAGGCACATTTAAGATAAATATGTTAATGAACTTGGCGGTTGTTGTCTAGTCAACCTTGAAAAAGTCGTGTTTTTATTATTATGCTCTATGTTTTCAGTCATTTCCGAGTTATTGTAGAAAACTTCCTTCATTTTTTTGAAAAAAAGACGTATTCAGAATAAGTTTTGTACCGCCTCAGGGAGCTGCTGACACACTTCAAGTGACTTTAAGTCTGAAATCATGGATTTTTAGTCATGAAAATGAACAATAATTATCGGCATAACAGCAGTTCACGAAATATGGTATTGGTAGAATATATATGTTTTAGAGGTAGTACGATTAGAGATGGTATATAAACTTTATAGGTATGCCCCTAGATATACATGTATAGATGTTCAAGGTAACATTTAAGTCATCCCAAGATATAGATGAAGCTCAGGTTTATTTGCATTAATAAATCGAATAATTCTCACTCCATAATGCAAATGCGAGTTACAGTTATTTCCAGACCACTCGAATTATTCAAATGTAATGAAGTAAAAGGTATGCCTGTAGCTCTCTTGCGATGCACATGTATATCGCTTGCGGTACCTCATCGCTCGCACCAAGCAACCTGCTTAACTTGTTTTCTCGCATAAATTCCCGCCACTGGGCTCAAGTGGCGGGAAATTGAAGAATTTACCATCTCAGATGTAATGAAGCAGATTTCTTAACATTTGATCAGCAACCTTAATTTAGATGAAGTTTGGAGTCTCATGTTAGAGTGATCGGGAGATTTATTTTGGGTGGTCGTCACATCTTGGGGCATCTCCTGGAGAATCTGAATGATGGGAAATGTAAGAAGTAGTTGCATTAGAAGAAGTTGATTAAGATGGAGATGACGATTGGGGTTTAGAGCAATGTTACCTTCTAAATTCATGGATGACATGGAGATGGAACATTGGTGAAGGAGATATCCTAATAGTCCTTATACAGTGCGTTTCAAATAAAAGATAATCCATTTTTTTTTAGGGGATATATTCCCAGCTCATCCATTTTAGATATTTATTTCTTTCATATGATTAAAGACGAACTCTCCACCTTTCCAAAGATACCTTTCTTGAATCCTAAATGTAAAGCATAATTGAGTAAATTGCAAATGAAAATTGCAGGTACAGAGTCAATTTTCCAAGTTTTAAGAAAATAAAAGAAGACTGAGTGGATGCTTTCAAAGGAGTCACAGATCATTGCACGTAATCCTATTCAATGCTCTGGGACATCAGGGACAGCATTCACTCAGTCTTCTTTCATATTCTTAAAACTTGGAAAAATTCAACCTTTACCTGCCAATTTCTTTTGCAATTTATTCAATTATGCGTTAGATTTATGATTCAAGAAAGGTATTAAAAAGGTGAAGAGTTCGTCTTTAATTATATGATCATGATGATAAAAATAAATATCAAAAATGGATTAGCTGGGAATATGGCCCCTTCAAAAATGGATTACCTTTTATTTGAAACACACTGTACAGCATTGATCAAAATGGCTAAACTTTTTTTTTAAAATAAATAAGTGCCATTATCATACTCTGATAAGGTGTATGTATTCACATTTCAAACACCTACTTCCTCTTATAAATTTTTACAATAACTTTAAAGAAGATGAAATGAACTAAAGGTTGGGTCTCACCCGAGGAGACGTCTTCGAGACTCAGAGACGTCTCAGAGACGTATTCGAGAGGAAAATACTTTATAGATATGAATTATGTCCGATAGTCACGCGACTCCTGAGACGTTGCGCAGACTCAGGAAACATCTCTGAGACGTCTCCGCGACTATTTTCAAACCCATCTCAAACAAGTTGCAAATCCTTCTCAAACTAGTCTCAAATCCGTCTCAAACTAGTCTCAAATCCTTCTCAAACTAGTCTCAAATCCGTCTCAAACTAGTCTCAAATCCTTCTCAAACTAGTCTCAAATCCGTCTTAAACCAGTCTCAAATCCGTCTCAAACTAGTCTCAAATCCGTCTCAAACTAGTCTCAGATCCGTCTCAAACTAGTCTCAAATCCGTCTCAAACTAGTCTCAAATCCGTATCAAACCAGTCCCAAATCCGTCTCAAACTAGTCTCAAATTCCGTTCTCAAATAAAGTCTCAAATCCGTTCTCATAACTAGTCTCAATCCACTCATCAAACGTGTTTCAGGGCCAGGAATAGATATGACATCAGTCAATCGATTATATCAATGCTTTCAAATATACATTCATTATCATGATTTGATTGCATCAGATACCCTCATAAAAGTCTTTGAGAACATTGAGACCGATGAAACACATGTCCAGGAGTAAAGTGATAAAAAATAGGTTGGCCAGGTTATTTGAATATCTCATGAGTCGGTTACCGGTTCCCGTTTCTAAAGTTACATGGTGTTTTCAACTGAAGTTGCATAAACAACATTGAGTTGGATTGCAGGAACATCTCCCCCGGAGACAACTCCCCGGTGGAAGATGTCCTGATACGGTGAAAAAGGAATAGTCTCCGACATGAGACTTGGACTTCATCATGATGACCTAATAAAACCATTAAATTGTGTATCATATTGACAAACTGACATATTCATACATGCCGTAACCATGGTAACCACTCTTTTTTAATATAAATCTTTTATTTTCTTATTGCGTTTCTTGAGATTATAATGTGAAACAATAGTTAAAGTTGTATGAATTCCAAGTTTTGTTTAAGAAAATGTGTATCTGAAAAAAATACATGTATGGGGAAATATAGTTTCAATTCAATAAGTTTATTTAGTGATTACGAATGTAACCTCAATGAAAATCAGGAATAATGTCATACGTTATATGACGTACTTGGTTGCAAGGGAATACAATTGTTATTCATGCTTGTGGTATAGTTTATATCATTTTAAGGGATATATTATTTCATTGCGGGATTGTATAATCATGGACGACCATGGTTCAAAGAAAGGAACATTCAAGCGTTTTAAAGATATACAAGCAGGTTGTGGTGTATCGATATAGCCTCAGTCAATTCCAAGTCGACCACTAACTTCTCATTCGCTGTAACGTATTCATCCGTTCGGTATGGGGTCGGTGTAGGGTCGTTCTATCTGGTTCGAATGCGTCATTCTGTTAATGAACGAAGACGTCAGACGAGGATCTGTGGTATTGATTACAAGGTTCGTGATCCGAAACCACCACTTGAGACGTTGTCTTGAATCTCAAGTCTCACTTGTAGAAGTGGAATTCAAGAATGCATAACTAATTTCGGAAGTCCAGCTTGCTCTCCGCCTAAGCCCATAAGCATTACCCAGACTTTGTATAAATCTCGTATATCCGTTACCATGACGACGAGATTTGCTAAGCGTCCTTACTCTAATACCACCAAGGTTCTTCCATTTGCATTAAATTCCAGAGGCCCCCTTTCAAAATCAATTATAAATGTAGGTTAAGATATTGCCACCATTTCAATATGTAACGTGCTTGCCTCCAGATCTTGATCACTTCTTATAAGCAAAGAACGCAGCAACCTAGTGATTTTAAACATGGCCAAACTTCTGTACCTCGCATAGATATTTTTCTCATAAAATTCATTTCATTTAGGATGCTCATTGATTTAATACAAGTAATCAGTAAAGTCGTTCATTATACAGTCTGTGTAAAAAAAAAAAATGGTACAGTTGGGAAAAATTTATTTAGGTTGAAATCTTCTCAAATGATGTGTAAATGTGGTACCAACTTAAAGCCAAAAGATTCTTCGTACTGATGCACTTTGTTTTGTATGATTTGCTTTTGTAAAACAAAAGTTATGCTAAATTTTGTTCGATAAGCTAATCGAAATTACACTCCTCTATTGTTTCGGTGCGCTGAATTCATGGCTATTATGTGCGAAACCCATAGAAAAGCATGCGCAAATTACATTTTTCTTGATTATAGAAAACTGGTCATATCTCAAGATCTACAGCACGAAATGGGATGAAAAAAATTGCAGAAGAAAGCCTGATTTTTCTTCTTAATGGAAATATCATACACTTTTATAATGTGATTAATTTTCATACTAAAAAAAAAAAGGGGGTCTGAACCAGGCTAAAAATCACAATGTATGTCATTTTTGCATTTTTCGTACACGTGCTGAAAAAAGTGGGGGGGGGGGCTGCAGCCCCCAGCCCCCCCCCCCGGCTCCGCGGCCCTGGATACGGTAATCTATAGTAATAGTACGGACTGATTAGCAAACGAATAACTGATGTACGTGGAACTAATATCAGTATTGTAAACTTCTAGGTCTTAAGGTGAATGTATAAGCTATTGAATCTTTAATTATTGATGTACTACACAATAATATTGACACAATTGAATCATTATTTGTGGGAATGTCGTGTTTTAGACTTGAAACACGAAATCGGGGATTGGATATATGGATAGAAAATCATCAAACAGTTCCAACTCAGAACCCAACAGACATTACAAAGATTCTCAGTCCGAGAAGGAGGGGTGGTCCTTTATAGTTTTTCTTTTACTGTATCGGCTTACATATCCTTAACGACCCCGTAATACAATACTATCTGCAGGACAAATTACACACTTAATTAATTCACATACCCCAGTAATCTCTATACTTTCATGCGATCACGGTAGCTTTCTCGTTCCATTCTACCCCATTCGTTTATTGATCCATCTCATGTAATCGTTTCCTTGACTTGCAATTTCGACATCATTTCACCCTCATGAAATTATTCTGAACATTATTATTGTTCTGCCCTTTCTTTGTCAAGTAAATACCCAATGAACAATAGATGTACAATGTTTCACTTTATAAATCAAAACAGTCCTAGATGAAGACTACATCCATACTGTATTTTTCGCACCTGACATCCGGTGAATTGGAGGGACTTGCACTATTTCTGACGTCCATGAAAGGTTGACCAATCTTGGTCGAATTTGAGCATTTCAATCAGTGTGTACATGACGATGTTGTGTATCTTAAAAGACCAGACTCCGCAGACTTAAATCCCAAATGGGTCCAAACATCGCGCGTCATCCCCTCAATTTTCAACACAAAACTGAAATGCAAACCCCTTTTATCGTGCAAATCAACGACGATTTTGGAAAGGTCTTTTATTTGAACAATCTAGTATGTTAATTGCTTTTTAGGGAAATGAAAATAATCCATGAACATAAACCTACAGGTATACAGTTAGGCCTAACACTCAAAGAAAACAAGGTTCCAATAGCACTTTATTTTTTGCCACTACATAGTAGCACCCTTTTGGGGCCCTTGGCATTTTACCCTGAAAGTGTATCTGACACCCAGCACCCAAATCCTTGGCACGCCCTTATCTAGGAATCCGCTATGTTTGGCATAATCGAGCAACCGTAAAGGTGCTGAAAACTGATCATTTCTGTGTGTACTATATTTTGAATAAAAATTAGTTTAAGATTCAGTGTTATGCTTTTTTAAATTGTTCAGAGATTATATTGATTAAACATCGAGCATTTAGATTATCTGTGTTCGAAGTTTTATACCGCTCTCCGTATAACGAAACGACCTGCAGCATCCTTGTTATCGGTGATGCTGGCGGCATTATCTGCAAGCATCTTTTTCTTTGTTTAAATTGAGAATCTTTCATTTGATTAAAAATTTTGTTTTTCAAGCATCATGCTTTTGCAATTCAATAGTTTAAAATGCATCCACGGTCATTCGATAAACATCGGAAGTCCATTTAGGACCGTCGGTGTTCCGTGTTTATATCGGCTAATGACACAACTGCATGTTGTAAATGGCGATGCTGCGCTGCTTCATCTAAATGCCTTCAGTCCAGAAGAAGCGACTGCCCCACCAACAGGCTTAATCGGGCATGATTTATGGTTCGTGACATTATCGATAGGTCTTGATTGACTTAGAGTCTATGGTAGCAACATCTGTTGAATAGAAGCTCCATGCCAAGTCAGTTTATCGGAGGCACATTAGAAAATATGTTAATGAACTTGGCGGTTGTGCTCTAGTCAACTGAAAAAGTCGTGTTTTTTATTAGTATGCTCTATGTTTTCAGTCCATTCGAGTTATCTGTACGAAAACTTCCTCATTTTTTGAAAAAATAAGACGTATTCAGAATAAGTTTTTGTACCGCTCAGCGAGCTGCTGACCACTTCAAGTGAACTTTAAGAGTCTTGAAATCATGCGATTTTAGTCATGAAAAGAACAATAATTATCGGCATAACAGCAGTCACGAAATATGTATTTGTAGAATTACATATAGTCTTCTAGAGTTAGGAACGATTAGCAGATGGTATATAAACTTATAGGTATGCCCCTAGCCACCTATACATGTATCAGATGTTCAAGGTAACATTTAAGCTTAATCCCGAAGATATAGCATGAAAGCTCAGGTTTTTCTGCATTAATAAATCGAATAATTCTCACTCCAATAATGCAAAATGCGAGTTCAGTTATTCCAGACCCACTCGAATTATTCAAATGTAATGAAGTAAAAGGCCTCATGCCTGTTAGCTCTCTGCGATGCACATGTATATCGCTTGACGGTCTCATCGCTCGCACCAAGAACCTGCTTAACCTTAGTTTTCTCGCATATAAATTCGCACCTGGGCTCAAGTGGGGAATGAAGAAGTCTTACCATCTCAGATGTAAGAAGCAGATTTCTTAACATTTGACAGCAACCTTAATTTACGATGAAGTTTGGAGTCTCATGTTAGAGTTCGGGAAGATTTATTGTGGTCGTCACATCTCTGGGCATCTCCTGGAGATCTGAAGATGGAAAATGTTATAAGCAGTGTTGCATTAGAAGAAGTTGATTAAGATGGAGATGAACGTTGGGGTTAGGAGCAATGGTACCTTCTAAATCATGGATGACATGGAGATGGAACATTGCGTGAAGGAGATATCCTAATCAGTCTTACTACAGTGCGTTTCAAATAAAAGATAATCCATTGTTCTTTTTTAGCGGATAATTCCCATCTCATCCATGTTAGATATATTTATTTCTATTTCATCATGATTAAAGACGAACTCTCACTTTCCAAAGATACCTTTCCTTGAATCCTAAATGAAAAGCATAATTGAGTAAATTGCAAATGAAAATTGCAGGTACAGAGTCAATTTTCCAGTTTAAGAAAATAAAAGAAGGACTGCGTGGATGCTTTCAAAGGCAGTCACAGATCATTGCACTAATCCTTATTCAATGCTTGGGACATCAGGGACAGCACTTCACTCAGTCTTCTTCTATTCCTGTAAACTTGAAAAAATTCACCTTTACCTGCCAATTTCTTTTGCAATTTCTTCAATTATGCGTGTAATTTATGATTCAAGAAAGGTAGTTTAAAAGGTTAGAAGAGTTCGGTCTTCTTATTATATGATCATGATTGTAAAAATAAATATCAAAATGGATTAGCTGGGAATATTGCCCCTTCAAAAATGGGATTAACCTTTTATTTGAAACACACTGTACAGCATGATCAAAATGTCTAAACTTTTGTTTTAAAATAAATACAGTGGCCATATCTATACTCTGATAAGGTTATGTATTCACATTCAAACAACCTACTTCTCTTATAATTCTTTACAATAACTTTAAGAAGATGACAATGAATAAAGTGTGGGGTCTCACCCGAGGAGACGTCTTCGCAGACTTGCCAGAGACCGTCTCAGAGACGTATTCGATGAGGAAATACTTTAGTAGATATGAAATAATGTCCGATAGTCCCGACTCCTGAACGTTCGCCAGACTCACGGAAACATCTCTAGAGTCTCCGCCGACTATTTTCAACCCATCTCAAACAAGTTGCAAATCCTATCTCAAACTAGTCTCAAAATCCGTCTCAAACTAGTCTCAAATCCTTCTCAAACTCAGTCTCAAATCCGTCTCAAACTAGTCTCAACATCCTTCTCAACTAGTCTCATTCCAGTTCTTAAACGTCTCAATCGTCTTTCAAACTGTCTCAAATCCGTCTCAAACTAGTCCAGATCCGCTCTTCAAAACTAGTTCAAATCCGTCTCAAAACTAGTCTCAAATCCTATCAAACGAGTCCGCAGAATGCCGTCTCAAACTGAGTCTTCAAATCCGTCTCAATAATAGTCTCAAATCCATCTCAAACTCAGTTCTCAAATCCGATCTCAAACTAGTTCTCAAATTATCTCAAACTAGTCTCAAATCCTATCTCAAACTAGTCTTCCAAAATCCTTCTCAAATAGTCTCAAATCACATCTTCAACACTAGTCTCAAATCACGTCTCAAAACTAGTCTCCAAATCCGTCTCAAACTAGTCTCAAATTCCGTTCTCAAATAAAGTCTCAAATCCGTCCCATAACTAGTCTCAAATCCACTCATCAAACGTGTTTCAGGCCAGGAATAGACTATGACATCAGTGTCAATCGATTATATCAATGCTTTCAGAATATAAATTCAATTATCTGATCTTTATTGATCATATACCCTCATAAAATCTTTTAGAACATTGAGACCGACAGAACACATGTCCAGAGGAAAAGTGGATAAAAAAATAGGTTGGCCACGGTTATTTGAATATCTCATGATGTCAGGTTACGTTCCACGTTTCTAAAGTTACATGTGTTTTCAACTGAAAGATTGGCATAATCAACATTGAGTTGGATGATGCTAGGAACATCTTCCCCCGGAGACAACTCCCCGGTGGAAGATGTCCTGTACGGTGAAAAAGGATTCTCCGACATGAGACTTGCGACTTCATCATGATGACTAAATAAAACCATTAAATTGTGATATCATAATTGGACAAACTGACATATTCATTACATTGCCGTAACCATGGTAACCACTCTTTTAATCATAAATCTTTATTTTCTTATTGCGTTTCTTGAGTTATAATGTGAAACAATAGTTAACATGTTGTATGAATTTCCAAGTTTTGTTAAGAAAATGTTGTATCTTGAAAAAATAATGTAATGGCGGAAATATAGTTTCAATTCAATAATTTGATTTAGTGATTACGAATGTAACCTCACATGAAAAATCAGGAAATACATGTCATACGTTATCATACGTACTTGGTTTGAAGGAGAATACAAATGTATTCATGCTTGGTGGTTATGTGGTTATGATCAGTTTTTAAGGATTATATTATCTTCATTGCGGGATTGTATAATCATGACGACCATGGTTCAAAGAAAGGAACATTCAAGCGTTTTAAAATATACAGCGTTGTGCTGTATCGATATAGCCTCATCAAATTCCAAGTCGACCACTAATTCTCATTCGCTGTAACGTATCATCCGTCAGGTCGTGGTTATAGGTCCGGTGTAGGGTCGTTCTTATCTGGTTTCGAATGCGTCATTCTGTTAATGACGTAAGACGTCAGACGAGGATCTGTGGTATTGATTACAATTCGTGATCCGAAACCACCACTTGAGACGTTGTCTTGAATCTCAAGTCTTCATTGTAGAAGATCGCGATTCAGAATGCATAACTTAATTTCGGAAGTCAGCTGCTCTCCGCTAGCCCATAAGCATTACCCAGACTTGTATAATCTCGTAATCCTTACCATGACGACGAGATTTGCTAAGCGATCCTTACTCTAATACACCAAAGGTTTCTTCAAATTGCATTAAATTCCAGAGGCCCCCTATTCAAAATCACATTAAAATGTTAGGTTAAGATATTGCACCATTTCAATATGTAAGTGTTGCCTCCAGATCTTGATCACTTCTTATAAGCAAAAGAACGCAGCATTCCTTAGTGATTTTAAACATGGCCACAACTTCATGTACCTCGCATAGTATTTTCTCAAAAATTCATTTCATTTAGGATGCTCATTGATTTAAATACAAGTAATCAGTTAAAAAGTCGTTCATTATACAGTTGTTGTAAAAAAAGAAAAATGGTACAGTTCGGCGAAAAATTAATATTTAGGTTGGAAATCTTCTCAAATGATGTGTAAATGTACCGGTACCAACCTAAAGCCAAAAGCATCTTCGTACTGATGCACTTTGTTGTGATGATTTGCTTTTGTAAAACACTCTCATGCTAATTTTTGTTCGACTAAGCTAATCGAAATTACACTCCCTCTATGTTGTCGGTGCGCTTGAATTCATGGCTATTATGTGCGAACCCAAGAAAAGCATGCGCAATTACATTTTTTCAATTGATTATAGCAAAACTGGTCATATTCAGATCTACAGCACGAAATGGGATGAAAATGCAGAAGAAGCCTGATTTTTCTTCGCTTGGAAATATCATACACTTTATAATGTGATTAATTTTTCATACTAAAAAAAAAATGTATTCTCCACTTGTTACATTTTATTTGACACAAGACTGTGGCAGCATCTATAAAAGATATTGCATTTATACACGAATATCAGCGTGTCGTGCCTCTTGTTCCTATACGGAATTCGGGTTCAACATTGCTTTCATCTATTTCTTATTTCTTCTATTAATTATTTAGTGACCCGTTTTATGTAGATTTACCGTTTTGCTTTATACACAAACCCCTTCTTAATCTGTGTACTGTCAAACGAATTGATCTCCTTATATTCTAACATGGGTTCGTTGAAATTAGAGGTTATAGATATTTCGTAAAGATGCAAGTATACAAAGAAGCAAAACGATTGCGTTATAAACCATCTGGTGCTTTAAATCAATATGAACCAGTGTGAGAATCCTTCGCATTTCTTTATACTTATGATTGCTTTACATTTTAAAGGTACAGCTGGTGTTCACGAAAATACAATTCAGTAAATGAATATTTGCTTATCGATAACAATTCAGAACGCTATAAAAAACCATGATAAAGTAGTTACCGATATTACTTTTAAAATGCAAGTCAGTCTTTTGACTCAGTTTCGTCCTTAAATATTTCGATGAAAACTTATGTGTGCTACACCATTTACTATTCAACTGACAGATATTTATTCCTCCGCAGACAGTTTTCCCGATAGGCACTTATGTCTTTGATAATTTAATTCGTCACAAGCGGTCATACAAATCCAATGTATCAAACAATGAGCGTGCTACAAGAAGGCATTATTATCATTATTCATATATTCAAACAGATCTAGTAATTAGCTAGGATATGATAGTGACGAGGAATATGAAGTGCAAACTTATAAGAAAAACATAGCCAAATTTTCCAAGAAATTGTTTGTATAATTATGATTTATATCCACTCATTGGAATGTAATCATCTAAACCCTCCCAAAAAGTTTCCCCGCAAGTGGATTTGGAGCATGATACTTCTTTCAGTACGCTTTAGTTCTTCACCTTATATTCTATACCATTGAAAGATGATTTATTCCCCCTTTTGCAACTATCCTATTGTATGATTTTGTCTTTGGCTTTCAATTGCACGAAATATCGACAATAGGAGAAAAGTAAAAAGTAAAATGTTTTAAATGCACTTTTATTGATCACCAATTGAAGTATCCGCACATGACTTGTAGGTCCTGATAACTTTGGGCGTATTTTTTCCTAATTTTTATCAAATTCTATACCATTTTCAAGTTAATTATTCCTCTCTCTGATCTTGATACCTTACCATTTTGTCATGTGAATGTCATGCCTGGGTCCACACGAAACCCTGAATACCACCTGAATACATGGCAAGCGAATAAAACTTTCAGTTTAAATGTTCTTTGTAACAACTACTTTGAACCTTTGATACA
>CALNVZ010003430.1:29350601-29422541 GCA_940671915.1 Paracentrotus lividus | reverse complement strand
TTTTAATGTGGGTTTTTAATCATTATCAATTTTCATACCATTAAAAAGTTCATTTATTCTTCTTTTTATTGATGCCCTATTTACAATAGTTACATCATGTTTGAACGCACATAACTCATGAATATAAATGCATTGTTATTGCTGGCAACAGACAGTAATACTGACAATAGGCATTCAATTTGCAACATTTAACTTCTGGCTTGTCCTAACATTCAGGAGTTCTGTGCATGCAAGAACAATAATCTCGTTACAATTAGGGTGTCATTAAAAAGAGGAATAAATTTACTTGACAATGGTATAAAATTCAATTAAAATTAGAAAATACCCCAAAAAGTTATCAGGGCCTAAAGTCGAGTGGTGGAACTTCACTTTGATAAATGCATTTTGCAACATTTGACTTGTTACATTTCTCCATATTCTGATATTCTGTGCATGGAAGCATGACAAAATCATTACAAATAGGATATCAATAAAAAGGGGAATAAATTATCTTTCCAATGGTATGAATATCAGGAATAACTAAAGCGTACCTGAAAAGTTATCATGGCCCAAAGTCCATTTGCGAAACTTTTTGGGAGGGGTTTATATTCGTATCTTACAATTTTAATGTACTGATCAGTTAGCAGTTGGTCTCGGAATAACATCAATAAACAAATTATTAACCACCCATTAATTAAGAGATGATTATTTTCTATTTCAACAAAATTAAAAAGAAAAAGGGCAATGATAATTTCAATTCGTAATATGGCACTCCACAATCGTACATTAATTATGAAACTTCCTTTTCTTCTGACAATTCTTATTATTCAGTTGTGAGATTAAAGCCATTTGTTCTGAAACGTCAAGTTTCGTTGATGAAAATTAGATAACAAATCATTGTTTGCCGACCTCACAATGCAGACAATATGATTTGGAAACGTCTTTGGATTCTACAACATCTTGGTATCCCTGAACTGCGGGTTTTTATCTCACGCATCTGTTTCATAACGGATATGCTCTTAAATTTCCCCTTCTATGAAATTATTCGTACTGATACATGTTTAAAGGGGGTTTAGAAGATATTTTATGCATGTTAGGGCAACGTTTGATTATGTTTATTTGACTAGAATCATATGGCTGTTGTGTTATTTTAGTTAAACGGATAATCAGTCCGGTCATATCTCATTGAACATAAATAACATACATTCCTCATTTGTATCATCGATTGATCAGCGATAACTAATAGAATTTACAAACTATTTCTACCATGATGATTTATTGACATGATGTGAAAAATGACCATAATAACAGAACATAATACTCGATAAGATGAAAGTTATGTTTCGTCTATAATTATGACAACATAATGATAGGATCAGAATTTTGAAAGAAGAGGTTTATCATTGATTTTCAACAATCTACAAATCAATACATGATTCCAAATAATCAGTTATTTAAAAAGCAAAAGAAACTTTATGGTAAATCAGCAGCGAACAACATGCGAGAATACTGTACACCTGTGATGTTAATACACTGTTGCTTTATCTTACCATGTTGAAATGTTAATTCTAGCATACCATGTGTTCATTAGTTTAATCGTGATATTTCAATTTGTGATCAATGGAGTGAGATGCGCATCAATCATGCCTGCACGGTTAAGTCATCATCAAATTATGAATAGATTGAAAGTGTTACAGCATATGTTGTGAAATAGTTAGGAATTCTAGTACATGTTATGCCAGGTTCAATGAAAATTGAAAAATTTTGGATACCCATGAAACATTACAAAATGAACTAGAGACTCATCTAAGGTTTGATTCAGTTTAATTATTATTTTATTTTGTTTTCTGTGTAAAAATATTCATTTCACGACCGTGTTGTTCCCACTTACCCGTATCAGCCCAATTCAAAATGCGCATAAAATTTAAACATTTTTTTTTTTCAAGTAACTTAATAACTGAATTAAGAATCATCGATGCACTGCGAGTTATATACTAAACGCTAATGGATTAAAATGTCATCATTTGAACATGCACAGAGAGGTAGCAGTCAACATTATGCTGGTCATATTTACCTGGTAAATAATGGATCACATTTATTGCAATGATGTATGCGTCAAATATTTAAACAGAGTAGCAAACAGAATTTCCACTAATGTATTTTCAAAACGTCGAACATTTCACCAATAATTTGCGATGATTGCCACTTTGCGATTATCTTGGTATTGTGGACAAGGGTCGGAGAGGGGGGAGGGGTGGGGGTGGTTAACTCTATGAATGCAACATAAATGCGACACTAGGGGATACTAAATAAGACAGATGGGAATAAATAAGGAATGCTATTTTAAAAAGTTACTCAAGGAAATAGTTGGGTGGATATACGTTCTAGGGCAACTACCTTCTGAATTATTACCCCCAGGCAAGTAACCACTCAATTAACCCCGCCCAAAATCTACTCCCTAACTCTACACCTAACCCTGACCCTATTTCTGGGGGTAGTTGTCCTGGGGGTAATTGCCCAGGGGTAGTTGCCCTGATGCAGGATAGATAACGCAACAGATCAAAGATTCATTTTCATACGTTAGTGAAAGAAGGGGGAAAAAAAAGCCCACCTCTCCCTCCATTTCAATCCCACTATCAACACATACTCATACAGAGGCTTAGATGTATAGAAGGTCGTTGACCTTTCAACTCATCTCAGGTCAGACGCGGTACCTGTGCACACAGCATGATGGACAAGGCTCGGGTCAGCTCCGAGGTAATCCGAAACCGCGAGGGAATTTCCCTACTGTGTGCAAAAATAGCCTCGCAGAGATCACGTGATTAGCTTCTCGTGGTTAGTCTGTATTCCAGACTTCATGATTTTGGTAAATCTATCTTGATTAAGTTTGTTTCTTCACATAACTCACAAATAAGTGTTCATGCTACATTTTTTGGGAGTGTTTTTCGCCGTATTTTATAACTGTTAGGAACCAACTCGTTTGAAGAAAGAAAGAGCCATAATAATTATAATATTGCATCTTGATTATTTATTTCTGTATAAGTTATGTATTTCATTATTTATGTATTCCTATTTTTCTACCATCTGTGGCAGTTACATTCAATTGGGCTTTGATTTACATACAATGTAGTATTTAATGAAATGTTGGCATTCACATGCATCCTGTTAAATAGGGGCACCTCATATCGGGAGAGAGAGACGGGGGGGGGGGGTAAGAAAAGACCAAATTCAGAATTGAGTCTACATGTAGAAGTTTTCGGAGTAATTTCAAAGTGACTCGGATGCTTTTTCTGTGATAACCTTGATGAATATTGCACTTGAAAAAAAACTCGGTTAACTGTTGGCCTATCCTGTTGTGAGTGATACATCCAGTATTTAAACGTGGGCGATTATGTCAAAATGTCCATTCACATTTTGTTGAAACCGTCATTTCTGCATGTGATGAAGATTAACATCGCATGCATATTCGAATTCCAGTAGCAGAACCAGGATTGAAAGTGGGAGGGGGGGGGCATCACCTGAAAAATTTGAAAAGAAGGGGCGCAGCCGTAATGTTCTAATTTAAAAATATACAGTCAGTGAGTGATTTCCCCAAATGGGGGGGGGGGGGGGCCTCCCCTAAGCCCCTGCCTAGATCTGACACTGCGAATGCACTTGAATGTTGAAAAGGCTTAGCCATAGGACTGAACAGAACATTTTGCATTGCTGAGTAGGATGCATACTGAGCATTTACCATCTCTTTTTCCTCAAGAAAAAAAGAAAAAGAAAAAGAAAAGAAATTCACGCTCATCCAGGTCTGTCTGACAGCACAGATTATATATTGAGCGCAAGAAGGGCGTTACATGTAACTCTACTTGAGACCATACAAGAGTTAATGCCCTTTTGACTATTCAATGTACGCGTCATGGACTTGACCTTTCTACCCATACTGCTCCCTGTCTCTCGTCGACACCTCGTTTACACTGTGACTCGGGTCGCGGGTTCAACACGGCAATCGTGCCCGATTTACGAATTTTTATGTTTGTAAACAGAAAGCCGTGTCGAAGTCGGATGACCTTGAGGTCATATATGGACTTTGGCTATACATCGCAACACACATTAATGACGTCCCTTACTTGCGGTCATGATCTGGGAGCCGTGTTGAACTCGCCTTTTTTGTTGTGTATAAATAATAAGAAACTCGCCTTTTTTGTTGTGTATAAACACGATCACAGGTTCACTCTTTGCAGTGTCGAACCCTTCCCGTGGATTCGACACGAGAGCCGAGTCTCAATGTAAACGCGGTACGACTTTCACAATTTTACCAAAGCATTCTCAAATACCTCCTCTCTCAAACAAAACGGGAAATATTTTGAAGGGCAAGTTCCCAGCGTTACGCGTTTTGTTACACATGTTACCAAATACGTCTGTGTAGATTCTTGTTACTCCCTTGAGGTTTTTGAGCATTCTCCTGCACGAATGGACCCAGTTAAGGTCGGTATGGAGGTATGGTAACTGGAGAACGTACAAAGGAAAATCGAAAGTTTATAGAAGAATTCCTCATTACTCTAGAAAGCATAGCAATGCACTTGGTTAAGTGTGTATGGTAGACATCTGACACTTATTTGAATTTTGGATGGTGTCGCATATGCACCTGTCTCAAAATCGAAAATAGATTATTTGAAGATTGTCAGGTAGAGTAAATAAAATGTTTGGTGATAGGTCAAACTTATATACATGTCGTTGTGATTGAAATGTTATAACACAAAAGGGTATAGTTGTGAAACTATGTTTGGTGGTTGGAATGATTTAAATATGATATCGCATAATGTCGTAATCCATAGCTTTTTATAATGAATAATGGCTTTTAGACCTGCACCAACTAATTCCTATTTGTTACCATGGTGACAGTGAGGAAATAGGAAGAGATCATAGCTCACAACAAGAAGAAACTTAAAACGAGAACACGAAAATGGAACTCAGCCGTATTTACAATATTAATTTTATTTTGTTCCCTCTTTTCATTAATTAATTATGACTTACAAATTAAAAAAAAATTCATTCGTCATGATTTGGAGATAAAAAGGGTATAAGAAAGAAAGAAAGAAAGAAAGAAAGAAGAAGAAGAAGAAGAAGAAGAAGAAGAAGAAGAAGAAGAAGAAAAGACTACTCCCAGCAGAGAGCGGATTTGGATGTCCATAAACTTGATATCGGCATGAGTTTAGCATTGATTGTATGAGCTAGCTCCTAAGGGATATATGCTACCATCGTCTGACCCACATGTCATTGTTCCCGCCTTTTAGCAGCATCATATTAAGTAATCCGAGAGATGCAGCTATGAACGTTTGGCGGGGGAAAAATAAGACGTTTTCTCATATGGAGGAGGGAGGGGGGGGGGGCGGTATACGAGAACGCTACATATCTATATCGTTATCTATCAAATCCTATCAGTGGCGGATCCAGGATTTGAAAATAGGGGGAGCCCGATAGGGGGCGGCGCTGCCGAAATTTTCGGATTTTGTCATATTTGTACAGTCAATGAGTGGTTTTTAAATTATCTATAGGGCGTGTCCCCTGTGCCACTGCCTCGATCCGCCACTGCAGATGCTCCAACATTAATTTTTTCATGTAAGCACCTTTATCTTTCGGACGATTAACATTTCTCCATTTATTTATTTCTTGCCAACCTATATGCACGAAAACAATTCTTAAGGTCTTGAAATAAACGATTTTTCCGAGGACCGCAAAAATACTCATGAATGTTTTAGTGATCTTTATTTGAACATAGCTTTCGAAATATGGTTTTGTGTGCACTGAGATTTGGCTGGGTAAACAACGTAATGCGGTTCACAGACGATGCATTGAAGAGAGTATTGGATAGAAAACCATGAAAGTCGTGTTTGAAATAGAATGAGAGAGATTACAGCCGAGTTCCAATTCTAAGGGGCTTCATCTCAAGAGAGTTTATTCAGGTCGTGAGATGAGAGAGGAAAATGTCATAAGATGTCAAATTCTTTGTACTATCAAGGAGTTAGGAGAATCGAGCTTGCACAGTGTGCAGGTCAGTTATCAGGTATAAAGTGAATGTTGGGTGAAAATAAACCCATTAAACTTAGAAACGTTTATCGATGAAGTACGCTTCTTTCTTCGTATTTGAGACATTCTTTTCAGTGAACTATCATTTCATAAAGATGAGATACCAAATCATTTACAAAACAGAACCTAACATAATTAACAACAAACAGCACCTGTACATTCCTGTGACGTACAATATCATTATTTTTTTTTATGGCAGGGATTTTGAATTCCACAAACTCATTAATTTTAGAGCTTGCACCCGACTGGAAGAAAATATCATTTTTTCACTTCATCATCATAAATGCAATATCACTTCGTCAAGCGAAATGTTGTTTTCCCCTTAGCTTTATGTCTCTACAAAATTGTAGGAGGGCTTACAGTTATACTCTCTGGAGGTTTACAGATTTATAGTGCAAAACATGTATATTTATTTCCAAAATTTAGCGGGAAAATAATGAATCTAAGAAAATCTGCTCCTGAGACCTGCTTGCATCTAATTACGTGGATAAGACGTGCTTCAGCTATGCTCGAAGAAGCTCATTACTCACTTCACTACTCCTGCGTGTAATCGTTCGCATTGCACCGCATCTCAGGTCGTTAGCATGATGATAGAAACGAAACGGTGGTTGAGTGAGGGAATGCTATTCGACTATTGACAGAATGAGGCTCGATATGATGAGGGAGGGAGAGATTGGGTTGTGTTTCATGTTCATGTCATTTTTTTTTTTGTGACGCAATCGATGATGTATGATATAATACACGATGAGCAAAACACGTGTCAAGTATGATATTTCCTGATAACGATGATGTATTGATCATTGATCAGAAATAAAACAATCAAACACTGACACTCATAAAGTACACAAAATTAGTAAAATTAATAACGATACAATAAAAGCCTTTGTGATTTTGAATAAACATTTTTTGCCAAGACCGGCTTTAGGGCAAAAATCGCAAAAATCTACCACCTAACTCTAACCCTATTTCTGGGGGTAGTTGTCCTAGGGGTCATTGTCATGGGGCAATTTGTCCTGATAGGTTATATTAGGACATTTTGTAACACACTCTGCCTTCATTGTTATGACTGATTGTAATGCTTTTTGCATCATCTGTGCTTATTTAATACATTGTAAATGCGAATTGAATTGATTTTGGAAGTTACAATGTATGGTCTTGAATAAACATTAGTTGCCGTGGCAACCTTTGACACACTCTTCCTTCATTATTATGACTGATAATGATGGTTATCTCTGTAATCGGTGACGAGTTAGATTACTCTATGTAACACAACCCGACATATCGAGGGCATAACAGCGTCACGTTATTTTTTTCATACATTAAGAGCGAAGGGGGGGGGGGGATGAGATTCAATCAAAATAAAATTGAAATGAGTGAGGACCTTACAATAATGCATCATCATTTTTTATTATTATTATTTTTTTGTGCTTCTGATCATTGTTTGTGTTTCTCATTGTATGCGTTAATTTTAATCAAATGTAGATATATGTTTTCCAGAAATAAACTGTATAAAAGGTTGTTCTAATAATCATTCTTCATGATAAGATGTGTGTTGAGAGATGGTAATTTATTGAAACTATGTAGGTCGTATATGAAAAATGCGTATCTCAATACAGTAAAAACCACTGTTGATGCAAAATCAAATTCCCAGGTCTGTGCCTGTCAGTTTCTGAAATCATAATTTTTGTCAATTCATTCTAATTCCTGATGTGCTTCTCCACAACCAAAGTAGATATAATATAAAGAAGTAATATGGTTGACGTACAGTATATAGTAAGTCATTTTAGAGTGCTTCTTTGATCTTTACTTTTCTAATTTAGTTTTTAGCTTTTTCAAAAATTAAAACCGAAACTCAGTTGTGAAATACATGGGTGAAAATGGACTTGAGGTCATGTTGGAACACTATATGAACATTTATAGGGCAGAGGATATTCACTATAAATAATCAGTTCAAGAAGCCTTCTTAGATCCATGTTATTGCAGTATAACTACATGAAATCAATCCCATTGAAATAATATACATGGAGGGTAGTGACATGATCTATTAGGGAAGGGGGAAAGGTCTGAAAAGACTGTCAGATCTGAGCTGCAAAAACGGGAATGAGGCGGAAATGTTTGGCAAGCTATGATGCTTTGCTTCAAAGGCGTATCCGCAGTGCCCATACTACGATTTGGAAGGGGAGGGGTTGACAGAGAACGCGGTGTACGTGTAGTTTTATAAATTTCTTCTAGCATCAACATGGAAATTTGTCAAACCTTGTCATGTTAATTAGGACGGGTTAGTTCGTTGTTTTGTTTTGTTTTGTTTTTGTTTTGTTTTTGTTTTTTTGTTTGATTGTTTTTTGTTTTTTTGGGGGGAGGGGGAGGGGGTAAATGGACGATTAACTTGCCCCCACCTGCTCAGACTTCCGTTTAAAAAAATGTTATATAACTCTCTCTGTTGAAAAAAATGTGTGCCCACATTTATGTATTTTTGTACAGTATAATGATATTTTGTTTTCATGAGGTAATTTGCTTGGTCCCGAGTACTCGATAAAACGAGAATGGACTGTAATGTATGAATATCAATTTTAAGACGATATTAAACTTCTTTCAAGTAGACCTAGATGTATACATTGCATTCCAAAGAGTTATTTTTCTCGCTCTATCAATCTATCACTATATTCGACTGCCAAAATAATTATAGCTCGGAGAGAAAACGAAATACGGAAGGGTCTTTTTTGAGATTCACTCACAGGAAATTCCCTTTAAGGTCATGGCTATGACTAGCAAAGCAGGCTGATATTACATGAATATCATGTTATACATTGGACAGAATTCGATTAAATTTGCCTCATATCGCATTCGATGTTTTACATGCATTCACAGAGATATATTATACTTCAGGAGCTTATTTAATGTTGCGAAATAATTGAAATGTAGCGAGAAATTCGCCCCCGATTCCCTGAAACAAATTATAGATCAAAAATACAAATCACATTTACAGTAGTCTCTTGTTTGTAGCCTATGTTATGAAAATTCGGAATAGGCCTATAATATTTTAATTTATTTTTTTATTTTTTGGGTCACTTTATCATATTTCATATAGACATTATACCCTCTACAACATGAAGTATCATATCGACCTATGTTCGTTTGAATAATGTGCTATACCGGGTCAATTATCATGAATATTAACATACATCAACAGCCCCAAGTGACTCAGAATATAGTATGTCTTCAGTGGACCCGGAACCGGGTCATTTTGACCCATTTTTTTTTTTTTAAAGAGTATACATTATGCAATACGATTTTGTATATGTATGTATGTAAATATGGATGTTCTTATAGTCTTAATCTTAACTTGCTTAAAGCTGGGTCTTATGAAAAGGAAGTCAGTTTATTTAGAAGCAGGTCAAAGGACTTTTGAAGCCATGTATTAAGATTTATAAACCAGGAGATTAATACGACATGGTTTGCGCTACTGCGATTTCATTAATATAATTTTGTTAAATTAAGAACACAAATAGAATATTGTTATTGTAATTAAATCAAAACAATTTTATACTCTTTCTATATTTTAGACTTTCATTATTCATTTCTCCCAGCAGTTTCTTCGCGCTTTATAATGTCGTTTGGTTTGCTCTCTCTTTCTCTCCCTTGACATTAGGATTTTCGATTACTAGTAGTTTGTTGATGTGCCCCTTAAACGAGGTTGAGAAGTATAGAATAGAAAGTTTTGACAAATAATTATGATAATAATGATGTGTTCTTCACGCGTGACGCCCACTGGTCTCATCAGTGTTGACGCATATTCGTAGGATAAGCTGAAACGAGCCATTTCAAGTTCTCGGTTCAGCCTGTCGACCTGTCATGAGCGTCGCGCGTGAAGAGGCCATCATTATCATTTGTCTAAAGCTTCCACTTTTAACCTCTCAACATCGTCGAGGCCTAACGTCGACACAAATCAAAATTCCCCATTTTCCTGTCTACTTCCCATTCACCCTCTCCCATCTCATTTTCTCCCCTCTTTCTCTCTCTTCCCTCTCTCTCTCTCTCTCTCTCCCTCTCTCTCTCTCTCTTTCATGTCCCCCTTCTCTGTCTCTCTTATATACTTTTCCCCTTCTCCTCTTTCCCCCCCCTCTCTCTTCTCTCTCTCTCCCTCTTTCTCACTTTTCTCCCCTTCTCTCTCTCACTTTCTCCCCTTCCGTTTATCTTCTCCCTCTCTCTCATCTTCTCCCCTTCTATCTCATCCTCTCATCTTCCCCTCCTCTCTCTCTCTCTCTCTCTCATCTTCTCCCCTTTTATCTCATCTTCACCTCTTCTCTCTCTCTCTCTCTCTCTCTCTCCTTCTATACTCTGTTCAGTCTGTGTCAGCCGACACCATGCGTGTTTCGTCTGTGGTCGGCGACCTCCAGTCAATTATTGCTCTCTAATATACTCAGCGCAGGTTTTATTGACATAATGAATCACGCCGCGAGTTTTATTGCTCTACATGTCGATTACTATTTATGACAATTCTACAGGTATAAACATCATTCGGAATGTCATGCATAATTATCAGTAGGAATTACCATTTGTTTTGTTTTTATTTGTCTGTTTGATTTTTTGTTTTTGTTTGTTTGTTTGTTTGTAACAGAATAGACTATACTGTATTAGTTTATTTACTGTTCGAATGCTTAACCGTATATTGTAAACACGCATTTTGACATTATTGTAGCCGCTGTCTGAAGCAAGCTTTGATACTCTTTGCAGGAAGACGATCGTTTAATTTTAATCTTTCAATAATCATGATAACATTTCTGAAAACATGTAATCGAGATGCGACTGGAACCTATATTTTTCAATCAGAAAAAAAAAATTGACAAGAACTTTCTACCCCTTCCTCGAAACTTTCTAAGCATGGCGGTGGGTAAACGCCGATACTTTATTATGGAACGCCAAACAGCAATTGCTTCACCCGAAAAAACTATTTGATAATGACCTCTCTCGCCCCAATGTTGGTTTCTGTTTACCGTGTAAACCCTAGATCACTTTCTTAGATCACTAGAGTGCGATGAAAGAGAAATCATGGTATGTGCACTGCAAACACCAATTTCAACCTATAACGTCCGATCTCTATATAGCACATGTTATTGATTACATCGTATTTGCTGATACCCGTTTCCTAACAGCTGCGTGTATTGATCATGTATTCATTGTCTCGTGTTACCCTTATAGCGTAGTGTCAGCGAAACAGTATGGCATGTAACACATTATGTGCAGCTTATCACTCTCTTTTTTTTTCCCTTTTTTTTTTTTTTTTTTTTTTTTTTTTTGCCTGAAGAACCTATTAATATTTAGGAATTTAAACATTACAGCTGCCTTACCCAAATCAGATCGAGATTAATCATGTTAATGGTATTGTAATTGTAAGACGTAGTTTCTAGTATTTATATGCATTATAGGCCCTATTATTATTTTTTGATAATATATTTTTCTAACATGGATATAGCTAAATGAAAAAATTAAACAATTAATGTTTTAAACGTGATTTGTACCGTCTTAACCTGCGATTGATTGATTGATTGATTGATTGATTGTTGGAACTCAATATCAATCTCAAAGTAACGTATAAAGGCTTTAGTCAAGACACAAGATATTGTTGTTAACAGTGAACTTTACAAACTAGAGTCAGTGACAGTGGACTTATAGTAGGGGACTCTGCCTAATTATAATGCTAGTCATCAACAACCAGTCACGCCATTCTATGCAGGCGTGGTCAGTGCGGTCTGCGGTTTATAGACTACGGATGTAGGTTAAGGGCGAAAGGTATTGTGGGATAGGGGATAAGTGGAGTCGCATAGGCGGACTTGAAGTGAGAATAATATCACTTTCTCACTTTGATAATGGGATCGATATAAGCTTGACCTTGTGGACAGGAAATAAAGGCAGATTTCTAATTCATTGTCAATCACCAGATGCGTATACCCAGATATTGATAAATAGGGGCGAATGCACAGCTTTGAATGAAATACTGCAACCTCCATGGTCATGACAATGATAAAAACTGATCCCATGTGATCTTGGCGTTACCAATTTGGTAGCCAATTCTCCATTTATTATGTGCGTAAAGATTGGATTTCCACCCCTGTCATGACTTTATGTTGAAAAAAAATGTACTTATATGAAATTATAAACACCCGGTGTCGCCCTGTTCTGGATTCATACGCAACTGAAAAATAATAATTTGATCTATCCACCAACCATTATGCATGTTTCGCTGTTTCAGTCTTTCACTTGCCATGAACCATGATGCGATTAGAACCTAATTTACAATGCGTGTCATTGACATTGTTTTCTTGCCCTTTATGTTTCCTACAAATCAAGTTCTGGTTGATAACGAATATAGGCCTACCAACAGAAAAATAACAAGATGTCAAAGAATTTTAGTCAAATTCTAGATGTCAAAGAATTTATTCAAATTCTAGATGTCAAAAAATATCATTGCCTATCTTAAGAAGATGTGGAAGAAGAAGTGTTCTGTTACACAATGCCAGTGATGTGATTCAACGCTAATACATGCATGCATGTAGAAAGTTCAAGATAAAACATAGGAATGAGCAAAGTAACTTAGTGGAGAAAAAGTGAGAAAGAAAGAGAGAGAGAGAGAGAGAGAGAGAAAGAGAGAAAGAAAGAGAGAGAGAGAGAGAGGGGGGAGTAAGGAGTGGAGGGACAGAGAGGTACATGATTCGATTATGATATTCCTCGTTTCAATCCCCAAAATATGATCTACTGGCTATAGTAACACATACACAACCATTTTCCTTCTCCAGTAGAAGTTTAATCATTCATGTAGTCATGGTATATTGTGTGTAATACCATGAATTATTCAAAATTCAATAATCCGGTAAAAGCTTTTATCGGTTCTAGGACATCTCCCCCGGAGGACAACTCCCCCGGGGACAATTCCCGGAGGACAGCTCCCCCGGAGGACAACTCCCCCGGAGGACAACCCTAACCCTAACCCTAACTCTAACCCTAACCCTAACCCTATGTCCTCCGGGGGAGCTGTCCTCCGGGAATTGTCCCCGGGGGAGTTGTCCTCCGGGGGAGATGTCCTGATACGCTTTTATCATACATGGCCGCCATCTGAAATGAAACTTGCAGGGCGAACATAATGTTTTTCGTCATTTCGTATAACTGTTTTCTTTTCGTGCTCTCAACGCGATTTCATGTAATGTCACATGTTCGCCTTTCAAGCAGGAAGTTGGTATAGTATACACGTGTTATACTCTCTGACTTTAGCTTCATATTCTCTATCATGCATCATCATCATCATGACATGATTACGTAATTTAATTAGTATGTGATTGAAGAATGTAAAGGATATTGGTTTGACCTCTTCAACGACAACTGGCTGACTGGACTCGAGATTGATGGCTTGAATTAAAACTTGAAGACTGAAATTCAAGAGTTCAATAAACCCGATTCCGTCTGTATGCCCCCGAATCTAGGGTGACACTTTGTTGTTGTTGTTTTTCGTTAAAGATGCAGGATTTGTGTTAGTATTGCAATATTGTATTAAGTTTAGGGTACACCATACAGTGCGTCCCAGAAAAAAAAAAAACTTTGAGAGCCTCCAATGAAAGAAATATATTCAGTTGACCTTAATCATGTTTATGTTCATGAGCATGAGGGTTTTAAAAATCCTTTATCAAAATCAGATTGTACCAAATTTGAAAACAAACCATGTGTTTCGATAGTCCAGTGAATATTTTGCCCCTTGTAAATTGCTCAGAAAGGCTTACCTCAAACAATGAATGAATGATCAGGAATCCAGACATGCCAGAGGTTTACTTTTCTCAAACTTGGTATATTTTGGCACATGTTTTCCAAAGCCGAATTGTCAGATATCCATGGTAGCACGGGTATAAATTTGGTATCACTGGATAGAATATGAGTTACTCTTTATTATTATAAATTTTCATGCGCAGAATTAAGATTAACAAAAAATGCTGGACACACCTTTGAGTCAAGTGCGCGCGGGGGGAGGGGGGGGGGTGGTGGGCATTGTTAGAAAGAGACAGGTCTGACATGAGATTGATCATCAAAGGAAGCGAGGCACTCTACGTTGTTATGATAGCTCGTCACATGGGGCCAATACAATACCAGAACAATAATACACAGGTCTGTCACCTCACATGAACTTGAATTTTACCAAGATTTTACCAAAAGGGGAGGGATGAAGGGGTGCTGCTTAATGGATCTAAATGGACTTAATTCCTTTATAAGATTAAGTTTTGAAAGCTATTATGGCTTCATGGTGTCTACGTCTCCAAAGAGTCACCGATCATCGCATTTTCTGTCTAATCTGTTACAACGTACTTTTACACGTTTAAACGTCATGAAGATAGGCTGTTATAAATTTTATCTTTGGATTCGCGTATTGAATTTATTTTTTCGGCGTTATCTAGATAATTATAAATGTAATTTTTACCTTCTTGATTCTAAGATTCGGCATAATCACCTATTATCATGATCATAACTGCATTTCCAGTTCTTTTCTGATAAGTCTATTACTGCATAGATATCTATTTTGATTTCTACCTTTCATCTTGTCTTGTTTCGCATTTGCCAATCTTATTTCCGAATATTTCTTATCTTCCATTTACGTTCCATTTCTCATATCAACAGTATCCGCAATCAATACATCTCTCTCTCTCTCTCGATCTCTCTCTTTCTCTCTCTCTCTCTCTTTCACTTACCCCCACCGACCCTTTTTTCTTTCACTTTTAATTCTATTGAGCTTGTATATAGTTGTCCTACTATTTCCATTATATCCATATGTCAGCATCACTTCTCCATTGTACCCCTTTCTTTCTTAGTACCCCCCCCCCTTCTCTCTCTTATGTTTTTTCCGCCATTCACGTGACCAAACGTTTTGACATTACACTCTCGGCTGTTTCAATTTATCTTCCTTCTGGTGACACGACATTTGATCCTGCGACAATAGCTCAAGGCTTTACTTCGTCTAAGATATCGCGTTAGGGTTAGGATTGCAAGAGATTTTATATAGGTTTAGGGTTAGGTATAGCGTACGGTATATTGTTGCTGAGGTTATCCATTCCATTACAGCACATGGTGTATTGGATTTGCAGCGGAGAAATTGCTGCCGTAGCAGATGTCATGTGATCTTTCTTCGTCTCTGTCTTAAATTCTTTGTTCATCATCTCACTTTTCACACCTCCCGTGGCAGTGGTGATGGATGACTCTGTCGATTGCTGGGGTAAATAACGTACGTGATGGCATGCCGCCATATTGTTCTTACGATCACGTGACATTATGAGCACCTGTTCGCGATACATGCATGTATCAGGTGACATGAATGCTTCCGATACTAGTAATGTTCCCACGGTATAATCTCAGTCGTGATGTATGTGTTCACCGATGTATGCCCGGACAACTGTCCAGGAAAACCCTAGCCCTTACCCGATAACCGTGACCCCGACACATAAACCTACCGGACAAATACCACGTGGACAACATAACATATGCGCCGGAAAACTGGGTACTTTACAGGGCATGCTTTTTTTTTTTTTTTTTTTTTTTTTTTTTTTTGGGGGTAGGTACATTTTGAACCTTTTTTTTTTTTAATATTTGTATTTTGTATGGAAAAGATGGACCCTGGATCATGAATCCACAACTACTGTATTAGGGGTGTATTTTGACATTTAAAAGAAGGGTGGAGATTAAAACGAGCGATATATTTATCTGGGTGGATGAGTGAATATAGTGCAGAGGTCAACTTGATATCAGATATTGCTATAATTCCCTTGAATGTTTAATCATAACGGGATGCATTAAATACCCAAGGTTATACGTTCTCCATTCACTTCATTGATTGCTTTAATTGAATTGGTAAGGGCTGAATTCAAAATGGCGTATTGAATTTTATTGCCTCTATGTTTTTCATGTTCAGATCTCTCAACACACCAGTAATTCAGTCCCCAAGATAAATCTCGGATCCGTTTTAACATCACACACACTCCTGCCATATCACCATATCAAGATGAAAAAAAAAAAATGTCGAAATCATTCTGCTCCGTCGTTCATTATTTTTAGACGTGCGCGCATGCATTCCCAATGAGGGCTATAATTTCCATTCATGTCCAATTCTCGACACCCTGTTCACATGAGACCCCGAAAGAATTTCTACCATGGCGTCTTGATTCAATATGATGCATGTCTGAGACGGTGACTGATGGTTATGCGACAGTGGGAACACGTTTGTAATGAAGGTTGTCAACGATGGTAAAGGGTGCAAGATCCGCTTTAAGGACTCGATTTACGAGGAGTCGCTGGGTCTATCTGACTGACAATATCAGGGTCTTGAGATTAGCTAATTTCAGATGGAATGAATCTTGATTTCAATATAGGCATTCGACCTGTCCTCGACTTTGGTCGTTGTCATTTTGTGTCTTTATACTTAACATGGTTAATTCGAAAGTTCAGCTTGAATATTTTAATAATGTAAATGCAGTTTTGTTAGGATGGTATCTCACTTCACGGAAACTACTTTGAAACTACTTTGAGACGGATTTGGGACTACTTTGAGACGGTTTTGAAACCACTTAGGGACGGTATTGAAACTTGTCGCGGAGACGTCGCGGAGAGGTCTCCGAGACGTCTCCTCAGTCCCCGCGACGTTTCATGAGTCGTGGAAACTACTTTGAGACGGTTCTTTGAAACTGCTTTGAGACAGTTTTTGAAAATTGTCGCGGAGACGTCTCGGAGTCGTCTCCGCGACGGAATTAAGTATCGGAGACGTCTCTAATACTTTTTATCCGTCGCGGAGACGTCTCTGCGAAGTGAGATACCACCCTAAAAAGTATATACAGAAACAGGTCTTTTAAAAACAAGGAACTGAATATGCTTAATTCCGTTTGTCATCTCACAAGATTTAAAAACAAAAGGTTTTCTCTTGCAAGCTAAGGGGTTCTCTTGGACAGACACCGACGTAAGGGTTGCTGTAACTCAGTCGGTAGAGAACCTGTCTAGCAATCAGGAAGTCTCGGGTTCGAATCCTGATGGAATCCCGTTTTCTTCGCTCATTTTTCATAAAATCTAGATGAGTTGGATAGTTTGATACGGTGGCTTGTTTAATCACAATATATCGATAATTGTCTGTAGCTAACTAGGTCAGTGGCAGTACATTTAGTCAATATCTTTATGTTTTAATTGTGCCATGACCAATATATTAACAATGACGTCATATTTTTGTCCATCATAAATTATTGTATGGATAGCCTCATTCTCTACTTTCATCGCTATTCGATTTCTTTTTTAATCAATACTTATTATATTATTTCTGAACGGTAACCAAATACTATCTCTGAACCAAAGAAAATATTTGATTGAATACATTTTCCATCGTCATTTTAATAGGCATAAAATATCTAAAAGGAACAATTCTATTGTGTTGTATTTATTTGGACAATTACAGACAAGTATGTTATTAACTATCATAGAAATTATACATTGTCATTTTCAATTGTCTAAATCTAATTATATAGGACTATTGACAACTTCAGGCTGTTGTTACAATAATAAAAGTATCAGTTGTCATGGGCCTATATTTTTTTTGTCAATAGGCCTACTATGAATTCTAGGTCTAGTACATGCATATTACCAAGCGCGGCGATTTCATGTCACGACTGGGGGGGGGGGGGGCGGAAGCACCCGAAAGTGAAAAATAATACACTCAAAATTCGCATACTTCCCACTTTATATGCAGAAAGTAATGAAAATGTTTGCGAGCGCAAGGCGCGAGCCGAAAATTTTGCCTTATAATAACATTTAGCGTTGTATTTGACATAAGTTTTACCTCTTTATGAGCTTCACAAGCTAATCACTACATGAAACTATGTTAAGCTTTAAAAATCGAGGGGGGGGGACACGACCCCCAGGGATCGCCGCCAATGCATATTACACATGAATTGCACAATCGCTTATCGTATGAAACACGATCTTCTCTCGCAAGAAAAAAAAGTATCCTTTTAACCCCTCATAATAGCATTCACGAATTGGTTTAAAGCTAACACCAATTTCACCTTCAAATGACTTCTTCGTTTCAGAAATTTGATATTATTTTGTTGAGCAGTATATTCAGCGAAACATCCACAGGCAATAGCAATATCCATTTACTTCATTTGATCTGTATCGCATTATATCATTTATAAATCATCCCTCTCTCCTAACCTTTCAGTCTCTATGTAAGCAAACGTTCCATTCTGCTGTTATTACCAAACATTGCCAAATATCCGATGAAAAGGTTATATGAAAACGGGATGTTGACGCCTCAATCTTTCATTTCCAACGACTAAAGAAGAACAGTTTTTTTTTTCTTCAAAGAATGGATAAAAAGCTTGATTCTTGCTTTTCCAATTACTTGTTCTTTTTCGTTGACATTGTTGAGGGCTTTTGTTGGAGCGCCCCTGGCCCCTCGGTGCCACAATTTTCATATGACCTCCATCAGTATGCAGTATTAGTTACATTAATAATGATAACTCCCCGTTCTTATTTAGAGTATAATGTATTTTGTATTGGAAGCTTCTTGAAAAATATTAATAGTGTCTGGCTATGCGCAAAGAGCTGAATTTTGATATCATTACCCCGGCTTTGAGATTCGATAAATTGGAGTGATGCCCCCTTCCTATGTTTTTAATATGTGTTGTTTGACAACCTAAAGCGTCAAAACCGTAGTCGGATATTTTCTTTCTTTAAAGGACTCCTCCGGGCTGGAGTTTGCATTGTTTAGCAAAATAAAGTAAAATCTAAAAAGCACAACACTGAAAATTTCATCAAAATCGGATCAGAAATAGCAAAGTTATGAATTTTCTTAGGTTTTGATTTTTTTTAGGATTTAGTTTTTGCCATCTTCAAATTGGCAAACTGATGATGTCTCAGTCCCCCTACTTTCTTTGTATTTTATTGTATGAAATACCAATTATCAAGATTTTCTGCCCCAAGGACATAGAAACAGGGATTAATCCTTGTCGAATATTAAAGGTCACTAGTGCTTTTACCTATTTAAGTATGAGGGATAGATTTTCTGTATACGCAATATATGAAAAAATGAGAAAAATAGGATTTCATATAATAAAATACACAAGAAGTAGGGGGACTGTGACATCATCATTTTGCTCATTTGAATATTCAAATATTCAAATGAGACCCCGAAAAATGCCAAGAACTGTTTTACGAAAAAAATTAAATACCTAAAAAAATGCATAACTTTGTTATTTTTCATCCGATTTTGATGAAATTTTCTGTTTTGTGCTTGTTAAATTTTACTTTACTTTACAAAACTTTTTAATTTCAGCCCGGACTCCTCCTTTAAGGTTGGCAGGTGTTGTCCGAAACCTCATTCAAAATGATCTATCGACACCGTTGACATTGTAGATATACCTTTAATATCAAAAAGCACTATAGGCCTATATATTTCACATTTATTACTGTAGTCCCACACATGGGTTTCACATGTGGGAAGATCGTCTCGTAAGAACAAAAAGGGCGTTTAGGTTATGCGAAATGGTCACAACTGATGATAGTGCGTGTCCGGTAGCCTGCGTTTTGCAGCTGCCGACTCCTGCGTTTCTTTTCGTTTCAACATGACTGTTGTGAGAGTGCAAGACGACGATTTCGGCGGAATATTACTTTAATACGCACATGAGACGCAGAAATGTGCACGGCGACATAAGACCAGTTGTTTTCCTTTAATTACATGGACTTAATGTCGTTCTTGCACTCATTAGACGTTATGGAGTTTGGTGGTTGTCTGACATTGGTCTCTTTCCAACATGGCTGCGGTATTTAATGGCTGTTCCGACTCCCTGGGTATGCACACGCCTGTCTTTATTCACACGTCCATTTATCATGTTCGTTTAGGGTGCATTTATGTGAGACAAACAAATTAATCTTTAGTCACTTTAACACCTGACTCCTCTCGCTTCCAAGACCGATGTGGGTGTAGACAAACTCACACCCTGGATTCAGCCCGCGTGGGCAAGTTCACCTGGAGCCTTTCCAGGATTTTTTGTCTGCAATTTGAAGTCCCGTTAGGCTTCCCGGGAGTAAGGTTGGGGTAAGGGAAGATTCTGCTGGTAGACAGTTTCCGCTCCGACACCGGCACCTCATTCAATTGACTTGGTATGGGCTTACACCAAAGACTTACAAAAATGGTACCTAAAGTTGCCTTTAAACAAGGAGCTTGGGAGTAATAATAACATCATGCAGGGCCCGCTGGGAGAACAGTTGTCAGAACTGAAGTGGCTACCCTGGGTAAATAAAACGATATTATTATTATTATTATATATTATTGCACAATGATTATAGCCCTAATTTTTTTCCCCACGCACCTTATTTTGATTCTTACGAAGATATGCTTCAAAGCAGAATTTAATATTTTTATGTAGGCCTACTCCGAATGATGTATCTAGTGTTTCGCATATCGCATTTTGAATATCATTTTTCTGTCCTTCATAAATTTCGGAATCCCTCGGCAATTCTCGGAAACTCTCTCGTGTATAATTGTCCTTCATTGTTGATTTTGCTCTGTTTCAAACAAGGCAATTTATCTTAAAATGAGGTATGTTCCTATAGTCAACCATTCATCATTTCCTTTCTTAAAAGCCCCTTCGCGTACAGAGAATTTCTCTAGGCAAGGATTGCCGATTTACTGATCTCATACTGATCACGTACCATCCTTTATTACTCTGGCGTTCAGTGATACGCCTTGTAATGAATCAAAACAATATACGACGGCACAGCCAATAATAACTCCCATTGCCTCTCTATCAATACCCATAGGCGATAGCAATATCGATATAGCTCATTTTGGCTCCATTCTTCGCGCGGGTAAAATGAGTAATTACAGGGCGGGTGAGGTTTTAAAAGGCACCGTTATAATCGCAGCATATAGACTATCCTGTGGCTATAAAAAGTATTCAGCTTCAGGATATGTCTAGCTCCGGTCTTTCGTCTTTCATTCAAGGAATATTAATATCTGCGATCAAGCTGTGACAATACATTTTAATACGAAAAACAAATATAATGTAATTCTTAGTGTTATATTTCATTTTCACATCCTCGGGAATAATATGTCATGAATAATATTGATATAAAGCTTTGCTCATACCTCCTTGATCCGATTTATACAGCGCATATTGCATATGCAACCAAGGATGCTTGAACGCTTTAAACGAGCCATTTCAAAATATCTGCATCTGAAATAGAAAATCGTGTGAATATATTCATGAGAATGATAATTACGCCTGAAAGAGAAAAGAAACTACAAAAATATTCCAGGAAAAAGGTGATAGGAACGGTGTGATCATGATGATGACATCATAAATTCCTGTTCTGTATGTTATGTAGACAACTCTGGTCTGTTAGATCTGTTGGGTTCCATCCTGGACCGTTTACACGATTTAAGTTGCTTTCCTAAAAACTATATTTTAATCATAATGTGGGTCGTCATAAAAAAAAGCCAACCAGAATGTTCCATCAACGATCTGAACAAGTATAACCATGACAACGTTATTGTATCTGCTAGTTTGCATGTGTGTCGAGAGGAAGAATTGCTCGCCCTGGATTTTACCTGGTGAGAAGCAAAGGCCACTGGAGAATACCCTGTCTGTGTGGTGATTCAGAGAAACATCCGGATGAGAAAGATAGAGGAAGTGGGAAAAGAAGGAGAAGAGAGAGAAGAGAGAGAGAGATAGAGAGAGAGAGATGTATAGTTTCCGCTAGAATTTTGCCATTGAAACATAGCAGGATTACTCAGAATGTACACAATTCTAATTCTTGACCTAGACCTACTACAAATATACTCGAACCGATGCTAGGACAACTAACCCTAGACAATTACCCTCGGCAGCTACCCATCTAAAACTTATAATACTCCTATTAACACTGAGCCTATTTGGGGAGGGGGGGGGGTATAGTGTCAAGGGGTAATTGCCCGGGGGTAGTTGTCCTGATAGAGCTCGGACACTGCTGTGACATATCGCCTCATTTTCCAGATGTTTCCAGATATTATCTTATGTAAGAAATATTTTTGTTTGACAAAAATACATGAATTTTGAATATTTTCTTGGACTTGAACTTTTGGATCAAAAGAATTCACGGGCTTCTGCTTCTTAATTCGTCGGGTCAGCGTTTATCCCATCCTAAACAACTTAACTCCGTCTACATGTTAATCATACATACTAAAATTAATCACTCAATAAAGTCAAACGGAATAAGGGATAATAAGAAAAGTGGAATGTAACTTCCCATTGGAATCGGCCTAATCCTGTCCTTAAACTGTAGTTTGCATGAAAGAGATAAAGGTAATGGGGAAAATGTTCCGCCTTAAATTTTTGCTTTTATTATACTCATCACTTTTCATCAAGTTAATAGTTTATTTTTCATCAATTCCTTAAATAGGAGTGATATAATTAAAAAAGAATGTGCTGGACTTGATGATAGGGAATGAGAGCTGTGTCAATACAAAACATATCTATGAGAATTATATATTTTGGATATATTTTTATGCAGTTGAAAGTTGGTAACAACATATTCTTCTTGTGCAATGAATAGATTATCACTTTTACTCACAGTCGATAAAAATTATTGCTGTAGAGAATGAGAGATAGTCTCTTCTTTCATTATATTCATATTTCTTAGAATACAATTGGAAACACATCGACTGACCGACAAAAATATTTAAATGACCTCTATTTTATAATTTGTATAATTACCAAATCAGCAGCTGTGTGAACTGCCCGGCCCTGCTCTCAACCTAGATTGCTTGATATGCCAAATAAAGTGAGTGATCACTCAAATCATTTGATGATGACATTCTAATTCCATTTTAGTTCAGACTGATCAGATTACTGTGCATACTCGAAAAAGTGGAACGTTGCCAAATAGTTCAATTATGTAAAAATCTCTCTGATTTTCATGATTTCTGTTTGAAAAAAAAAAGAAAAAAAAAAAAAGAAATAGCGATAAAAAGTCAAACGTGAAGAGGAAAATTAATGTTTCAACACCAATTGATTCCATATCGATAATGACCCGGATGGTATTTCACAAAGTCGTTCTTAAGTTACGAATTATTTTACTAACGACTGGTGATCATTTCTTGTGCAAAATAAAGAACCAAGGACATGTTCCAGTCGTCTTAAAATAACTTTATGAACGACTTGGTGAAACAACCTCTAATTTTTTTAATTTTTTAAAAAAATATTTGGAATGATTATATTAGATTACTAAGTGAAATAATGTGTCTATATGCACCAAATTTATTCATAATACATGCAATTCGATTAACAATTCCAACAAAAGTTAACAAACATTTATTGTTTTTCTTTTCTTTCTCCCACCGTCCTCTATCCCGCATCATCGTTGTCATGGAAACGTCGCATCTTCCCCTCTCTCTCCATCACTGCCTATTTGCTGCCGCTCAAACAGGTAAGACATACTAGTCTTTTTATACAGTGACATTATTTTATTCAGTTTCATGATTGTTAGGTGGAAGCTATGCTTTGCATTTGCATTTATTTGGTATTCAGACACGGAATGATAAAGAAAGCAGTATAAGGTTTACCTAAATTTCAACTGAGTAATATCGAGGATCTTTTGTAACATTTTGGGAGAAGATAACATTAAGTGAATAAATTTGTGTTAGGAGAGAATAGAAGCTGAGAGCTACTAGCAGTCTGCCTGTGGGGACAATGGGAAAAGAGAGGGATGGAGATTCATGTAGAAGTGAAGAAGTAAGAAGAAGGCGAGAGCGAGAGAGGTACAAAGTGAGGAACATGTTCTTTGTAAATCTAAACCATTTTAAACACATAACAAAATTAAAAACTGTCTTGTATAAGAATAATGTGTTGTTTTTTTTTTTTTTTTGTAGAACTTACACTAGAGAGAACATTAAGTAGAGTCATACATGCATTTATAGCATTTTTATCCTTACACTAATAATGTCTTCATTTGGTTCATAAATATGATAAAGAAAGATACAGCTTATGAATGACATGAGGGCCACTAATCGTGTTCACAAGAGGTCGTATATGGCCATGTGTCACAAGTTGGGGTTATTGTAAAGGGTGGAGGCGTTACATTTTGGAGGGGGAAATTATCACATTTTTTCACGTAGCATGAATATGATGTACAGTCATAAGCTGTGCAATAATTCATATTGTAGATAATTTATCAGGCTGCATGTCTGTGTGAAGTTTTCAGCTTCGTTATGCTCATAGTTTTAATACAAAGATACTTTTAGTGGAGTAGGGTAAGGGGTGGAGGATCCTACGGTGGAGGCACGTGTTAAAGCATAGGGAATTCCCATTTTTTACTTTCTTATTGTTTGCTGCGTTATATCTTTGCAGCCAATTGGTCTTATGGGTTGAGTGATATATCGTTCTCTTTGGAATTTATGTGGTTCTAGATAAATGTGAAGAAGATTTTTCAAAAGTAATTTTAATCAATTAATTAATCAATTAAACAAACTTAATGCACACATCCTCATAGACGATGCATTGCAGGCATATAAAATTGTCACATGCAATTTTTATAAACAATAATTGTCATTTTTTCGCCATTTCTTTTGCATGCATTGAAAAAACACAATTAGTGGAAACATATTACTTGCAATAAATTTTGTTTGAGTTTTAATCCAAGTGTAAACGACAGGATTTTCTGCCCTATTTGCACTATTTTTTCTTCTTTTTTTGACACCCTGTAGCGCGTTAAAAAAATAATTTTGTATTACAAGTTTATATTTTTAGAAGCATAGCGTCTTATTTACACAATCCATGATGATACATTTCATTTGGGTATAAAAGATTAAGAAATTATTCGCCGGTAAAATTGCGAAGTTTTTCAAACCATTTTTCCTGTAACACTCTGTGTAGCTTTTATGACACACCTATATACAGGCACAAGAATATGTTAATCTCCTCCTTTCAATCTCTGCTTTCAATATATATATACTTTTATACATGTCTGACTTACTACTAAGAAACTAGAGATGTTTGATTGTGACAATGTACATTTCTACAATTTTTTGGACATGTAACGCATTTTTCCACCCAACTCATGGACATGTGGCCATATATACGTGGCAACATCCTAGCTTGCATTCCATACAGGTTGCACGTAGCACTAGCAGTGTGGGTAATTTTTTTTTTTTTTTTTTTTTTTTGCGATTCCTACATTTCTGTAGGAAAGATATGTTTAACACCTCCTGTGTGTCGTACCTGCAACGTGCGTGTCTGACATAAGGTACGTGCAACGTGGAATTTTTCTACGAAATCCATCATAGAGATTTGCACGCTGCTTGTACAACCCGTTGTGACCGTCAATGGCTGTTCAAGAGCGATCGAACCTCTCCTCTCATGATCTGATGATTAATGACAAATTGATCAAGTTAAAGATGGAATTCACGCTGTGTTGAATACTTAAATTCAATCATCGTCAACCGATTTCATTACTGATTAGTTGCTTCTGCAGCTGTGCTATATCAATATTGTTCTGATCAATGATAAAACAATTTAGATTTTAGTGATCGTATTATTATTATTAAATGGTCAGTGCGAGAGATAGGCTGTTACAGACATTTTGTATTGATGCTGTTGTAAATTAACCTAAATGTATAGCCCGTAGGCGGTATTTCAATATTATTGCCTATACTAAATATATCACCGACTATACTAAATATATCGCCATTTTAAGCTGTTATCATGGTTATGGAGTTATTGATAAATGGGGATTTTATCCCGAGGAGCAACACCACGCATGCTTTGATACGTTTCTAATTTTTCAAATGAATGAATAGGATGATTATAGGATTATTTTTTTTAGCCGCTGCTGTTTCACAATGAATAATTAATTGATTTCATCATCAGGTATGATTAATGCATATGGGAATGAATGATAATGAATATAACTGGTAACTTGACAATATAGCCCTTGAAAGCCGAGAAAAGACCTATTTCCAGTGGGGTTTTAAAATATTTCTCAATATATTCGTGAAATATTTCCTTTGACATATTTAGAAGTTTGGTAAGTCAGGTACATGTTCAGGTAGCGAATAACATTGGTATTGGTATGTTTACCTCCCGCCAACTTGTGAGGATTTAATTTTGGCAGGTTGATACCCCTGTCACACTAAGCCAAACGGACTCGAGACCAACTCCAACCCGACCTCTTTCTCATCGTTCATGATAATTGTAATGTTTGGTTTGTGCCCTGTAACCATGGTAACATCGATCAATTTCACATTTTGAAACAACCATTCTGATTTGTTCACGATGAGACGTTGGTGCTAGAAGTCCAAGCAACAAGGATCCTGATTGGTTCTTATCGTTTTGAAATTAATTATAACCCTATATGTAACAGGGCATTGGTTTGGGGTATAGGTTTTACAGGTATGACTGGGGTATAAATGTACATCTATCGTGCCGATCAAGCTGTGAAATACATTCGGTATAAAAAGAATCGTGCAAGAATTCAAACAGTAATACCTTATGCTCTAGTCACGGTTTATATCCACTTGGTCTAACAGCAGTTGGTCCATTTCTCTGATTGTGTAACATCACATGGGCTAAACTCATTTGGTCTACTAGCAAGATTGATTACTCTCACTTGGGTTTAATTTGCCAATCGTCTTTTCTCCATTTTTGTCTAATTCCCAAATAAATATTTGGTCTATATTACCAGTTTGTTACTGGAATTGATCGAGTGACGTTAGATCAAGGAGACATTAGACGAACGAAGTAGGAATTACATAAAATATTAAAAGATTTAGGCGAAGTGGCAATTATACCAAAGGGTAAGCCTAATTAGATAAACTGGTTGCAGACGACATGAAATTCTTTAATGTGGCCTGGATGAGACCAGAATGTCATTGGTCCAAGTGGGTTTACACAAATTATCAATTAACCATTGTCACAACAGGTCGTGCATTGGACCTGTATGCATCAGGTGTGCGTTGAATTCCGCAAAGTATCCATATTTGTCTTTGATGTATAAAAATAAAAGTCAACTAAAACTAAATGTACAAACAATAACTAGAATGGATGATATTCGTGGTGTCTGGTACATGTCAACATTTCCGTAGTTCATAACTACTATTCAAGCTGGCTATTTATAACCAAGTTCAAATGTAAAATACAGTATTCTGCGGATATGAGCTCTACATTGTGAAAAGATCACAATGCTCTGTCTCTCTGTAGTATGTTCCGGTGACCCCGGTGAAAGAAGGGGACCCTGGGAGAATTTATTGAGAATCATATTCGATTTATGATTTATGAAATAACTTCGCGTCTGAATGTGATTACTGTTCCGTGCCGGACCATGAAGGTCATAGAACCGTTCACGGTGACATGCTGCTTAAAGAGAATCTAGTGTAGGCCTAGTGGGAAAAATGAACAAAATTATCGAAAGCTTTCCTGTTATTTCATTACTATTTATGAAGAATATCATATAATAAAAAAGGTCCACTGTGAATGATTGATCTTCAATTGCCATAATTATGATCCCCAAAACAGCTGAAATTCCAAAAAAATAATTTTGTGTGTAGTCCCATACATGCTATTCTATGTGTAGTACACTTGACTCGAAGCATAATTATCATTATCATTTTGGTGATTACAAAATCTCATAGCATACAAAAATGCTTGGAAGAATTTCTATCAACCTTTGCAAAGCACTTTTAGACCATGTAGACGGTGTTTTCCATATTCCAATCCCATTACCAGAAAAATATGTTCACATTAATGCCTGCAGGGGAGTTTGAATGTCAGAGTCGACGTAGTTCGAAATATGAATGCTTTAAAGAGCAATCGAGAGTGACCCCCCCCCGACACCCCCCCCCTTCTAAAAAGGTAAAGACATGTCAAGTTGAAAATGTATCCATGCAAAATAATGTATTAGAACAGTACGCCTCAATGTAGTGGACTGACCTTGCATCGAAGAAGGAGCAGTGTTGAATATTTAATTATTTTCTATTTAATTATTGATTTAAATGTATTTATTTATTCATCTTCCTTTAATTATTGGTCCGTTCATGCTCATTTATTTACTTGACTGGCATTCCTGTATTTACGCGAGGCGTATAGAAGGATTTTATCAAGATCGTAGAATGTACAGCGGAGATTTCATTCAACCCACTTCAGAATGCTGAGAATGTTTACAAAAAAAAACAAAAACAAAACAAACAAAACAAAACAACAAACAAACAAGCAAACAAACAAACATTAAATGCTTCTATATAAGATTAAATACAATTTTAAATTGTAGGTGTAACTATTCATATAGCATGCCGCATATAATAACATTTCGCTGGACTTTTCATCTGCATAAAGGTCCCCAAACATCACCCATTATCATGATTATACGGACTGCCATTTTAAATACCGGGCAAAACAATTTGTTCATTCGTAAATACCATAGTCAAATTGATGTACTCGCTAAATGATTTTTAGAGTTCAAGTGTTCCCCATCTCCCTCTTAGACACTTAGTTAAAGTGGAGCATTTTTGCTCTCATTAGTAAATTTATTTGATAAAGGGTTGGTGACTCGACCTACAAAAATACATCCAACGGGTGGACAGAAATGGTTATTATATTGAGCTACGTGACTACTGAATGTGCTCCAACATGTATTCTATTATCAGACGAGACGCATAGACTAAATTTATCATTCAAAAACATTAATGTACAATGGTGGATCCAGGCTTTGTAAGTAGAAGGGGCACCTTACCCGATTAGGGGGTAAACGGCCGAAATTTTCTGATTGTAGCATGTAAGTCAATGAGTGGTTTTCAAAATAGAGGGGGCGCGCGTCTTCTGCGCCCCGCCTGAATCCACCACTGATGTTTAATAACTTTACATTTCATTTGTTTTATTTATTTCATATTGATTTTTTTTTAACGAAAATGCTTAGTAATAGTAAATAGAATTCCTACATTACCAGATAAAATAATTACATCAGCCAAGAAAATGGATTCCAAACAGAATAAATCAGTGAAGCTTTTTCATAATGAATTAAATCGCTAAGCCATAAGCTACCTCCGGTTGCAAAAAGAGATTAGTTAGAAGATTATTCTTCAACACTCGATATATAAAGCGTGATGAAAACCAACACCATAAAACATTAGTAATTGTATCTCTGCCAGTATGCCACGAGCGTAGGATAGAAACACAATGATCGAATTACGCTTGTATCCAAGCATTAGATCAACATTAATTGACGAGCCAATAATATCGAATGAAACGCATTTAAACTCAAACAACAATCAAATAACTATGATGATCCCTTGTATTGTAGAATCCCATGATAATGTGCTGAAACCTGCCATTATTATGCTTGTATCTATGCAATAATACATTCTTAAAAAAATCAAAATGCGCTGCCAATATGAACACAGATTTCACAATCCGGAATTCGAATGTTCGACGTTTACTTATATTGATTAATCAATGAGCATTGATACAATTTTACATTCCTGATTCTCATGTACATCATGATTTAGGGGATGTTGTATTAAGATATATAGATCCTATAATCATTGTATTCGCTTTGAGTCTTATGACGTAATATAGTTACATGCAATTTTCTTATTTTATGCTATATTGAGCTAAAATGTATTTTACGGCTGATGACCAGAAAACAACTTTATCTTCTGATCATGTCTTTTTATAGTATTACACACTACCTGAAAATAAATTTATATATTTCAGTACTACTTGAACTAGTGGTTGGCAAATGGTTAAAGCAGTTGTACTTTACGCTACTCTGTCTTGTGAAGAACGTGAACTCTTTAGCGATAATATTCAGTACTTTACTGTGCATGAAAATACTAAGAAGATTTAGATCAACTTAGAATTTGCGTAAACCTTACAAATTATGTTTGTTATATATAATATAGTATCATGAACCCTCAGCTATTTTCTGTCATATAGGAATATAAAAATTTTGTATAGATTCTGCAAAGTATTCAATGTTCCACACACATTCCGAATGGTCTCCTCGCTTCTTCTACATGCTAGCAATGTCTGAGGGCCCCGTCTGTGAATTATGACGTCAGTAAATATTTGAAGATGCGAAGCTTTTCTTTATTTGGCGCCATTATCTAAAATTGTGTTCGCATGATGATCGTCTGAGTTTGGGCATAGTATCCATTCTAGCGGTAAATGTTAGCTCAATTGATTGGGAATTGATTTTAGATTTGGAGAAGCCATCATTGACATTCATCAAGTGTGGAGGTGTTTACTCTCCGTTTTATGCGTTTTGTGATTCGGTATTTATTTAAACATGATGTGAAGTTAATTACATTAGACATGTTTGCTTCGTGCACCATAGGTTTTATATGTTTCTTTGTCTGAAGATGAATGTGTGCTTTGAAGTTGCTCTGGAACAGACTGCGTTCTATTTCTTTCATCTTAATCATCATATCGGATTTCGGAACGTGGTTTTATTTTGTTTTCTACAGCAGAGCATAATGATAAGTTCGACATGAACACAATGGAAGCAGACAGAATACAGTTCTTATTTTCGTTTACAATCCTTCAGCATTTTCTTCATCTAAATTTTTTTGAAGCAGTTTCTTTAGGGCGAGAAGAGTACATGGACAAGTATACGTAACACGATACCAACGTCTTGTCCCCCTAGCAAGTTCTTCCAATTTTTGAGATCTCATTTCCTTAGTCCGCTTGTCGTCCCGTTGGCTAATTCACAATGAAACAACAAACTGAAGAAAACTGTAGGCATATCTTGTCTAAGTTTTGACAGGAATGTGTTGACCTTTGTTTTTCTGAGGTAATTATCTGCAGTAAGATACCCCCAAACTTTGCTAGAGTCGATTCGAAGGCACACTAGACATGCTAGAGAGTTTTCGAATGTGTCGACGAGTTGCCTGAACGAGATTGAGAACTAAAGAATATAAGCTTTCTGATAATGATGAAGGCTTCTTCACTCGTGACGCTCACTGATCAGTGGTGACCAAGTGTGACGCCATCGTACTGGGGGCAGTTCATCAAAGGACTTGTCGGACGTTTCATCCGACAAACTGTTATAAGCTATACTGCAATGCTTGCAGCTGATTGGCTGAGAGCAAATTTGTCGGATAAAACGTCCGACAAGTCCTTTGATGAAATGCCCACCAGGATAGCTGAGACGAAACTTTTCAAGTTCTCGGTTCAGCATCACTACTGATGAAGATCAGTGGGCTTCACGCGCGAAGAAGTAATCATCATTATTGTTTAAAAAGTGACAACCACAACTTTGTTTATAATGAAGAACTTTTACTGATGACAAGACGGCGATTGTGGAAAGCATTTATAGACATTATAAAGTTATCATTCTTTGATCTAATTATTTTGGTGGAGAGTGTCTCACACCATTCATTTATTTGCTTCTATTTCGTATCGCCTCCTCCCCCTCTCTCTCTGTCTCTCTATGCCCCACTTTCCCCCTTTCTCTTTTATATATTAAAAAAAAAAAAAAAAAAATCCGTTTGTGGTCATGTTTGGCATGTTTGATTTGAACCACGGCTGGAATCCGATACTATATACATGGTGAATACGATATTCTTCTCTGTTCAAGTGGACCGATCCCTGGTCGATTAAATCGAATTATTGTATCGATAGTACGTCTGCAGAAAGTCAACATTATCAGACAATGACTGAAAAGGTCTTGTGAAAAAATCTGATCTCTCTTCCTTTCTCAAGAATGATGAATTTGAGAGGGAACCAGAAACGAAATGGAGGTACATGATGAGGAAGTGTTAACAAAAAACAAAATAAACAAACAAAACTAAACAAAAAACAAAACAAACAAAAAAAAGCAAACAAAAAACACACACGAACAAAAAAACAAAACAAAAAAACAAAAACACGAAAAAAACAAAAACAACAACAACAACAACAACAAACAAACATAGAAATGTTGGAAAAGTATGCCTGTTCACTTGTGTGAAGATTTTCAAAAATGAATATTATTTTAAAATGATGCAAGGTATATCCTTATTATATCCAAATTCAGTTCAGTTCAGTTCAGTTCAGTTCAGTTCAGTTCATTTCATTTTATTTCCACAAATTGAATTAAAAAAAAAACACACAGAAAAACAAATCATCAAAAACATGCACAATTAGAATAGATACAAAGTTATAATAGAACAAAATCAAAATGTTGGGGAATTAACAAAGGGCATCTAGGCCTATCAAGGTCAATACCCAATAAGCATAATACACATTATACAGGAAAACATATAGCATAAATACACACACAAAAGAAAAAGATCAGATACATGAAACCATTACCACAACAAACACATTGAATTGAATCATTTACAACAATAAATATAAGGGTATTTTTGTTTCACCCCAATTAATGTCAGATGATGCGAACATTGATTTTGCAAATCTCTCTTTATTAAAAGCTAATAACGTTTTTGTAAGTCGTATTTATATCTTATTCATGCTGCGATATTGGGACACATGAGGTATAGTGTTGATAATGGGATGAAATGATGCAAGAAAAATCATTAAGTCCACCGCCTGCCCCAGATGGTTTTCCTGGGGAGTCATGCATTACACGGAACGTTTACCATACATTATATTATTGCATGTGGCATTTAATTTACTAGGAGAGTGGTGCGCGTCAATAGACAATTTGTTGCGCTCAATTGAACATGTCAAATTTTATGATGGAGTGCGTGTCACCAGTCTGTTTCTACTCGGTTTGAGTCAGCAGGATTGATACTGTATGTGGGTTGTATTTCATTAAGTGGTGTTATTAGTGATGTGGCGTTCATCAGAAGCTGCCCTGTGTAAAATGTGCAATATTGACGAAGTTGCAGTCTTGTTTGCAGTTTCAAGTGAAGAGAAGATGATCGCAATGTGTTTTGTCGGAAAATCATCTTGAAAAGAAATAGTCATTCGAAAATGGATGTGATTATGAAACTACAGAAGTTTGTCAAGACTTCTCTCTGTCTCCAGTCTCTCTCATGTCATTTCTCACTTTTAAGACTCTCTCTCCCATTCTCTGTCTCCTTTATAAATACAACTCATTAGTTGATGCTGCCAGTTTGTTCATCAACCAACATGACCAGCCAATGATAACAACGTTTGGGGTCAGTGATAAGGGACAAAAAGAGATATAAAGCGGAGTAAGGCTCATAGTTCTATAACCTCATTTTCTTCTTTCTTTCTTCCTTCCTTTCTCCCATCGCACTCTCGATAAAAAGACAATATACATCCCTAATACATTTTGAGCTGATCCTCGTTGGCGCCCATGGGGGTATAGGTCCACGTCCACTGGCACACATACAGCTAATCTCCATAAGATATGAACACACTCTATAGGATCATGTTTACCTCATGTCGAGTGAAAGGTACGCCCCGTTAATCCGATTAAGTAGGATTATCCCCGGATTAACTTACATCTACTACTCTCCAAATGTACACGTATTAATGGGTTAGCCGGTTATTGACATCCTGTTTTGCGGCAGTATTGAAATGGATCGCTGAAAGATATGGCATACAGCTTTATGCATTATGATTGGGGTGTCATAATCGCATTTCTACAATACTTTCTGCAACGAGAGAATTAGCATAATGTAGGATATCTAAGGCACATTATAGATTATGAATGCACTTAATTATATAATACTTAATTAACTTATGATTGCAATTTGCACATGAGATAATTGGGCCTACATATATATTTTTTTAGTATAGGTCGTTGTATTGACTTGCCTTTTTGACCGATGCCAATGCTTGCCTTTAGCGAGGGAAGAAAACGCCTTAATGCATGTGTCGTCTCTAAGGTATCTGTTAAAATGAAATCAAACATTCATGTTGACTTGATTGAAAACCATACATAAAACACAGCACATGGGGATGAGACACATGCTTAACAATGGCTGCCTGTAACCGTCGCATGGGAGAACTGAAAGAAGCGCTGTTCGTTTTCACCAAGATGGATTACCATGAGTTAATACGTGCTCGCTTTCGGTCTGGAGCACGTATTATTGGATTTGATATCCTCAAATACCCCGAGGCTGTTTAGCTAAAGTGCTACCGGGATCCACCAATATTCTTACCCAATGAAAAAAAAGGGAGAAAAAAAAGGGGGAAGAGCAAAGCGCAATTCTCATTTGACGCGAAGACTTGCCTTGGTAACGCACTGCGGCACTGCAAAAATGACGTTCTACCCAATACTTTTCGTAGAGGAAACCGGGAGGTTGCAGTGTCCCTTGACGCGGTAGTCATTGGGATGACGATAAATGAGAATACATGATAGGAGGTTGTTAATACAAATAGGTATATCTTGCACATTCTCCCCCGAGGAGAGAGAGAGATGTATTATCCATTCAAGAAAATCTTTGAACATAGAAGTGATATATGTTGTGCCTTGTTTGATGTTATTTACTGTCATTGCATTTTTTATTTATTTTTCAGTTTCACTTTTAATACATTATTTTTGCTAAATTTCATGTAATAGTACATTTTTGGTTGAAAGTATATTTCTTGTTAAAGAGGGTCATATTTCTTTTTCTGTTCTTCTAACATTATGAAATGGTAAAATAAACCAGTCTTGAATAAATAAACCGGCTTTTTTTTATTTTTTTTTTAATTTTAAATTTCAAATAAGTGAACTGCCATTTGTCAGATGAAACCTAACTTTGTCAGTCTAACAATATTAAAGATCCCATCATTTTATATACATAAATGACATAAAATACAAATTTTCTGTACTTTCAAATTAAAGTAAACATTAGATGATATTTCACTTCAAACGCGTCGGTATTAGTAGCAAATTTTACCCCAAAACTTGCAATGAACTTGATAAAAACCAAACTCCACATGCACGTGGGCCACGATTCATTCAGTCATGCACATTCCCTGAATCGACACGTCTACATGCTGGCGTCTGAATGAATATGAAAATATCCTTTGTGTATACAGTTACATCGATCAGGTAAATCATCATAATCAAAACTAAATTAATGAAAGAAAGCGAAAAAAGCGGGAATATTGTCAGGTATTATAAAGTCGGGTCGTCTCACGAGCTGAAACGATCGATGAAGCTCCACGGAAGAATTGAACTCTACACAAAGCGACGCCGAGCTAGGAGGGAAAGAATGCGTCGATCTTCGGACTCTATGGTACCCTTAACCCTAATCAGACTGGGGGGGGGCCATCATGGCCCCCCCCCCCCCCCCCTCGACATTTTCCGCGACCACTCCGCCGCACGAAATTTCTGATCGCGCGCTTGCTGACTTTTTACTTTCAAGTCTCGCGCATCTTTTGAAACCATTTTCGCAAAAATCGGTCGTACCGTTATGACGCTGCACGATTTTCAAAAATATCCGTCAGACCGGAAATGGCTCAAAAACGTGATTTTGTGTACAAAGTCAATGCAAATTGAGTTTTCTCACCTAATTCATAAAGATATGATTATTTTAACTTTCATTGGCTGAAATCAATTTATTTTAGCATATTTATGCTTAAAAAAAGGTTCTTAAATGATTTTTGCGTAAAAAAAAAGAAAAACAAAAGGTCAAAAAACATAGAAATACATAAGAAATTCATAAAACAATAAAATACATAAGAAATTAATTTTGAAACAAGAATTTTTTTCTAGTACAATTGTTAGGAATGCCTATAAGGAATAATAATACATAAATTAGCATTCTAGGAGCTTTATTTTTTCAATTAGAGCAAAAGTATGATTTCATGCATAAATTAGCATAATTAATTCGTATTAAAAAATTCATTATTTTGGAAAAATTAACAGTGCAGTCTTGTAGATTACATGGCTCACTACCATCGTGCAAATTTTCGGCGCGGTCGCGCCGATCGGCGGCCGAGATCTTAGGGGGGGGGGCCATCATGCCCCCCCCCAGTCTTGACAGCTACCAAAACACCCCAGTCTGATTAGGGTTAAGGTGACAACGCTGTATGGATATTCATGAAGGTGACAGAGGCACGCAGACTTGACATTAGCGATCAGGAATTAGCCTGCTGACTTCAGTTGTCTAAGACGGTCCCCCTGGAGGGGTATTAGAAGGAGGGTCGAGTAAGGGTTCAATGGGGAGGCAACACATCTTCAAGGCTTCTTGGTGGCTAGATGAGAGCGAATATTATTATTATTATTCATCTCATTATTAGGTGATGCTATTGATGTGTATGAAGAGAATCCCGTAAGAAATAGAGGACGGTCCGAGTCAGTATCGCTCTCGTTATGGATGCATTCAATTCAGGCCTACATCTTTGAATGTTTACGACATTCTATTAATTTTGGTAGTTTTTTTTCAGAGGAGTTGTCAGCACTTTGCATTTTTATTGGAACAATACTACCCCTCACCCTTTTTACAGGTCAAAAACTATGTATTTTTCCTGATGTAGGTAAATGTCTTTAAAGCTATTTTCTCCCAATTCAGTTCTTGTAAATGGCAAAAATGATATCTATATAACCACTGTTTTGGACCCCCTCCCTCGAAAAGGGGGTAACTAAAGTAAATTATGAAAAACAGCAAAACAACGAACCTACACACAATGGCGTCCGTAAGACAGTATTATTAGAGACATGTTTGTTTGTTTTGTTTTTTTACCTGACCGGAATATTACGGGAAATTATCATTGAACTGAATTGATAACTGAATTGAATAATGCGATATCCGTCGCTGAATGGCAGCAGGGAGCAGTCTGCCTTTTGGAAGCAACGCTCCCGAAACCACTGCAACTATAGAAGAATAAGATGGCATTAGGAACCTGTCATCTTCAGTTTACATGCATCCTGGAGACGACTTTGTACAAGGTGGATTTAACTGATTCAGCCACACTAGTGGTACCTACACCAGATAGACAGTAGTCTGATTCAAGCATTATACATTACACCCGGTGGCGAAGAGTTAATCATTTTGGAATCTTTCAGCCAGTGTGACTGTATAGCTGATATTAGGCTATGGTATGAGAGGTTAGATGTACTACTGTATTGCCCAATCTAATTCATTCATTGTAGTAACCTTTGTGTACTCTAACTCCAACTGTCTATGTGGGAGTATATACTGCTGATCTCATTGAAAATGATATAAGATTTCTACCAATTTGAGACTTCAAAACTTATACCCATATGCCTACATGCAGAGGCCTTGGATATTGCGATTAAAAAAAAAAAGAAAAAAAAGAATAAAAGAAAGAAGGAAATCTGATTTGTATGATTGTATATGCACTCTCTTTCCCTAAAAAGAGGCCTAAGTATTGCCTTGAATAATGAAATCAAACAAGTATACAGAAATGGTTAACTATATGCCAGCGAAACCCAAGAGTATTATTTGCCTCACAATGATCAGGATAAAAAAGCATGTGAGGGAGTGGGAGAGCTTTATGCAGAATGAGTATCATATAAATCGTGAAATAATTTGCAATGTAATGTTCAGCCAAATGATATAATTTCTCAAGGTTTCGTAAATTTGTATTTGGCTGATCAAATATTAGCGAGTTTTGGGGTTGATGGTTGAATGAAATTGCAGTTAGTGGTTTTGTAATGGTATACCGCAGTTATGTGTTTTTCTTGACGATGTGGTTGCATTCGTGGTAAACATTAAATTTTGAAATTGATCTTAGAAATTGAGATAATCATGTTAATGGGACTATTCCCTTGAGATAGTCGTCGTAAATATATGTGCGAACTAGTTTAAGCAGGTTTTTCTATACAGCATAATACTTAATGTCTTTATATTTAAGAATTATACCATAAAAATATTAATTAATTGTCTTACTTTGAACCACCCGACTGCTCATTTTTAACATCACAATTCACACCGCTTCTAAATCATTAACGAGTATCTCAAAAACAAACAGAGCTAAATGGATTTTAGATGCAAGCTAATATTATTCACACCGTAGTGCTTTAAGCTACCTACTAATGAAATCCAAACTCGACCTGTATAAAGAGTTATTTATCTTCTCGTGGTGTGTTATTTATGGGGGTAGGAAAAAATCTCGTTTAGCTGTATTAAGTGGTACTCAATTATGGTTCCAATATCGACCGTAATTGCATACTTAATTAATGACCGGTCCACTCGCATCTGAACGCAAATGGTATACAGTTAATGGGAGATTATTTAGAACGCGCACTGCATGGTCGCCATAAATTTTGTTCGAGCACAGACTCTCTCAGACGTCGAAATTATCCAAAAGGGAAATACCAAATTGAATTGTTTCTGCACAGTAATTTGTAGGACTGCAAGCTTTTAAAACCGCATATAACTTCATTAGAATACCGTGAAGGCATTTTTAAATATAATACATCATTTCTTTCAATCATAATTATTATATTTCATAGGGGGCGGAATGTCACGTGATCTCCGCTTATTCGCTCCATCATTCAAAAGTTTCAATATTTTTGTTTGAATATAATTTAAATCATGAATTCAGTAGCAGGCTCTAATCTAAACCACGTTTCCATTCTTCATTATCCTGGCAAGATAACCCATGACTGTGCATGTGTAATCCTTTCATTCCAGTCATACGTCGAAATAAACATACCATCCCGATTGTCGACGAGGCCATATTAGATTGCGGAAAAGTGACATGCACTTTTCACTCCGCTCTACCTTAATTACAACTGCATAATGAATGTATTGTATAGGGGAAATCAGTTAATCAAGGGTGTCACGGTGACAAAGCTATATGCAATGGACCCAGGGTTTCTAAGCTCCATCCCGCCAAAGTGGGATTCCGCCCGTATCTCATTATTACATCTCATCATTAATTCAATTCACTTCAACAACATTTATTTCCAATAGAAGGTTGCAGCATGCAGATAAGTAAACATGGTAAATGGATATGATGTTATACAAATAGTTTTTATATAAAGTAATGGAAGGTAACACTTCTGAATGGTTGAACAGGATATAGGTCTTTTTTTTTCTTCTTTAATTTACTACAAAATCAGCATGTACAAATATATTTTTTATAACGAACCGTTTTTCATTTTAAACACAATGGAAAGTGGATTCAATATAATTTGCAAATGACTTGAACCCTCAAAATGTAGAAAATATTCCAGCACTTTCATCAGAGTTGTTTATTATTGATAAATCAATTACTAACTTCAAGTGTGAAACTCTTAACGCCCTAATTCCCTCAAATTCTATATCATCGACCTCAATAATGAATTCATGTTCATTTCTGATAATATGAAACTTCGTGATCAATAATTAATTAATGCATTCAGTATGTTAAGGGATACGGGCGTTCAAGGATATTTTGTGATATTACGGAAAGCGTTTCGGTGACGATTTTTAATGAATGCATTCAGTATGTTCATGAATACGAGCGTTCAAGGATTATATTGTGTGGGTTTAGGGAAAGCGTTTCGGTGACAACTTTATTGAAAGACAAATGTTTGCCGTTAAGCAACCGTCCCCACAGTACTTCATCCCTGAGTAGCTGTGTTTGTTTACCCCTGATACGGATCGAGACTCAAGCCCCAGACACATCCCAAAAAGCAATCCCCAAAGAGCGATGAAAAAGAATGATGCTGAGATAAATTATACTTTTTGGGGCTCATGTTATTGGTCTTGTTACTCTCTCTACAGTGGAAAAGACTAGAATAATACTCGAAAAAGAGTCACTAGAATAATACTCGAAAAAGAGTCATATTTCATGACAAGGAGTTAAAGGACGGGCAACCCTTTTCGAGTGGAAATAATGATAATGGATACACTCAGAAACATAACGGCGCCGATCGAACCTACATGTATCACCGTTGGATTAGTTCATAACTTCACAGGATTATGATCATGCACATAATACATATAACATTATGGTGTGAGTCGAGTTAATTCTGTGCAAGCCGTTTGCTTTACTTGTTTGAAAATAGTGAAAATATTCAACTTGCAATTGATAGAGAGCGGAAATTGGGCTCACTCATTCAGCGAGTGGAACGGCTAAACTCAAAGCTGAATGTGGCTCGATTCGGGGTGAAAGTTACTTCACTCTGAACTTAGAGTTGCAGATGCATTCCTTTTCCCATTAATAGAGAGTTTTGACGGTTTCTCGTTTGGGCCCGTTAGTTTGTCTGGCGTACCAGACTCCCATCCAGTCACAATGCGTTACCCGCTAGCAACAGAGCAAGGCAAGCCTAGGCCAATTGGCATCATGTTATATGTGGTTCTATACTTTTAGTTCCATTCTGATCAGTGTGACAGGGTTTCAGTGGTTGTTTTACGGAGACGCATGAAAATCTCTCAATGAACGCACTCGTGTATGGAATGCACACATGACGCTGTCGTCATTGGCTCTGCATACTAGTATAGTATTTGCGGTTTCCCCCTTGTTTGAACGATCTGGATTGGATATTAATATCAGTGAATGATAAAATCATTGCACTCGTCGTTGATGTATGATTCTATTGACTCCCTCTTCCGTCAAAATTCCGTGTGCTCAACCTCGTTTCATGTCTCACCACATACATCTCCATTAGATTTATTATACGCCGAGCCTTTCTTAGCATTTTATTCCTTTTATCTTTCAAACCTATACAGCCCATTTGTTCAATTCTCACTCAAAAGACACACTTTAATTATTGTTTTGGATGTATAACCATGCATAACCATTTTATGTATTTCCATTATATGAACTTTTTTTTGTGTATATAAAAATATGACGTACACAATACCAACAACGCTTTTAAGATCAATTTTATTTGATAAATGATATGGATAGGAACATTGCGGGGAGTGGGGGGGGGGGGGGATGGGATAATAGTACTGTTTAATTTACATAATTATCAGATCGGTAATTACTTTTAATCAATTTCAAAAAAGAGTTATTGATGATTATGATAGGAGAATGTATTTTTCTATACACATTCTGCCTGTCTGGCAACATGCTAAATATCTACTGAAGATATTAAATCACTATGAGCGTGTTGAGATATCATGATGCCACTTGAATTGTAAGATAACGCTCTCTTGATAATAGGACGTTTCAAAAGTGGCTCATTAAGACTACTTCAGACTCCCTGAATTGATTTTCTTTTCTTTCTTTTTTTTTCATTTAAGATTATCTAAATGACAGTTCATTTAAATTTATCTATACCAGACATCTAACTTTATGTCAAGTCTGTCTGGCAACATGCTAAATATATCATAGCCATATCTACTGCATATATTAACCCACTATTATTATGAGCGCATTCAGATATCACGATGCCACTTAAATTGTATGAAGGTAACACCCACTTGATGGGAGAAGGACGTTTAAAAGGTAGCTCTTGAAGACCACTTCAGACTCCCTTAATTGATCTTTGATTTCATTTAAGATCTGAATGCCAATTTATTTCGAGTAAATATATCTATACCAGACAACATTTAACTTGAAATATGTCAAGTCTGTCCGACAACATACTGAGTATAGCCAATATAGCCATATCTACTGTAGATATTAACTCACTATGAGCGCATTCAGATATCATGATATTACTTGAATTGTAAGGTAACGCTCTCTTGACCATAAAGGATGTTGCAAAAGTGGCTCACTAAGACCACTTCAAACTATCAGAATTGTATTTTTGTTACTTTTTTCTTATTTATTATTAAAAAGACGGAATATATGAAATTCTAAGAAACAACAGATAGGAAATCCTTAAGAGGCGCCGATATCAAATTAACAAAAAATAAATCGACAAAGAGTACCACTGTTCCAAGTAATTCTAAGAAACAACCAGTAGGAAAGCCTTAAGAGGCGCCGATAGTTTAATCAACACCAGCGATCAACACAAAATAAATTGACAAAGAATATAACTGTACCAAGTATACCAACGTCATTCAACTTCATCCGGTATTCATGTCTGCTTCCCAAGTAGCTATCATATGATCATCTCTCTAACCATTGAAGGTGCTATCTCTTTCATTAGTATTAACGCGTGAATTATGTGAGTAAAGATCTCACAGACGCCTTGGTATCAAGTGATTCCCAAAACGGGGTGAAGATTTTTCTGGGGTGTCGCGATCATTTTCTTTCTTCTCTCTGCTAAGTTTAAGGTTTTAGTTCTGGGGGGCATTTCATGAAAGGACTTGTCGGACGTTTTATCCGACAAACGGTTATAAGCTACTGAAATGCTTGCATCTGATTGGCTAAGAGCAAAATTGTCGGATAAAATATCCGACAAATTTGCTCTCAGCCAATCAGGTGGAAGCATTTCAGTAGCTTATAACGGTTTGTCGGATAAAACGTCCGACAAGTCCTTTCATGAAACGCTCCCCTGATGTTTCTGTCTAGTGTCTGATGATAATGGTGATCGAGGGTCGAATATGGAGGTTGAATTACCATGACTTTTGTCTTTCTGTCTAATTGTCTTGTGAAGTGTGTACTGAAGAGGTTTGTTGACTTCAAATAGAGACCACTTCAGTCATGCATACTGCACTCCTGTTTGAATATTTTTATGATCATTGTAAGACACGTCATTATCAACATCCCGAAACTAAAATGAGACAGAAATCTTATCATGTTTCACATAATAAAAATCAAAGTTGATATTGTGTTATTAATCAATTATAAAATGATGTTTGATATTGGTATGTTGTTTCATAAGGTACCACTATTTATATTATGATTCCGTTACAATATTCCTTTTCTTATTCCGAACCCGCAAAAAGAGACGATTCGAAAAAAAAATTATCCCATTTTAAGAAACAAATGAGAATCGTTTATCTGGGGGATCTTTACATTTTAATTAAAAATTTCATTATAAAACTATACTAAAAATCTAAAAACCCTATTTTTCTAAAACCCTTTGGAGAACCTTTAATGATTCTTGAAAGAAAATTTAAGGCCTCCCCCCATGAGAGACAACCAAAGAACCATTTCTCAAGATTGCATATCTGTTATCACGTAAGCTTTAATAGTTATCTGGCAATCACATCACTAGCTATTTCATGTCTGTCATGATTCAAAATATTTTCAAGCAATTAGGGCTTGGATATGGTCATTGAAGTTACATCGTTTGACTCGTAAATATTGGGAGGATGCTCTCTGGAAGCACCGATCGGATGGCTGATGAAAGTGATTTAATAGGAGGAAGAACCAGGTGACATACTACGCATCTCTAGAGTACACTTAATCTAATCCATCTCATACACGCCAGGGCATCATTCCATCTTCCCCCATTCCAAACTGTCGCATATGCGTTCACATTTTAGTTATCATACTGTCTAAAAGAGTGGAAATTACTGAAAAACTAGTAAGATTTAATGCGATCAAGGAGAGAGACAAACACTTTCCTTTCCAACCTTTTGCATATGCGTTCTCATCTTATTTATCATACTTTCTTTAAAAAATGGAAAAGTACTCAAAATGGAGTGAAATATACTAAGGACTTCGATGGGACAACGCTTTTCGAGTGAAAAAGGAGTGATCTCTGTTACATTCAGGAAAAATTAGTTTCACGTTACCAATCCGTTACCACATAACGTTACCACTCTATAAGCGAGTGAGACGGCTAAACCAAACCCGACTGCTTTGATACCCAATTTTGAGTAAAAAAGTCCATTCATTCTGAAAGTAGGATTGCACAGTCACTCATTTATGCATACATTCAGAGAGTACGATGGAGTCCTCCGTAACGACTCCATTTTATTCAGTGCACCCCTCTAAATTTTGTCTTCAATTTTAGATGTATCTATTTTGTGACACCCCTATATGTCACGACACATCACCTGTGTTACGAATTTGATTACATTTGAAACTTTTGAAATATGACCATTACAAATGCATTAAAGATATCAAATTAATCACGTGTGGTCATGATGGTATAGCAACAAAATAAATAGTTGTTTTAGAAGAGGGGTACCACCCCTTGATATTTACTCTCCTATCGGCGTAAAATTCAAAAGTTTAGGCCTTTATAATGTTTGGATTTGTATGATTGTTCCTTTACACTTTTGGCGCCTGTTTGATGGAAGGGCATGGCCATGTGTAAACGTGACCACATGAGCGAGGATGGGGCATTCTGTGATAGCTTTGAGGTATCTCACTCGAGAAAAAGAACGATGATAAATAGTCTCTGTTGGATTGGTCTGGGGTCATTTTTCAAAGGACTTTTCGGACATTTTATCCGACAAATTTGCTCTCAGCCAATCAGATGCAAGCATTTCAGTAGCTTATAACAGTTTGTCGGATAAAACGTCCGACAAGTCCTTTGATGAAACGCCCCCCCCCCCTGATCAATGACAAACTACAGGAAAGTGAAAATAAGTGCACGCCCAACCAGGGAGGGACATGGGTCGAAAAGGATGGTTGTTTTCAAAGCTTCATACTGGATGATTGTTAAACATTACTCTAGATAATGGAATTTGGATAATAATGAAGACAAACAATGACAATTTTCCGTTGACGTGCAGTCGTTGGATTACGAAGTTCGTTTTGACAATGAGAGAAAGTGAGGACATAAATTGCATTTAATGATGAATAAGTTTGTCCTTGAAATGTATACTTAGCCTTTTTGTTTGTTATTATGGTTCTTTATCTAAAATTTTGTGTAATTTAACTTTATTAAGTATTTTAAGAGGAACGTCTGTATTCATTTCCCTTTATCAAATCAACGTTTCTAGAGTATATACCACCATGGCAAATAATTCTCACACATACCGCGCGCATTCGTCTACCACTATCATCCTTACATGTTCACCGCCTATGGTATACTCAGCTGTTTATTTACATGTACATGTCCCGTGTACTATCTCCTTGGTGTACCTAAACATTGCTAAGTACCCTTACTGGAGGAATAGGGTCCTATCCCGAGGGAGAAGGGAATATGGAACATGTCCAGGTATCAATTTGCCGGAAGATGTGCTGTGACTGCGTCAACAATGTGACGCCAAAGACGTACCAGAAGGTTACATCTCTGCTAAGCCGGATTTCTGAAATTCGATTAGCTGTAAAGATTTTTCCAAGTTGTCTCGTTGCATGCGTGATGAAGTCGTAGACTTTGTTTCCTTGTGGTGGTATATATTTGAAACTTAAGCTTTAGATTTTTATAGTACGAAATTAATCTTGTTTGTTTGGAATATCTATCAGATGTCGTTTATCCAAAACGTTCTAACATTAAAAGACGAGTGTATACGATTCTTGTTTCATGTTTTACTTAGCCTATCACGTTTTTGTTATTCAGTTTTGTTTTTGATTTACAAAATGGAATGGGTATAAATTAGTTTGTCTGCGAAGACACGAGAGTCGTGCTAAACATGCAGAAAAAGAAATCATGTAAAAGACGTCATATCAGTCGGACTATGCGTGAAAAAGATCCATTATTATTCTCGAAACCGTTATCCGCTGCAAACTTCAAATCCCAAAACCTCAAATTTCATTCAACCTTCCATAATAATTATCATTAAAGACGACACACAACCCTTTCCCCCTCTTCAGTTCGAACCGTCTGAATGTTATTCTCAAAGTCATGAGCATGAAGGTTACAGCCTTGTAGCAATCGACCATCACAGCCGTGCAATAATGAATCGAATGTTGAAAGATGACAAGGTTTAAGGAGGTCACGACTAGAGTACAACTTAGTCTTCAAGTTCACTTCTGTCTCAAAAGAAAATAATGATGGATGCGCTGATGTTATGTAAAAAACTTTGCTAGTTTTGAAGCTACCATTGTTATTCAGATTGAATTGTGGATAAATGAAAACAAATAGTCACTAATAAATTATAGTTGTTTTTGTTGATTATTGACAAGAGTGTAGTTTTTTTTTATTGTGGATGCATCATTGTAGAAGCTTTAATATGTTTTCTATTTACAAATTTAGATTATTTTATCGTATCTATGTATAAGGAGATATTAAAGTTTCTGATAAATATGCTCATTTATATAGCCATTGAATATTCCACTTACATCGATATGATGAAAAGCCCGGTAACTGACATTACTGTGGAATTGCCCTGATATATTGATGCCATTAATACTTATATTGATATTAGTTTTTTTAATTTTACAAAAGTAGAAGAGCTACATGTCACATGAAAAATTAATATATGACATAGGCCGTGTTTTCCTGAAACCTGCAAACACACTGTGCACATATTCTTAAAATATTCATGCATCGATGTTTTCTTGTTTGCCAAGGAATGGAAATGCATGACTGAAAAGAGTCACCGTGACTGTGCCGCGCGACTATTAGGGTTGCAGGCGATCAACAAGCGATCGATATGCGGCAGTCACGTGTACACAACGCAAGACCAATGCATTGAAATTTGTGAAAATTGCCGACAACGCGTATACATAGAAAACACGTATTAAAATACACAACGAATGCACAGCGTTGGCATAGCGCGCTCGACGAATGAGTAACGCACACCCGGCGCATACTGTGTGTTGGCCATGCGTCGTACATAACGAATGGAAATGCATGAATGAAAAGAGGCACGGTGACTGTTCCGCGCGACTAGTAGGGTTGCAGGCGATCAACAAGCGATCGATACTCATACGCGATGTCGAACAAGATAATTTATCCAACAACATTAGGATCGAGGGCACATAGCAGTAATTTGCTATCGAGAGATAGGAATGCATGGTATGGTTTATGGTATGCCGATGTAGACGTCTCATCCTTCTATCATTGAAAGATATGGCTGATTAAAATGGTGTCTAATAGCCTTGAGTATACATGTATGACATATGTCGAAGGGTGCTAAATGCTGTAATGTTGGTTTACCATTTACGATTATGATGTACCATTTACGATTATAATAAACCATTTAAGATTATGATATACCAGTTACGATTTTGATGTACTATTTGCGATTATGAAGTACCGTTATAAGATGCTATATACGATCATGATACCATTCACGATTATGTTATACCATTTACTATTATTTTAAACAGTCACAGCTACTAATATCTTTCCAATATAAATGTTAACACCTGACAGACACACAGAAATAAGTTGCGACATTTCTTCTGCCTTATTGCATCTTCGACCGATGGAGAGGAATAAGTAGGAATTATTTTCTACTTTTTTTCACTACTCATGGAGACATAAAACAGGGCATTCCATCTGCTTGATAAACTCGATTGAAATAGATGTAATTCTCAGTTCAATTGAATCAACTCGTGTTATGCAGACACATTGCCGTTGGGTTTAGACAGAATTGCATAAACATCGATTTTACTTTTTAAGGATACTCCGTATTTGCACCTTTCTCGCTTCGGATCTCTCTCCGACATATCCCCGTATAACACACATGACACAACTGCTTTGTGCTGATAACATATTCTTTATAATTTAACTTTAGCTGCACTTTGGTCTGCATAGGGGCAATATAAAGCCAGTCAGATATATTTAGATCTATTTTGACGATCAGTTCAGACTGATATCAACCTTTTTTTTATCCAAAATTCATTAAAGCAGGACCGATATTGCGATTTGTCTTCATATCAAATTTGACTGCAATGGCAACTGTCTCTCGGTTTTTCATATCGAATGATATCAACTTCCATTATAGCGGTATCCAAATCTCATATTGCTCTGTTCTCTGTACTTCGTGACACCAACAGAATGGAAAGGACATTTTATCGGACAAACTGTTATAAGCTACTGAAATGCTTGCATCTGATTGGCTGAGAGCAAATTTGTCGGGTAAAATGCCCGACAAGTCCTTTGATGAAATGCCCCCCTGGACCCATTTTGGAAATTTAGTAATATAGGATTATTGAGTTCTGAGTTTTGGGAGTGAGAATCGAACAGCTTATGCACTTGAATATGCTGCTTTTTTCGATATTTCATGGGAGTATACATTATAAAAGTGAATTGAAAGTCTAAAATTGTCAGCCTATATGGTAGGAATTGGTTTGCCACGATGGGAGCAACAGTTGGCATTCATGAAAACGTTCTAATCTAGATTATTACAAAACCCTGCAAAAACAGAACCACATTTTAAATTTTATTAGCGTTTTCGTGATGCTCGATTAAATGTCAAATTTTAATGATGCGATGCTGCCCCATAGAAATGAAATGGTAACTTATACAATGACAGTATAGTTTAACTCTACATTAGTTTAATTCGATTCATAAGCTTACTTAATTGTATAATCTCAAATCCCTAGATTATTGATTATGTACCTAATCCAGTTTTGGGGTTATGTAAAGTTCACATTTATCGAAAATATCAATATAAATACTTTGGATTAAGCAGTGTATTGTAACAGCAAGCTTTAATGTAATCTTCAGCTGGTAATTAAACGCCCACATTTGATACTGGGTAAATAAATCTATATCATGAAAATAATTTGATTTCCGGTGACATTAATATCGAGTCGTACACATTTTTAGAAGTAATATGTGCATTTGCTTGTGTAGTGTTCGTTTTCTATATCATAATATTTCATTTTTCTTTAGGGGAGGAGCTGTGTGCACATCGTCTATGTCAACGCAATATATTTCTGAATTGCAATTATTTTTTTCGCAGTATTTGCTATTCAGTAATACCAACACACCATTCGACATTTTGGTTCCAATGTTTGTTTCCAGTCCTAAAACAACCAACATGACACTGCTACAAAATCTAAACCTAATCGAGTTTGTTTTTTGTTTGAATACCGCCAAAACGCTTGATATACGAAATTGAGTAGGTATTGCATGGAGGAAAAATAACCAACCAGCCAGCATTTGACTAAAGTAGCTTAATATATCTCCAGAGAGCGGTGAATTAGGCGTTACCGGCAATACACCCCCTCTGGAAGTGAGTGGGATTAGATTTGTTGCGAAAATGCATCGTTATAAATAATGCTTGAAGGCTGTATCTATCAGTTGTTTTGATGTGATTGGCTAGTGGGTTGTATAGGTTGCTGTCCGATGGGGGCTTATAAAGCACCCAATTCCACCTGTCGTTTGGGGTTAGGATGTTTGTCAACCTCACATCCTAAACGCAAGGAAAGCGAAGCTATGGTATTTGGAGATACATTTTTATGAAACAGAACTATATAACTTTACTAAAATAATTACTTTACTAAAATAATTACTTTGATTTTATCTGATAACCTGTTTCGATAATGCCAACTCTTGTCATGAAATGGGTACTCCGTGTACTCGGCATACAGCAGAGCTTTATAATGGTTTTTTTTTTTTTTTTTTTTTTTTTTTTTTTTTTTATAGAAGATCACGCCTGCCATATTTTGATCTTTTGATTTATATCTCGATAATAATCCGATTTTATTAGGATTCAAGGCATAGAGCAGACAGTCATTTGTAGAATCTGAAAGAGGCCCTCGAGTCTGCTTCTATAGTTAATCTCTTGACATTTTACGTAATGTATAAATAAAACTTGTGGAGATCTAAAGTTCCTTGATATTTATTGGTTTAAAAATATGAAATTAATTTTGCTATCTTTTATTAAGAATATACCGTATAATGCACTTCCAGAGAATGGCGGTTTTGCTACGTTCCTGCATGGACTATGGTTCCCGTTAGCCATTTTTTTCCCCCTCCAAGTGTTTTACTTTTCCAAGTGTCTGATGTGATGAAGACACGACTTTACAAAATCTAGTCACAGCACACTGAACATAACTAGCTCAATATCAGGAGAAGCAACCGAGAATAGCTTCGCTCTCTTTTATAGTTTTTTGGTTGACCGATCTGAGTGGAACTCCCTGACTACACGACCGAGTTTGCTCCAGACGACTTGAGTAAAGAATGCGAGCTAATATAAGGGTTTCCATGCATGACTTGCAAGTCACCTGTGATATACCGCCCTTTTACTTATCTCTTTTGACTTTATGGAGCCGTGTGGTAATGGAATAAAGGGGTCGCCTTGTCAGGCTGGGTGTTTGACGTCGGTCCCCTTTCATTTTCTACCATTTTCCCCCGACGCTTTGGTACAAAATATATTATTGCCGAAGAATATTAGGTGATTCCTATATTCCAGTATGGTAGAGATCACAACAGAAGGACCTGTGTTTGGCGCCACTCAGAATTTCCCAACCATTTTGTTGAGCCTTTACCCCTTTTTAGTTATTAATTATAATAATATTGTTATTAGAATTAATATTCTACAATAATGGATAAGTCAAAACAATATGGACTTGAAACGATGACTTAAATTGATGAAACAACGAATCTGATTCTCGCGGAAAGTTATCTTCTGTGAAGTGCTTGGATTTGTTACATGACTTTGTCATTCGATCAGTATCTTAACTGTTTTGTTTTGTTTCGCCTTTTTCTTAAATTTTGTTAAATATTTTTTTTTACATGTATGAATTTATTTATATATTCATGATATTCATCGTCACCATATCCTCTCTGAATAAATCATTGGCATCTTTTTTTCTCTCTCTTTCTTTCTCCTTCTCTCCCTCTATTTCCGATTGTGTACAATGTCAATTTGTATTTCCATCTCTCCTTCTCTATTCCGATATCCTCTGAAGATTTTTGTATTTCAGTTTTGTCTTTCCCCAAGGAATCTCTTTGTTTATTTTCCTAAGATATCTTTGGTCTTTATCAATCTTCGGAATATCTTTCACTCATGCATTTTTAAGCTTTCCTCTCTCATCACCAACCTGTCAATCTTGTTTCGGTTAACTCTTACCCACTCTCCCCTCAAATTTTACCTCCCCCCTCTCCCTCTCTTGCCATCTCCCCCCCCCCTCCCCCCCCTCTCTCTCTCTCTCTCTCTCTCGCTCCCTCTCTCTCTCCCTCTCTCTCTCTCCCCCTCTCTCCCCCACTCTCCCCCTCTCTTTCCCTTTCTCTCTCCCCCTCTCTACCTCTCTCTTTCTCCCTCTTCCCATCGCCCCCGTCTCTCTCTCTGCTACTAATTTTTCTCTGTTTCTCCTTCTCTCACTTTACCCTTTCCTATATATTTCGTTCTCTCTGTCCCTCTCATGTCTCACCCTCTTTCTTCTTCTTCTTTTTCTTCTTCTTCTTCTTCTTCTTCTTCTTCTTCTTCTTCTTCTTCTCTTTCTATTTCTTTCCCTCACACTCCTTTTCAACTTATCATCCTCTCTTTTACTCGTTCTTCCTCTCTTGCCGTCCATTATACTCTCCCCTTTTTATTTTGTTTTTTACGCTTCTCTTTACCCAACTCAATAATCCTCATCGCTTTTTCTAACCGGATATCATTCTCCTCTCTCCTCTCTTCTATCTTCCCATCTGTTTTTCATTCTCTCTGGCAGTCATCTCAGCTCTCTCCTTTCTACTCATCATTCTCTCGCTCTTTTCCCCCGTACTCTCCCCTCTTCTTTCTTATTTTCTCTTCTATATACTTTCTCCCTATACCAATCTCCTCCCATTTCTTTCTTTCTCTGTATTTCACTCAGGCTCTGCATCTCTCAATTTCATCAAATTCCCACGAAGCGCGCGAGTTTGTTTTCTCTTCCTCGCCCGCTTACTCTTTCCAATAAATCCTCACAAATATACAACTTCCTTGGGGTTATCCTGCTTGAAAGTGTTCTCATCAATCGTAGAGACAAGAGTTCTAATCTAGTTTTCGGGAATAATCTAAATTCTAGTCGATTTCTTTTTCCAGTAGAGTCCCAATCGATAAGGCTGAATCTATTCTCAGTGATAACAATTTGATTTTCGTTTTTGCAAAAGCTGCTGCACTTTTTGGTAACGAATTATCTGATTCTCTTTTGACTGAAACCTTTCATGAAAATGATTATTCAAAATAAATAAACAAACAAAATAAAAATAATCGCATCAAGTTGTAATCCCCTGATGATGTAAGCGGAATAGAACATGTGATATACCAAAACGGTATCCCTTGGTTACTCATCAGCACCCGAATGGTGTCGGGATAAAAATATTTATATTATGGCCTTTTTCGACTTTCATATTAGATATTAAATAAATCTAAATGTAAATTATTTATTGATGTGGCATATAATTACGATAAAAGTTCTGAAATAAATCTCATTTTCCCAGAGTTTATTTTGATGATGCGCTTTCAGGGTAAGATGTGGACTTATTAATGATATGATTCGAAATCTGTGTCCCCTCGCACTATACATTATATGCTTCGTCATTTCAATTTTATAATACCATTCTGAAATGGAGTATGTTTAAAACTTATTTTGATGATGCGCTATCAGGGTAAGATGTGGACTTATTAATGATATGATTCGAAATCTGTGTCCCCTCGCACTATACATTGTATGCTTCGTCATTTCAATTTTAAAATACCATTCTGAAATGGAGTATGATTAAAACGCTAACATGGAATTTTTGATTACTCATCAGCTCCGTCTGAAATGCTGTCGGATTAAAAAAAAAAAAAAAAAGTAGCCTATATGATGGACCTTATTTTGGATTTCCTTACAATCTTTAATGAGCCCATCTTTACGTGAATGTTATCTAATGTGGTATTATATTAATACCGTTTAAAATTGTGAAATTTGTCTTTTCTTTTTAGAGTGTAGTTAAATTATATGCTTTCAGGGTAAGATGTGGACATACTCGTGGTATGATTAAAATCGGTATATCCTCGCACTATATTGATTGCACGCTTTGTCATGATTCATTTTTGAAATAAAAAAGATGTTGAAATAGCCGAAATGGTATTTTGGGCTACTCATCGGTTCCAAATGGTTTCAAGATGAAAAAAAGGTTTTAAAAAAAAAATGAAAAAAGAAATAAATAAATAAGTTGGATTTCTTAAACATTTTATTGAGCGCATCTTAACATCTTAATAGTAACTGATGTGGGATAATAAATTAATACCTTTTAAAATTACGAATTAAAATATTTTATTCAGATAGTGTAGTTAAATGATATGCTTTCAGGGTAAGATGTGGACATATAAATGATTTGACTTGATATGTACAATGATGTGATGATATGACTGTATATCATCATACTATATTGCATGTTTAGTCTTTTTTTTTCAATTTCATTTTTCTTTTCTAAAATGGAAGATGTTTAATTGCCTGAAATGATATTTTGGGCTCCTCATCAGCTCCAAAATTGTGTCGGGATAAAAAAAATATATATAGTGTGTGAATCTTGAAGATTATGTTGGATTTTTTTTCTTCTTATGAGCGCATCTTGATGTAAATGTTAAATCATGTGGCATATAATTATGACCACCTTTTAAGAAATCTGAAATAAATCCTTTCTTCTTAGAGTTTTTTTTTCTCAATACTTTCAGTGTAAGATGTGGACATAAGTCTATTTATTTGAAACCGGTATATCCTCACACTATACATTATTTGTCGTGATTCATTTCTAAAATCTCATTTCAAAACATGATAATGATAATACCTTTCGTACCAATTTACTAAAGGTCAAAACTTCAGTGAATTTGAGTTAATTTAGTAAAGCTGCACTTTTAGCACCACTCACTTTTGTTTCTTGAATCGGCCTATTTTTATGAAGATGCTTTGGGCATTCTTGGAATGGCCAATTTTGATGTTTTTATAGTGACAGGAGGATGTCAGAAAATGGCTTTTTATGATTGAGTGAGGTCCACCTGCCGAATCATCCTCAATCATTCGGAATTGGATGTCAATAATAGCAAGACCATACCCATCCCCTTTTCTCCTTCTCGTCGCTTATGTTTTTTTTTTTTAAAGCCATTTTGATATAAAATCCCATCATATCCCGCATCAGATTTCAGATTTCTTTTTTTTTATTATTAAGTTTTTATTCAATCAAAACAAATCAATGTGTACAGGTCATTAAAAAAATTGTATCAATAATTACAATTTTTTTTTACAACAACAATAACAATAATAATAATAAAAATGCTGATAAAAAAAAAGATTTCATATTTCTTTCTACCCTCCCCCAACTTATCGTGGAAGGATAGTGTTATTTATTTTTAACACGATCAAGACATTGATTTTTTTTTTTAAAGAAATAGCTAAATAAAATACCAATGAAAAATACTTTGGATATTTAGATTGATCCAGCATAAGGATGGATTCTTTTAGACATGTTTGTATTTTTGTTGTTTTTGTTTTGTTTTGGTTTTTTCCTCGATGTTTTTGCTATTTTCATCTTATTTTTTTTTTTTTTTTCGCGAATCAAATTAATGGATCAAATAATGGATTCAATAAACACGATAGATATTTCTGAACATGAAAGGGAATCTAGTGTAGTGGGAAGGTGTGGGAAAGATGAAGAAAATTATTGTGAGTTTTCCTGTTATTTTCATGCTATTTGGGAAGAGTATCATAATAAAAAAGCTTTACAATAAGAGATTGCTCTTCAGTTGCCCTAATAGTCATAATATGACCCAAAATATACCAAAACAGTGATATGTTTGGGTCCCGAACATTTTGTGTTGCTCCATGTATGCATTTCTGTGTAAGTCCATGTGACTCAAAGCTGAATTGGGTTAATTTCTTATCATTTTGGCAATTCCAAAGCCTCACAGCACAAAATAATTCTTAGGTGAACTGTTATCAACCTTTCCAAATCACTTTTAGACAGTGTCTTCTACATTTAAATGTCATAACCAGAACAATAGTTTAACTTTAACTTTAGAAACAGCGCTTCCCTCCTTTTTCCTGAAAATAATTCTGATGTATTCGGAAGGAAACATGATTGATCTGGCGCATAATTCAAAACGATAATTCTTCTGTTTATGAATCAATACAGAAATGCCTTGAGGTCATGTAATGAATAATCTATTTCTTATTGAATTATTAAATATTATTCATAGAATTCCTTCGATTGATCATTGGAAGGAAGCGGTATACGGAATGGCAACCATGTTCAAAATGTGTAAACAAATAGAGCCTAGGGGTAATACTTAGTACCCTTTTTAGGAAAGCGGAACACGGGGGACCCTGGGATATGCTAATCCACAAACGTGAGACATGTGTCGCTTTATAATTTTGAGAAAACTAATCGATCACAATTGAAGCTTGAATACAGTCAGATAATGTTTTGAGCTTAGTGATTAAAGATAACAAATGAATAATTTCAAGAATCATATTCTAAAATGAAGCTGCGAGAACATCTAGGCCTTAAAGGGAAAAATCAAGGCCTTGAAATTGTGTTCTATATATACGGTAGTTTGCAAAATAGACTTTGATATCATATCATTAGTATGTACCAGAGGCAGGTTCGACTTGACTTTCTTCGGTCTTCGATCATTTCATGCAATGAACCACGGGGTAACATTGGAATTAAGAAAATTTTGTGAATGGTAATATTTTAGCAATCAATCAGGGGGAAAATGGGTGATGTAGTCATTATCTTCTGTGTATAAATCATACATGTACATCAACACCTTGTAGAATGGTTTTGAATAACGATTCTCATTTGTGAACAACAATTACTCCCATTAGGGTGTATTCTCAATAAAGTCATCCCTATAAATTGGTCGTCCAGTTCTCAATTTGTTTGAAAGGTCGCTCGGGAAAAAATACCTCTGCTTGGTCTCTCGTCATTATTGGGGGGCTTTTTACTGGACGCTCGGCACGAAAAGAAATGACACCGCTTTCTTCCTAATCAAAACAGACGTCTTGCTTTTATACCCCCTTCTGTACTTAACATGCAAAGACATGTTCCACAAACATATGTCACAGCAAAGCACACATGGGAGTTGTATAGTGAGTCTTTATAAATACCCCCTAAACGTACGTTTCGCTTAACAGCTTATAATTATGCCGAGGCACGTCGTCTAGCCCAAATCGCAGCTCGCTCTATCTAAACAAATCCTGCTTCTTTGATACGGACCAAGAGTCACGTTGCCATCGACTTCGACCCAGAAGATTGGATGTGAGCGAAAAAGGCTCATAGAAGGGCATTGGAAGAAAAGACTTAGCGCTATGAACAAGTTAACTCATAGTGGTAAAGTATTCCCAAATGTTTTTGATTACCTATTCGTTCGCAAATCATTACATGTAATTTCGGGGGCCGCGAAAATTATCATCTACTTATGATTTTTGTTTTTCTAATTATTATTATTTTTATTTTTTTTATTTTACATGTTCTGCCTCCCCATTTTTTTAAAAACATTGCGCAGTATTCCGTGTAGGGTACATGCAGGTAATATGGACCCCCTAAGCTCATTTGCCTAATTTGCATAAAATTCACGAGAACACGCACATCCAGTCTAATCTTTGTTTATATGAACAATAACTACTCTCTAAACTTTTAATTGTGAAGAAAAAACAATTATCTATCCAACGCCCCCTAGTCTGCAATAATTTCAAATGTGTTTAGACGTCAGTTACCAAAGTGCCCAATTACCTGCAGTGCAGGTAATTATGGAGACATGTATTAATGTACGTTTAAAAACGTACAATTACTCTACCATGTCTGAGGATTTCTTAAAATGTGCAAAATCAATTAACTTAAAGAATAATTTGAAATTATAAGACCCTTCATCAAACCTTTGTACTATAATTTCATGTTATTATATTTTGCATATTATTTCTTTTTTTTAATATTATTATAATTTATTTCCATTATAGCAAGTCAATAGTGGCACTACAGATTAAGTTATTATATTATTAATTTATATACGCTGTTCAGAATATACCAAAAAATCGTAGCGAAAAGAGATGTATGCTCATCAGAATTACTAAGTACTAGAATCATTTCCGTCCATTGTTTGGATTGTCCCATGATTACACTGACTATGTGTGTTGTGATCAGGCCAAGTCATTTTAATGCAACATGCACTCCCTTCACTATAAAACATGACCTACACGCTAGTATGATCAATAACTGTATAACTTAAGTCTTACTAAAAATTATAAAAAATTGAGTTACCCTCTCAAACATCGTCACCTATCAACATTCTGTGAAATATCAACTAAATTTACATCAGGTAAACACAAATGCCGTAAAGTTACATTTACCCTACTTTTGTCACGTTCTTCAGCAATTCTCCAGAGAAAAGCTTTCGGCATTAGATGATGCTCGTACACGACGATTAATATTTACGTATACAGTTCAATGAACTCACATCTTATGCCGTGCTCACACGCGTCCATCGAGTCACAACTTACGACGTCACGACATGATTTGCTATCAGGATTCAACCATATTACCTGGCTGTCCCATTTACCGATGTAGCACCTATTTTATTTTATTATTATTATTTATTTATTTATATTTTTATTTTTATTGGGGGCGGTCGTTTCCTTTTTTTTTCCTTTTTATTCCCCTTGCAAAGAACGGAATTTATATCATTGACCTCTGTAAGGATAAACCCAGGCCCCACGAATAAAATCTATTGTATTCATCAGTATAGGCTGCCCAAAAGGACACTTTTTGATGTCCAACAAAACCAACGAACTAAATTAGAGGAAATGAACAGACGAAAGATAGAGAGAAGAGTGTTTTACAAAAGGAAGCAAGTGACATGTCCCTTAAAATAGCACAACGTGTTTCTTTTTTTTTACACTGATATTAATAAAATCATCTTAAATTACTTCATTAAGATAGATTAACGTTTATAGAAAAGTAATCCAGGAAGAAGATGCTCTATATAAGATGTGAAACATTAAAACTCAAATTTTATTCATATGTATTTTGCTTCCTTTTGTTTTAAACAGGGTATAAGACAAAAAGCATCGCAGAGATGGAAAGATAAAGACACTTAATGTCAGATAAAAAGAGAAAAGAATGAGAAGAAAGCATTATAGCATCGGAAGGGACCTATTTCAAGCCATCAATTTGGGGCGAGGCGTCATCTAAATTGGTGTACGCTCGCCCCTGAGGCACAATACGGGAGCACAAAATGGCGAGATACGACTTCTGCGATTCCATGTGTGCCTCCAGTAATATGCAGACATCAAGACAGATACTGAAAGCTGTATGTAAGGTTTTGGTGGATGAAAGCATGCTTTATAAGACCACTTTAACGGGTAAATGTGAAAGGCAATAGAATTGGTGTCGTATTGTGCGGGATTATAGCGCCAATGTTTGAAAATAAACGTCAGACACAGTACATTTTAGCATTATTTGGATATTACTTTTTGTTATTTTTTCCGTTTTGTTACTTTGCATCGAATGCACAGTTGTAAAAGTATGGTTAGAATGATTACTACAAATGATACTTTTCCATCCTATATGCGAGACATGCAAGATAAGGTTCTTTAATAGGGTCAAAAAGAGTTCGCAACTTAATGGCCCGTATTCTAAAGCGAAGACTGAGTTTGTACGCGTTGCAATTTTGTACGAAGCTATCCTTTTGCGATCCTTTTGTGTGATGTTGACTGATGCATCAGAAAAAAGGATCGCATAATAGCTTTGGCCGATCTTGCAACTCCTACAATACAAACTCAGTCCTCTGTTCAGAAAATAGGCCATTGACATCACATCAGTTTGGTTACTGCTCTGTGAAGATAACTACAGTGATTTCTATTCCACTTCCAGTAAGTGCACTCGTATTGTACCCCGTAGACTTGGGTCAATATTTTCACAGCAAATTTAGAAGTTCATGTTTCTTCAAAATTATTCCGCTCCACTTGCTAGGCAAATATGTACCAGTGAAATGCACTCTATTGGAAAATAGGGGGATTAAAGAGAGAAGACGAAAAGAAAGTGAGCGAGAGAGAGAAAGAGAGGGGAGGGGAAAACAGAGAGAGAGAGAGGTCACAAAGATGACTATAGGGCATGTAGGGAGTCGGAACAATATTTGGACACAAATAGATTTAGAAGAAGATGGGTATAGAATAAAAAACAAGGAAACCAAAATGGGGAATTAAAAAGTAAAACGGCAGAGGAAGGAGTCATCTTTATTATTAATATATTGTAGGAATATTTGTTCAATAAGTGTTGTAAAATCCACGTGTGAAAATGTTTAGAACAAAATTTTAATGAGTTTCATCTTCTTTTATATTGTTGTGATTGTATGTAATTAACAATTCAAATTGTTTTGCAAAATCTACCCCGCGCATTACCTCTCGGCAGGAAGTTGTGTTGTTTGTTTCGAAGTTTTTTTGTTTTTTTTAAATAACGATTTCAGTACGAATTTTCTCGTTATTACATTTAGCTTCATCCTTCACTTTGGCCGTTGCTGAACTTAAAAAAATATATATATTATCTTTATTAAACACAGACACACACAAAAAAATTAATAACATAAGAACATATAAAATATCCATAATATAAACCATTACAGACGGATAGGAAAAACATATCTCCATGAATTCTAGGTACAGACAGTTGGCTGAGGCTTGCGCAGATCCAGTTGAAAATTACACGCTCAACTGCAGGCCTGGAGGCCACGTCTTTTTATATAAACGACTGTTATCATCATAACATTTATCAAATTTCTATCGAACTTAGAAAGTGGTCTCGTCTGTATACTCGAGTCATGCCAGGCGTAATGGTTAGAGTAACATAAGTAGCGTTCACACGGTAGGCCTTAACTCCAAGTTAACTCCAAGTTATCCTTAAGAACATAGTCCTTAAGGATAACTTGGAGTAAGCTTAGATTTGAGCTCCTGATGCTAGAACGATCTCTTGGTTTTATGGTTTCTCGAGGACAACCTGGTACGATGTTTTATGTTCTCGACATACTTAGGGTTAATGACTCTTAACTCCAAGTGACTCCAAGCCGTATCTGGTTCCCGATCGCGATCGTTCCGTTTGACCGTTGGACGGGATCAGCTTAGATTAGTGTTCTCGGAGGACAGATGACCCCTTGCATAGCGTGTAAACTTCCGGCCCCACTGAAGCGACGTAGGGAAATGGATGCGCGCGCTACCTACACTTTGTACTTCCGGTCATCGAGCCGCTCGCTTGTCCTCGAGGACACTGTTCTCGAAGAGACAAACCCCGTGTGAACGTAATCTCGGAACAAAGCCGTCGGTGTTTTTAAAATTCTTAAGGATACGTTCCGAGGACTAAAACGCCCGATTGGTTCCCGGTGAAGATCAGTGACACTAACATTCACTGCCTCCTGCGTCTAAATAACGCTGGTATTTCCAGGCAGGGAAACTCCAATGCAATCATTCATACATCGATGGGAGAGAAGAGAGAAAAAAAAGCCTTGGCAATGCCTTTTTTGAAAAAATATCATTATCATCAGTATTCTCTAACCGTATTTTCTTGTTCTTCAAGTTTTATGTATCTCTCTCTTAATAAAATGTTTGTACAGACTGTCATTTCTTACAAATCTTGTATTGCAATTCAACCCTTTTTTATATCTTGAAACACATACAGAAATACATAAGAACTTCTGTCTTGCTGAAAGCTTTCTTAGTATCAGTAACATACCTTTATTTAATCAACAATCACATTTTGTTGTCTTTATTATTTTCCTTTTATCCCGTTTAGAATAATATCCTGATATGGATTTCTCATATTCAAACAAAAACGAAATTTTATCAAATTTTAATTTGATGATTAAGAATGTAACATCTAATGAGACGTAGATTATTAATACGCACTCGAATTACGATCAAATCTGACATTTAAAGATATTTATTTGCAATCAATTTACTGATTTGCATTGACATAATTTGTCTATGTTTCATTTTTTAACATCGTGATCGTCAAACGCGTATGCAACACTCGGAGACAAATCACTAAAATAAATGTCAATCTTCATTTGTTCAATCCTAAATAAAAAACACACGAAAATATCAACACGGACTGACGTCTTTTGTGTCTTTTTCAATGCAACAATAGATAAATAATCTGATAATTCCACTGCATGTATGAAAACATTATAATACGAGTTCGTTTCCATGTTTTAAAACCGTCCATGTTTTAGTTTAAAACAATTTCAAGAATATATTGGAAAACATTTCCGGTATAGCGAGTATATATACATAATAGCAAAGCAGCGGGGCAATAATTTACATAACTTCACAATTTTACAAGAATTCTTCCATTATCATATTAAACTAGAAAGATATCTGAGCGTATAACGCAAAATCCATTGTATTCAAAGGTCCATTTGGAAGTTCTTTTTATTCTAGAATGAAAAAAAACAAACAAAAAACACCTGACAAAAATTTATATTTTTCTCTGTTTCCGTTTAAAGGCGCAAGTCTTTTCTGCAGAATATAAAATGGGGAGGTTGTTATTTCAAGCCATGAGTTGATTAGATCTCCATCACATTAAATTGGGAAATGATTGGCAGACTATTTTGCAAGTTTCTGTCTTTTCTCAAGTCCTGAGACGATGGTGTCGAGGCACTTTTGTCAAATCAAAAAGTATTTGCATGTACATCCTGCAAGGATTTTAAAGCACGCTCCTTCAAACTTGTATTGATCACTTTGTCATGTCCTACTATTAGAAGATTATAATTCAAATACAAGAGTTTTTGATCAAGAATATTGAGTAGATTATATGCACTTTACCCGAGGGAGGATGTGGGGTTGAGTTTTTACGTTTGTTTGAGGTAGGGGGCAGGGGTAAATTCCCATCGTTTACCCCCCCCCCCCTTTTTTTTTTTGGAGGGGGGCAGTACAGTTTTATGTCTTGAGATTCGTGCACACTTTTTTTTCCAATTTCGGATAAAACAGTTCTCATTTTAGTCTGTGAATATTATAGTTTATGCCAATTTATCGGCATATATTTTTATTATAGATAACCCCGCCCCTCGCAAAATATTCTGGCGACACCCCTAAATCTCCCCAGGCAGTGTCAGTACGTCAATATTGGAGCTGAGATGCAGTGGTGTCATGGGAAACTGTGAAAGTTGTCCCCGAGCATACAGGGGAAGAATGGATCCGTCTGCCTACAACCTGCCTACCTTTAGAGATGTCCCCATGGTGTCAAATATGATTAACAAGATTTGAAAGCTTGTTCTTCACGATCAGATGCCATCTCAAAGTACATAATGCCATGGTCATAACCGTTCGTGTGCGTCTTTGCAAGTGCGCTTTCCGCTGCCTGTGTGGGGCAGATGCCACTTCTTGCGATTCTTTGATATGGCTGTATCAAGAGAGCTGCCATGCACCTAGCTCATGTGTGCTTAATGGGCCTATCCCGTAAAAGGTTATCGTTGTAACGACAACCTACGTACTAGTTGTCGTCACCAATCGCAGGTGTCCTGTTAGTTCGTGAATTGTTACGTCTGTCGCCAAAAGGGACTTAGCAAAGTTCAGTTCGTTGCTGGATTTTTAACGAGTTAAATAATAGTCGGCGTCAGTTTGATTATGGTCGTAGCCAGTTTTCTCTTGCCATTTTGAGGGGTTCTCGTGCACTCTAAAAACTGAAGTGCTGCTTTTAGCTCTTCAGAGGCTGAAATCAGCACTTTTTAAGAGCTTGCATAGTGACTGCACTCAAAGTGTTGTTTTAGCACTTTCACGTGAGTTGAACTTTCAGCAAAAATGGGCAAAAACGGCGTGACATCGTTGGGATTCGAACCTGCGTCCCCTGCATGAGAAGCGCTGACGAGCACGTTAGACCAATTCACATCTCACGATTGGTAGCAGATCATAATTATTGTTGCATGATGAACTTTCTTCAAATTTGCGATAATCATCTACTATGCTGTTATAGTTAAATCCAGTTAGCGAGATCTCTGTTGGTATATTGATAACGGTCCATGTCCAGGTGGAACCCGGTTCGAATCCCATATCGACATTGAACATTTTTTTGTTGATAAATTAACACTTGGGCAAGTGCTAAAATAGCACTTCATGTGCTGATATTGCACTTCAAGTGCAGTCACTATACGAGCACCCAAAACTTAGCACTTCAGTCTTTAGAGTGTAGATAGTCGCTAGATAGCGTATGTTTAGCGGCCTACGATTCAGACAGGTTCTGACAGGCGCAGGTTGTCGCAACAACGATCGCCTCCTGTAGGACAGTCCATTTAGAAAGTGTTGACCTCCCTGCGTCCATCGTAAGTAATTGCAGCGAGACCGACGCAGATGAGACGCAGAGAGGTGCATGGCCGACGCGAGATTAGTTGTGACCAGAGCAACAAAAAAAAGTACATAATGGAGAGGGCATGGATTTGGATGTATGGGGTGGATTTGATTTCATCTTGTATTACCTTGGTGTGATTGTGTGACGTTTATCTGGTCTCTGGGTGAGGTGAGAAGAAAATACTTGTCAGTAATATGATGATGAAAGGACAGTAGCGAAATAAAACGCTTGTCCAAGTTGGTAATAAAAGAAGCTTTTTAATGAATGAACTGTGGATGGAACATCCAGGTTTTCAAAAATCTCAGGTTCTAAACAAAATCTGCTTGTAAGATTGCTTAAAATGTATATTTAAAAAAGTTTCATTTGGTTTCAACTAAAATTTTAAAGCAATATTTTTGATAAAAGAGTTAATTGCATACGTTACGGTTGGTTGGTTATTTTTCATAGGACTTCAAAAATTATTGTCGGAAAATTTTCTTTTACCCTTTGACAACCCCAAACTTTTACAATATTTTATAAAAAGTAATTCCAATTATTCCTGACTGATATTATTTTAAAATGACTTTGATATTAGTCTCTGAGATATTTTTAGAGGATATTCTTCGCATTCGGTGGGTTGATCGACGATCTATTGAAAGATTAATTGGTGAATTTATTAGACGTTTATAGGTCGAATGCATATTGGATTTGCCTGCCGTGTATCGTTTATCATCAATCATTGTGACAATTTCAGAGAAGAAGATTATTTTGATTATGCGCCATGCAGCTGATAATATACCCCGGTTATACGATTAAACTGACCCAAAACCGCCCTGAGACCGACCATTAATTTACCATTCACGGCAATGCAGTATTTTGTTCCGTCTGAGGCAGGTATTGAGTCGGTCTCACGTGTATGACTGTGGTGGTCTAATCTATAAACCTGCGTTGTCTTGGCTACATTTAACAATTCATGTTCTGCCCTCCTTTGTCGCGACGCATCGTTTCTCCATAGTGAGTTTTCGCAAAAGCAACGGAAGGAAAAACGACGGAGTGTTTTACCGTCTTCATTAGATCTGTTAAAATGAAATAGAGAAAATACGTGGATAATACAAATCGGATGGTTGAATGAATTGTGAGCAAACTAGAAATGAAAGTCGATCTTCGCATGCTCACCCCAAAAATTCTGTCCGCCGCCTTTTGTATCTTATATGTCTTTTAAAAACAGTCATTATTAGGGATGCAGTAACATTGAATGATATTCAAATTGCAATTTATTGGATTTAGCTCATTTTGCCAACATGATTATGAACACATAGGGCAGTCTGGTATTCCTTAAAAATTGCAGTCTACTTGCTTGCTTTACTTTCGAGATATCTCCGATTGTATACTCAGTTTTTCTAACCCGTTCCTGGTTGCTTTAGAAAACCGCGTGCGTTTCAACGCACGTGGTTTTCCCCGCATTTCCTGTTGTCAAGTCCCCGTGCCTACCGGGCGGCTAAGCTTGTAACGGAGCGGTATAAATATTAATCATACGCAGCCGTATCCTTAGCCCCGTTTGAAATTTCTCTGTTTTAAGATAGTAAATGACTTGACTTTGATCTGAAACTTGCAGTAGTTTGTTTTTACGGTCAGAGCGATAGAATTTTATTCATTTCGATCTATTTTGCACTTGTTTTTGGAAGTTACTAAATCCCTTTAAGATTATCATGACCTCTAAAATAGATTGTAATTTTTTTCTGACGTAACGTGTTTGCCGATAATGTCGACATGTACGTAATATTTGTATTTCTTTTAAAAAGAGTTTGTGTAACAGATAATGCTTCTCGTTTTACTTGACAGTGTCGTATTTGATTAGATTGTTTGTATTTACAGAAGCACAAATTTAATACAGGTGAGCAGACACCTTTGCAAACAACATGCCACGACCATATTACGATTTTTTTTTATTGGGGGCCGGGGGCTGAGACTAAACATACAGTTGGTCCCGCCTGACATTGTGTCTGAACTGAAAGCTAATTTTCAACTGTGAATAAAATCTTTGTCACTAACGTCTAGCGATGAATTTGTTAAGTAATTGATAGTTGTCACACTGGCTCGTTTTGCATCTGAGAATCCGGGAAAATGTCACGCGCAAGGAGACAATTTAGAGACGGGAACACGTACCTGTCGATTCACTGTAAAGCACATGCATCTGTATCTTACATTCCCACACGCTATTAATTGCGTAAGTGGCCAAACGACATTGCTCTAACATTATGATAGACACTGTTTTTCTCTGCCGGAATTTCATGTAGTTCAAAGTACACAAGAACCATAACGACACCGCTAAAGTATAAAGATATGTTTTTGTATGCATGGCGGATGCTCATTATACTAATGAACCCCGCCATTTCGCAAGGTTATCCATACAGTTTCTTGTTATCCTTAAAGGGAATCTAGTGTAGTGGGAAGGTGTGAAAAAGATGAAGAAAATTATTATGAGCTTTCCTGTTATTTTCATGATATTTGGGAAGAATATCATAATAAAAAGCTCCACAAGAAAAGATTGCTCTTCAAATGCCCTATAAGTCATTATGATCCAAAATATACCACACAGCTAACATGTTTGGGTCCCGAACATTTTGTGTTGCCTCATACACAGATGCATTTCTGTGTAAGTGCATGTGACTCAAAGCTGAATTGGGTTAATTTATTATCATTTTGGCGATTCCAAAACCTCACAGCACAAAATAATGCTTAGGTGAAATGTTATCAACCTCTCCAAATCACTTTTAGACAGTGTCTTCCACATTTCAATGTCATGACCAGAACACTAGTTTCACTTTAACGACGTGGTATAACCCGGTCTTTATTGTAGAAATACCATTTATTGATAGTCCATTATAATCACAACGTACTTATGGACAAAAGAACAGGATGATATTATTTCATTTTAGAAGAGAACGGTTCTATTATCTGACTTTTTACTTCATGTAATCAGCTAAAATACACACAAAGTAAAACCCTTTTCTTAGTGGATATAATCTTGTATCGCTGTTGTATTGATTTCAGATAGTACTTTCATTGAACCATAACCACCTGAATCTAGTAAATATACTCAAATCTAGTATTTCAGAGATACCGAAGAAAGTTTCATCGCATCGTATAATGTTACCCAATCCATCATGTAATACATGCTATAACAACTGCAAACTTAACCCAGACTTGGCAAATGCTAAATTAACTTTCATTTCGTAAAGGTGGCGTCACACTAACCCGATGTTGAGCAACGATGGATACACGATGGTGAAATATTAGGGTTCGTGCGAAGTCAGCCGATGCCTACAGAAAGTGACACACGATTGCGACTTTCTGTTCTTTAGCGGGATGACGCTTTGTATTATTATGTAATATCTCACAGATGAATAGCATTCTTTGCGGATTTATTGCCGATGCGAAGGACACACGAAGTGTACACGAATGGACCGCTGCTTTCGTGATCAGAACAATTAAATTTACAAATTTCCATGACCGTTGGTCCATCTTTGCTCAACTACGGGAAAGTGCGATGCCGGCTTGACAATTCTATACGATGGCTACACGATGGCATTGAGATGGCGTCAAGAAGTCGTTTTGCCTTCGCATTGCCTTCATATAGGGCAAAAATGCCCGATGCTCTAACGAAGTGAACCTTCGCATAGTCCATCGGGATTTTTTTTGTTTTTGTTTTTTTTTTGGGGGGGGGCGGGGGGGGGGGGGGCTGCCAAAGATTTTGCTGATGTATCGAAGTTGCTGCGAAACCTGAAAAAACTTCCTCGATGGTCATGTTTTTTTTTTTTTATTGCTAAGAATGTACTCTAAACAATGCTAAATTGGCCCGATGCTTTCGTGATCAGAGCAAAATTTGAAATTTTCCTTGTTCGTGTGTCCATCGTTGCTCAACTTTTGGACTGTGTGACGCGGGCTTAAGAGAAAACGGTTTGCAATTTTACTAAATTACCAACATATCAGCACAATGGAGACTGATAATTACATATTTTGTTCCATCCGTCGCTTTTGTTCCCACAATAAATGGTTCTGCTTGTTTTATTTCTTCATATTGATTATTCTACTGATTAATTTTTACTGTCTTTAATAGATGTGTACATACTGGAATTGGCTCCAAACGTTGCAATGCAAACGGTGAAATCATAACACCAAACCCCGTACTTTTTATAGGTCTCTATATGAATATTATTATGAAATTATTACATCCATCGGTAAACATAATTAACCCCTAATTTTATAACAACGCTTGCGTCACCATGGCAACAACCAATGCTTATTGTAGGTCTTCTTTACTTTTACGAAATTTCCATCATTATTTCGGTCATTTTAAATTATGATAGGCCTAATTCTCTTTAATGTGCCATATAAATATATCGGTTAGCTTCACAAGAATTCCCTTCGTTTACTTTATTGATAAATAAATTAAGATAGTGACATAACAAATTTGAGCGTCGCCTTATTTAATGGTTCTTTTCTGAGGAAATATTTTTAAGATATAGGTACTAAGATGGGTAACCCTAAGATGAGCGGTCTTCTTAAAAGGAAACGGCGCTTACTGCTTGAAACCCTTGCATTGTGATAAACGAAATTCATGACGGATTTATTTTTTATTTTTTATTTTTATTTTTTGCTTTCTCCTCCTCCTCCTCCTCCTCTTCTGCTCTTACTTATCATCCTCGTTCTTCTCCTTATGCCCTCTTCCTCCTCTTCCTCATTCCCCTTCAACTCCTCTTTCTCATTCTTCTCCTCTCTATTCTTCTCTCTCCTCCATACCATACTCACCCTCTTCCCTCCTCCACCTCCTACTGCTATTCCTTCTCCTCCTTCCTCTCATCCTCTTCCCCCTCCTCCACATCTCCTCCTCCACGTCACCACCACCATCCTCATCCTCTCTGATGCACTCTTCTCCAATAAGTTAATCAAAGGAAACGCCACAAATAGAGACGAAAATCCTCATCTTCAAAGACGAAACAACAGGCGATCAATAAAGATATGAGCCACGTGCTCAAATAGATTAACACGGGTTCGCGCCTCTACAAGTCCAGATGGATGGAAGGATGGCTAAATGCATTTAGTTATCTTTTAGCGGTCTAGAAACCTCTCTTATGATGAAGGAAGAGAAGCTGAAAGGGATGACCTGTCGATAGTGAGATGGGTCTATGGAGATTAAAGAGCAGCGTAATGTGATTTAGAACAAGTGCAATCGATTTTCTCGGAGGAAAGACGAATTCACACTTGGCGTTCTGCTTCGAGTATGAAATATGGCTCTATCTTTTTCTTTGTGTGTGTGTGTGTAGCGAAAGAGAGGTGTTAACTCATTGAAAATCATATAAGAGGCTTGCCCGATATAGCAACAAGTGATGTATGCAAACCAGATTCCAATTATTGTATTTCAAGCATGAGAAAACCAACATCACAAGAGTATGAACATGGCAAGGTGGTAATCTATCTGCCAATGCCATAATTATTTACGTCTTGTATAATGTAGTCCATGCACCATCATTACCAAAATGAAGCCCTTTTTGACGCATCTTCAGGGCGCAATTGGGATGTGTATTGAGGAGATGTCATTCTCTATCGCTCCTTCAATGTTTGTCATGTCGAGTATACTGTCCTTTATATGAGAACGGCTTCGAAGAGCCTTCCACATTCTCTTTTTTTTTTTTTTGTAATTAGAACTCGCTTTGCGGCTGAATGTGTTCATTCCTTTTTCTTTTATCTCTTTTTCATTCTGGTTTTATCCCTCAGTTCCTTCATCTCTCTCTTTTTTTTTTCTCTCTCTCTCTCTCTCCTTCTATCAATCTCCCTCTCATTATCTCACTCTCACTCTCACTCTTTCTCTCTCTTTCTCTTCATCTCTCCTTTTCTATGTCTTTTCCTTCTCTATCTATATTATTATTATAATGTAAAATCGTCCACGTCTTCCCAAACCACTAACGTGTTTTACGACACTATAATACCTTAATTCTGTTGTCGATATCAGATCTGATATCTAAACATAGACGTAACATGGGAGATACATCTCTGATCTAAAACAACTATATTTATCCTTAAATTTTACCGCAGTGTGCAATTCCTCAGATGAACATCATCTAACATCTCCATGTCCACATATCACCATGTTCCACCTTTTGGAAAAGCCATAATCGTAAAGTTCTTCTTTTAATCCACCTCTGCCGAAACTCCATGACTTAATATCTTAATTCTGCTGTCTATCCAAATCAAATAACAAGTATTCATGTGTCTTTTAAGTTTGACAACAATGAGCCTTTTCTTAAATTAGCATCTTTGTAACGTCTCAATGTATATACAGCGAACCATCATGTCCAACCTCAAGAAAAAGCTACAATCGTAAAGTTTGTTTACCATGTATATTCAAGAGACATCGATTTATTGCATGTTTCTGGCTTGCATGCTAACATTGTAAATCATGATGATCATCGATCTTGTCAGATAGATGTCGTTTGGTTGATTAATTCCTCATCTTTTGTGCAAACAATCTCGCTTCATGTTTATATCATTGTCTCTTCTCATAATAATGGAGGTGTAATGCATGTGGCAATAAATAAAAGAGATTGTTTCTCACTTGACAATATTCATCAGAATATCATGTGTAAGGCTACATCGCGCCATTGATTATGGGAAGAGAAAAAGGGTGATCTTGTGGCTTTATAATGTCACTAAGATTTTGTTAGTGTTGATTTTTGTAAATATTCGTTAAGTATTTCGTTTTTTAACAGCTGAACCAAGGCATCAATAAATATTAATGAAACTATGAAAATTCAGAAGATAAAGAAAGGAAAATTGGAGAAAGAGAGAGAGAGAGAGAGAGGAGAGGGGGAAGAGGGGGAGACAGAGACAGATATGTGGCGAAGAAGAATAGATAGTAAGAATTTGATGAGTCAAGAAAGAATGGTGGAACTATTGGAGATAAAACACTCTGCACTATTTCAAAACAAATGCATCTGTTTTTATAAATTTCGTTCATTTCAAGGGACCAATAGGAGCAGCCCCAAATCAAATTATTTCCAATACTCTTTAATACACTTAAAGTATCAAAACATTAAGTGTAGACGCATAATAGATAATGGAACTGTACACTTATAATAAATTATTCTGTCTATAATAATTATGAAATTTACGCACTGCTCCCTCCTCTTATCCGTTTATATTGATCAATATGTAATTTTAAAACATTATTAAGGTAAACAAATATGTTGATTGCACTTATGCTCTATAGTTAAATCTTAATATTATCTATTTCCCTTCTATTCACAGGAAAAGTGATCCAAAGATATGGGAGAAATTTCAGCACAGCATTAACCGTTACGAGATGTATTCATATAACAACTCCGATATAGACGAACTCTTACAGTACCTTCGATCACAACCTCTCTATGAAGTTGGTGAGTATATTAAAATAATAATCAAATAATTTCTTTCTGATCCATGAATATTTCGTTATTTATTAATTGATTGTCATATTTATTGCTTGAAGTAGCTTCTAGGACAACTACCCCAGACGATTACCCCCAAACAACTACCCCAAAAGTCTCCCCAAAAGCCAAAAGTCTACTCCCTAACTCTACACCTAGCCCTATTTCTGAGGGATAGTTTTCCTGGGGCAATTGTCCAGGGGGTAGTTGTCCTGATATAAGAATATTGGCTTTATGTCACGTTTACATACGGTTTGGTGTAAGTCATGAATTACCGTTCGTATCAAGACAACAACGTCAGGACAATTACCACCCACAACAACTACCCCCCAGAAATTGGATTAGGGTTAGGTACGTGTAGAGTTCGGTGATAGACTTTTGGCAGGGGTAGTTGTCCTAGAACCATGAATTACTACTTTAAGCGAGAAACGAACTCCCAAATCCATTCTTACGTCACTAAATTGATGAAAGATTGAGCATAGCCTATGGGTCACTCCTGTAATTTACTTGTCGCTAGATTTTGCTCTTTGCCCACCATACATGCCTTTATTATCCACGGACATTGGTGAACTTGCCATTAAATTGGGGTTGAATCTTTGAGCCCGGTGGTATTAAATCTCGATAATGAAATTCGTTAGCGTAAACTCCTCGTAATGATGCACCGGAAAGGATCATTAAGGCATATTGCTGTTTATGAATATGATCGTAAAAGTGGTCATACTCATGAATATGCTGAGAAAATGATGCCCGACGGAGGAAAATGATCGTAAAAGCGGTCTTACTGATAAACCTGATCGTAAAAGCGGTCGTACCAACGAACATGATCGTAAAAGCGGTCGTAAAGATTGCTATCAGCAGTAGACATGGAGTTGTTACACTGCAAAAACTTTTGTGTTAAATTGATGTTAAATTTACACCACTGGTGTTAATATAGAACAATAGGACAATAGGACTTTCATGGTGATGTTGTCTTGTATAAACACCTGTGGTGTTGATTTCACATCACTTTAACACACTTTAAAGCTGGTGTATAGTGTTGGGAGAAGGAAACATTTAATTTGGATTCACAGTTAGATAATATGATGGCCTATAATCCTATTAAATAGGTTTTTGTAGTTAAAAACAAGACCAAAAAAAAAATGAATAAATAAGAAAACAACTTACGGAAAATATAAATAATAATGCTATTAGGGTTTAGCAGAACGCATATTGATCGGGATGTAAAAAGAGTGCAGACAAATAATTCAATTAAAAAGTAAATGTTCAAGACATGGTTAGGATGGCATGCGTCTGAACTATAGTGAGTGAAGAATAAGGATGAATACATATCATTGGTGCTAGAGTTTGTCAGGCGACATTGAAAACTCAAGTGGCCCTGGTAAAAAATTGTCAAGAGTTGTCGAGTGATGTATGCTATTCGAGGGATGCCTCCGGCGTGGTCCACTCCTAGATAGCAATTTTGGCGGTCAATTTCTTTCTGACATTCCAAAGAGGCAACCTAGTCAAGTGTCCTGGCTCTGAATTTGGACATTTAGAGGGCTGAAGATTTCATTTATCACAATGATGTGTGTGTGTGTGTGTGTGTGTGTGTGTGTGTGTGGGTGTGTGTGTATATATATATATA
>CALNVZ010003430.1:29308935-29345956 GCA_940671915.1 Paracentrotus lividus | reverse complement strand
ATGTAGAACTATTATAACGATTCGTAGTATTGTCATATCTTACTCTAATGTTGATCTATTATAACGATTCGTAGTGTTGATATATCTTACTCTGATGTAGAACTATTATAATGATACGTAGCGTTGAAATATCTTACTGTTATAATGATTCGTACTATTGATATATCTTACACTAATGTATAACTATTATAACGATTCGTAGTATTGTCATACCTTACACTGATGTAAAACTATTATAATGATTCGTACTATTGATATATCTTACACTAATGTAGAACTATTATAATGATTCGTACTATTGATATATCTTACACTGATGTAGAACTATTATAACGATTCGTAGTATTGTCATATCTTACTCTAATGTTGATCTATTATAACGATTCGTAGTGTTGATATATCTTACCCAGATGTAGAACTATTATAATGACTCGTAGTATTGTCATATCTTACTCTGATGTAGAACTATTATAATGATTCGTAGTGTTGATATATCTTACTCTCATGTAGAAGTATTATAATGATTCGTTGTGTTGGTATATATTTTTCTGATGTAGAACAATTATGATAATTCGTAGTGTTGATAAATCTTACTCTTATGTAGAACTGTTATAATGATTCGTAGTGTTGATATATCTTACCCTGATGTGGAACTATTATTATGATTCATATTGTCATCTTACTCTAACTATCATAGCGTTTCATATTGCATAATATATTAGTCTGGAACACATCTATTACTATATTCCGTGTTATATTATAGAACTTCTGTCCTAATTTAAATACAACTGTCTATTGAATACAACTTTTTTCTCGCCTCCCCAGACTCGGTAATCCTGTAAGGCGATTGATACAAGTATCACCGTATTATCTCATAGAGACGTACTTGAGTGTAGATGAATCTATTTAGGGAGCACTTGTGCGAAGGGGATGTCTATTTGAATTGCAGTCTCTCGGTAGGGGATTATACCAGAAACCTGAGAGGCTAGGTAAAGCCGTAACGTTGTATAATCCGCAGACTATCTAACATCCCATCTCCCTGTTGTAATGGAAAGTATCGTCTACTGATAGGAAAGGATCCTATAACACTAAATTTAACTTCTTTTTGGCTCTCAACCGTGGTCAGTTCCCTGCGTTCGCCTTAAAAACCAACTCTCATCGGACCCAGGTTCGAATCTGTCTTTAGGATGGGGAGGTTAAAAATCGATATACGTCTGCCAAAACCCGGAGGGCGTTTCATGAAATGACATTTGACGTTTTATCCGACAAACTGTTATAAACTGCTGAAATGCTTGCATCTGATTGGCTGAGAGCTAATTTGTCGGATAAAATGTCCGACAAGTCCTTTGATGAAATGCCCCCCTGACCAACCAACCTGCAACTAACAAACAATATATGACTTTAGGACGTTGGTAATAGGCCTATGTTTTATTCATTAACTACGGCTTTATGTCCTAACCGAGGGACCTACTATCTTGGTTGTGATGCATGGTTCTAGGACAACTATCCCCGAGACACTAACCCGTCTGACAGTACCACCCGAGAAAAAATACCCCTAACTATAAACCTAACGCCAAACCTGTTTCTGGGGGTAGTCGTTCTGGGGATAACTGTGCTTGATACATTGATACATAGCACCTTACCAGAGGGCATTATAGCACATCTGCTGGTGTTTCGATCGAGGGCCTTACGGTTATGAGACCACTAGTCTACCAACTGACCAGTGGCGCCTCTATTAACAATACAGGGGTCAGATATATAGGGTGGGTCCGCTCTATTTTTCTTTATACATGTCCAAAATACATGGTAAGTAAATAATAAATCGGGATCAATAAAGAAAAATGACATCTGTCATGTACGTGGGAATAGACCTATTTCCCAGAGACTATAAAAGTAATTTTTGCAGAGCTTAATATTGGTTTTGTCCAAAAATCGATGGCATACGTGTCAATGACATCATCTAGTATGCAATATCAAGGTTACTATAAGAGACAGTGGAAATAGTTTGGTCAGGGCAGAATAAAATCATCTGGATTACTCTATTACCACTGTGTATTTCTCTATATTAGGTGTGAAATTCGTTTCAACGTTCTTTTTTCACCTCCAAATGGTTGAAAAGATATGGTCGATAATAATTGTGAAGGATAATAAACAAGGGAATGTAGTTCTAGGGGAAAGGACACCCAAAGAAAAATTAAACATCTGTCTTTTTTATCAAGCTCTAACAATTGCATATATGAATATAACAATGGTCCAAATCCAGAACAGTTAATTTTTGAGTAAATAAAGAAAACTTGATATTTTTGTGTCCCATGAGGAATCTGAACAGTTTCCCTTCATTTCAGATGCTTTTGTGTGGAATACAGGGGTCTATGACCAAAAATTGTCCCGTATTTAACTAACATTGGGTGAGAGATGGACCGACTGTTTATTTATTTATTTATTTTTTATTCAGGTCTTCAATTTTGCTTGCAATATTTTATTGATAAGTTCTGCACAATAATATTTCATGACAGAAACTAAGATGATAACGTAGGAGCACTTGGTAAAATGTGAGACATTTGACTCATTCCAAATTCTTCCTTAATTGCCATAACAACAGTCCTAGCCCGATCAATTTCATGTTTCACCCGCAGTAGCCTCCATTAATACCTTTAAAACGTGTCGCATGTGTAAATGTATCCAGAAAGTCCCCCTAGGCATTCGTGTGTCTTAACGTCTAGCGGTCTAGCGTTTGTTTTGATACATGTATGACACGCAATTAGGATGGATATTTTCGTGCATGCCAGGTATTATTTTCAGTACGATAAAATTGTTCGTCCGTCTAAACATTTCATGAATGTTATTATTGTTCGAATAAAAATTCATTTTTTGCCGAATTGGCGCACGTACTGAAAAGCTGAACTTTCCTTATTGAGAAAATTTCAGTCATCATGATGTTTCTCTTTCGTGACATCGACTCTGTCTATACAACAATATATATATATGTTGCTTAACTTTTACTGACTTTTCGACTTTGAAATATTGAAATCGAAGGAATTTCATGATTTTATTATGTATGGCATTCATCCATATTTTCCTCAATCATACTCCTAAACCAAACTGTGTCGCTTTTGTCGAGAGATGGCGCAATGCCGATTATGTGTTCAAGATCATGTTGACTAAGACTTGTCATGTAGAACACTAATTGCCTCTTATTCAGTTGCAATTTCATTAAACTCAGTTCATAAGGAATACTGAAATTTCACACCAGCTCACAATTTTCTTTTTCCCGAACCCAACCATTTTCAAATAATATTGACACATAGATTGGGCACTTTGTTTGAAGCCTTTGCAAATTCTGCAAATTCGAAATTTGTATTATTTGTTTTTAATTATTATCATAATGATTATCATTTGTATATGATGATGATGACTGTCGTATCGTCGTCATTATTATTATAAATATTGATATCTTCCTCTTATTGTTTATATTCAGGGTTCAAAGGGAATATGAGACATTACCCGATCACTTTTACTTCTCTGATATAGAGAGACATAATGCAGAGGTATCCGCCTTTCACCTTGATAGGTAAGCATTTTCATGGCAATAACTAACCTCTAACTTTTATCATTGAAATGCTATATTATTATGTACTTGAAAGAAAGAGTTTTCTAGATACATAAAATACACCACAAGATCCATTTTGTAAATCGGGCCAACAACAGCAAAAGCGAGCAAAATTGAGCCTTGTTGAATATCTCAAAATTTATAATAGTCGAATAATAAATTCGGCATATAAAGAATGTGCATCACTGCATGCCATGATTACACATGTAATTTTGGATATCATTCAAGTTTAATTATCGTGTTTTCTTCTATCTCTCTTTTTTTTCTTTTTACATTTATGGATAAGTATTCTAGTATGAAAGATCACTAGATTTAAACAAAAATGTATGTAATTGATTTATTTCATTGATTTCTCTTTTATTTTCCCACATTTTCGTGGAATATTACATCACAACGTTATAATGTCACCATGGGTTTCTTTAGTATCTATGTCCCAGCGCTTAGAAACATTTTTATGAAGCGCTTTATAAATTTAATGTATTATTATTATTATTATCATTATGTTTGCAGCTTTACAAGTATTGTACGAATATTATAAAACGGTAGATCTGATCATATGCCTCTACTCTGACTCTCTCTTACAGAATTTTAGATTTTAGACGAGCGCCCCCTGTCGCTGGTAGATGGTTCAACATTACCAAGGATTTATTTGAGTTAGCAGATCCAGCTTTTAGAAAAACATTTTTTAGATCTCCAGGTGAGTTGATTAATCATTCATATTATTAAATTAAAAATGTATTTCATTTCTTATAACTATAGTTTGTCATTTGAACGTTATCATTGTTTAGTCTTTAAGATATGCTAAATGTACTGTACATTATTTATTGTCATTTCTTCTCATTATTTTCTACATCAAAACGTGTTTGGAAGCTTTAAAGAAATATCTGAAAATATGTTGATTTTTCTATAATCATATCCAGATAGTTTTTCTAATCTCTTCCTTTTATAATTTGGCCTATTTCTTTTCATTTCTCCCACTTGGTCTGCTAAAGCCCTCTTTCTTATTTTGACTTTATCTATATGCCTTTTAACTTATTTCTCTCCCTCTCCCAAACGTCTTTATGCCCTACGCTCCCTGTCTCCCCCTCCCTCTCTCTCCATCATTTCTTCGATCTGTCTTTCTATCTCTCTCAGTTTTCTCATTCAGTTATGGCTCTAGTAATCTAGCAACAGTTACATCTAACGCAATAATATTTTCTTTATTTGTATATCACTTACGCCCTTCTGCAGCTAATAATATATTTTTTGTTGGTCACTGTTCATACTACCGTGAGACGGAGACAGCAGTTTGTGGTATACCCGATATCTAGTAATCTAGTAACAATCACAACTAACATAATAATATTTTTATCTCTCTGATTTTTATATCACTTATGCCCTTCTACAGCAAACAATGTATGTTTTGTGGGTCAATGTTCATACTACTGTGAGACGGAAACAGAGGTGTGTGGTAAACCCGATATCCAGTAATCTAGTAACAGTCACATCTAACTTAATAATTATTTTCCCATCTCTCTTTTTATATCACTTACGCCCTTCTGCAGCAAACAATGTATGTTTCGTGGGTCACTGTTCATACTACTGTGAGACGGAGACAGCAGTGTGTGGTAAACCCGATATGATTGAGGGATCAGTTGCGGCCTTCTTGCCTTCATTTAAATCAGCGCCTAGGAAAACATGGCGGCATCCGTGGAGACGATCGTACAGTAAACATAGAACAGCGGTGTAAGTGTTTTCAAGCTTGTAATTTCAAATTATTATTGTTGATATCACGTTCTGAATAGTTCTTTAACTTAAAATTTGAATAAGTTTTCTGTAATAATTATATACATTCCATTTTCTCTCATCTGTTACGTCTTTTACAGCATTGAATTAAAAAATTTCCGACGTATATATATATATATTTTTTTTTTTTTTTAATTTCAATAGTCATTCTGGGGGAACTATGGGAATGATGCACAGGTTTTTACTAATACAACCTGAGAGGACAAATTTCAACTTAGGGTGATAGTGATAAACATGCAACTTTGAATGGTATTTATATTTTATAGAATCAAAAGTTATTTTTTTAATTTTTTTTATGTAGGAATTTTGTAACATTTGTCATTTGTAACATGTTATCCAAACAAATGACCACATGTACCGTAGAACAACTTCTAGGATTAGCGCCCTCTCTTTAATATAAATGTAAAAATTTACTTTCCTCCATTGAATGTGTAGAGAGGTGATCATTCTACCATGGAGGTTGAATATACAGACGGGTTACAACTTTATGGCCCGAATTCACAAAAGCCGCCTAACTTTAAGCCTGGCTTAAACCTGTGGTTTAACTATGGCTAGCTAAAAGGGAATCAATCTGTCTATGTTGCATGTTCCTATCACCTTCACTGAATTCTGAATTCTGGAATTCTTAATTATAAGGGAAACTTTTGTACTTATTATTCCCAAGCAATTTTTAAGCAGTTTCACTACCAAAAATTATGATGAATTGAACATCTAATTTTTGGGATTGATTCCCTTTTAGCAGGCCATATTTAAACCACAGATTTAGGCTAGGCTAAAGGTTCGGCAGCTTTTGAGAATACGGGCCTAAATGCGTGCAGCAGCATATTTAAATCATTACAGAGTAAACAATGCATATTGCACATTACACACTAGTGATCAAAAATAAGACAATAAACCGTGCAAGGCACAAACTATTATGATGTCTCACAAAAAATATTGAAAGATGGAGCATTTTGGGAAAGAGAATTTCAAGCTCGTAACCTTCATATTTATTTATTTATTTATTTATTTATTTATTTATTTATTTTTTTTTTTTGGGGGGGGGGGGAAATGAAAAACTCAACAACGTAATCATTTGTTTTGGTAGATGTTGTTTAGTCGAATAAGTTCGATATATATTAACTGGGAAGATAATTTTTATGCCTCCACCCACCGAAGGTGGTGCCGGAGGCATTATGTTTTCGGGTTGTCCGTCCGTCCGTCCGTCCCATTGGCTCGCTACCACAATATCTCAAGAACCACTTCAGATATCAACTTCAAACTTGGGGATAGTATGTATCACCATGAGAAGATTATCTGATTAGATTTTGGATTACGTAGGTCAAAGGTCAAGGGTCACAGAGGTCAAATTGTGAAATTCCATGTATTGAGTTCGTTACCACAATATCTCAAGAACCACTTAAAATATCAACTTCAAACTTGGCGATAGTATGTATCACCATAAGAAGATGATCTGATTAGATTTTGGAGTATGTAGGTCAAAGGTCATGGGTCACAGAGGTCAAATTATGAAATTCTGTGTATTGAATTCGTTACCGCGATATCTCAAGAACTACTTGAGATATCAACTTCAAACTTGAGGATAGTATGTATCACCATAAGAAGATGATCTGATTAGATTTTGGATTCTGTAGGTCAAAGGTCAAGGGTCACAGAGGTCAAAATGTCAAATTCCATGTATTGAGTTAGATATTGCCATATGAAGACAATCTTATTACATTCTGGAGTATGTAGGTCAAAAATTTAGGAGGGACTCTGATTTAAAAATGCTTAAGGTCAAAGGTCAAGGTCAAAGATGTCTTTGTTTGAAGGAAAATGGACTGAAGAAACTGCTATATTTTTCTGATCTGGCAATGGCGGAGGCATATATTTCGACCGCCTGCGGTCGAGGATTCATGTTGTTCATTCTTGTCATGTACTGAATTTAGATAATGAGGTATATGTAAGATCTCTGTTATTGGATAAGCAGTTTCAGCAGTTCTTTTTTTTTTTTACATAACATTTTAGTGTGGATTAAACTTTTTCATTATTTGCTATAAATTAACATTAATTTCACAATCTCTTTAGATTATCTTTTGAAATAGCGTTAACTACACCTCTTCGTTTAAATTATGGTCGTTAACACGCAGTAGGTGCCAAATATCCGGACATGGTCTTCGTATCGTATTCATGAAGAGAAAAGGGCTAAAAATATCATCTAATATCAATATTTATGTATCGTGGGATATTGAAAGGAATTTTCTTCCTCTTAAACAAAAGTATTTGACGGGATAGAACTTCAATATTGCCTTTTCTTCAGCCGATACAAATCTTTTGAAAGTTCACTGACAAATTAATCCTCAAGCACGTAAGATCGCTAATTTATTGGTTCCCTGGGGGATAACACATCCGACGATAATGATGGTTTTTTGATAAGAAAGGGGTTTTCCCCGAGTAATAATTGCAGCCGCCAATACTTGCAGCATGAGAGAAAAAAAAAAGTTTACTTCTTCACACATGTCTTCGCCCACTCTCTCCTGTTTCTCTCAGCTCTGTCTTTCTGTCGCTGTCTCCCCTCTCCTTTTCTCTTCTCTCTAGTCTCTCTCTCTCCCTCTCTCTTTCTCTCCAAGATATCTCTCTTTCTCTCTCTCTCTCTCTCTCTCTCCCTTTCGTATTCTCTCTTCGTTTTTACAGTTCTCCCTCTCTATCCTCCCTGTCTGTTTCTCTAGCTCCCGATAATCTGGTAAATTGCCACTTGGTCTAATCCCACTTTGACTTACGACCGTTTGGTCTAATCTTACATGGTCCATTTTGTTTCACAACCAGTTCGTCTAATTACATTTTGGGCTAGTTGCCACTTTGCCTTTTTTACCATTTTGTATAATGTCCTCTTGGTATAACACCATAGTCATTTCCAATAACTAACTGGTAATAGATCAAATATTCATTTGTGAATGAGGCAAAATGCAATTAGACCATTTGGATATTAGACAAATTGGCAGTTAGACCAAGTGGTTATTAGGGCAACTGAATAAGACCAAGTATGGCTTAGACCAAGCGGAAATTAGACCAAATTGTTAGTCGACCAAATGGGTTTAGTCCATTAGACATTCAGAGAATTGGACCAACTGCGGTAGATATAAATCAATAATTTAACCTGTAGGCCTATATTCGCCCACCTCCACCCCCTCTCCATCCCCCTCTCTCCTTTTCTCTATCATTTAAGTATACATGCCCTGTGTTGCTTTTAATCTTAGTTCCCCATCTCTCTCCCTCTCTCTTAGATCTGTCTTTTATATTTTTGTTTACGCATATCATCCGCCCACTCTAAACTCTTGCTCTGGGAGCACCTCCGATCTCGTACCAGACTAATGTCTTTCTTTGAAAAGCATGCCCATGATAGTCATCAAGATTAGTAACTATAATCTTTTCAATTATTTAAGAATATCTAATGGCCTTGAAGGGGAGATTCACAGTTTATTGCCCGGATCGTCCTTCTCAGTGCCAAATAGCTTTCAAATTATTTTCAAGGTATTTAGGAAGGATTTTACTGTAGAAAGTTCCACTGAAAAGGATTGCTCTTCAAATGCCTTCATAATGATAATTAGACCAAAAAAGCTGATATGTTCGGGTCCCGAACATGTGAGCACATGTACATGTAGTCCCATACATGCATTTTTGTGTCTAGTGCATGTTACTCGTAACATAATTTGGTAAATTTCTTATAATTTTCTTGATTCCAAATCCTCAAATCAATAAACAATTATTTGATACATTGTTATCAACCTTTCCCATCACCTTGAGACAGTTTCTTCCACAATTCAATCTTATGACTACAACACTAGATTAGCTTTAAGGAAACCCCAAAGAAGTAGGCCTAGTTCATTGGGCAGTATTGTCCAATTCCATCTCTATGAGAAGGGTCAGAGACTGAATCTCAATCAAAATGATAATGATGTTTTTTTTATCTTTAATTAATGCTTAATCTATCATGCATGAAATGAATAATGTAATGCTTTATTAATTCTTTTTCAAATTCATTTCTGTTTAATTAAATGATGGTTGTATTTGAATGACACTTTGCAGACGATATTCTTTCACATTACCTTAATTTCATCATTAATAATTAAATCAAATTTCATTATTTTATCATATCCATTGAAGGTACAATATATAGGGTTTCAAATTGGCATTACTTTCAAAAATTTAACAAAAAAAAACAAAACAAAAAAAAACTAAAAACTTGGCGCTTCATTTTACTTTGAATAGGAAAATAAGTATGCTATTGTAGCACGTTGTTTCATATTTTTTATCATCTGATAGTAATATTCTTCGTCATTATTTATTTCATTTCAGATGGGAGCAGGACCCGACATACTGCCATCGTATTGTTATGAACAAACATCCATATAACAGCGGTCGAAGGCTGTTAGATATCATGGATATGTCTATCTTTGATTTCCTTATGGGTAAGTCATGAATATTAATTTTTTCTGCTACAAAATAATTTTTATATCGTCTGAATTGATCCTTGCTATTGTGATTGTGTCAGAGAAACGTACGTTTGGTCATTAATATAGGTTTTCCCGGCCAATTTCATACATTTATCATCCGTTTTCATTTAATGTGTATTCAAATTCGTGTGTTTGATGCGACATACTGACTTTAGTTCAAACAATTTCGTGTTCATGCTCTCAAATTCGTTTTTAGGCACACAAAAGTAATGGTTGCAAAGTTCAAATTTGGATATAGGCATTTAATTTCATTATTTGTGCATTCAAATTAGTGCGAATACGGAATGAAATGTCGACAGGATGAAGACGAATTTGAATAGCTATTGCCGAATGCAATGCTATTATGTGAAGTAGAATGTGCAAATACGAAATCGATCACAACAATCGTTAATTTTGATGATTGAATACGATTTTGACTGGCAACATTTCGATGCGTCAGCGTTTTTTCCGAAAATGAATGCCTCTGATATGCAATTGATTGACAAAACAATTAAAATGACCGGGAAAACCTATATTTTTATAGCGCCTATATGAAACAATTTCATTTTCTAATGGTGGTATCTCGCTTGCCATGAGACAGATTTAAGACGGATTTGGGACTTCTTTGGGACGGGTTTGAGACGGTTTTGAAACTTGTCTCGGAGACGTTACAAAGACGTCTTCGCGCCGGAAAAAAAAAGTATCCGAGAGGTCTCCACGACGGAAAAAAAGTATAGAAGACGTCTCTGAGTGTCTGAGTCGCAGAGACGCGAAGTAAGATACCACCATTAGCGCTTTAGAATTATAATTACCCTGGTCATCGGATGCTTGTGAGGCTTTCTGACACCCAGGCGCGGATCCAAGAAAACCGAATTGAATGCATTTCTCGGGCCCAATTGTCTGGGGACCAAAGCGGCTCTATTGTGTTTACGCATTTGTACGTTTGTAAAGTCTGCCAACCAAATAGAATAAAAGAGTCCAATCCCCACTCATTTTAGCCTCTTGACAATGCACCCACTGCGCGGTTTTTTAATAAGGGAAAACACTAGATCTGTGCCGTGAGAGTCTTTTCAAAAGGCTACACCAATGTAGGTACATGGGCGACCTTTTCGAACCAAAACAAATTGTTGTTTTGTTGCGTACTTTCTATCTTATAAATATTGACATTACTGACTGGTCATGCTGGCTGCAAAGTTTCTTGAAAAGTGGGTCGTCTGAAAAACTTCTTATCTATCACGATTTCTTTAAGTATATGTTTACAAAGACAGATGAAAACATTTAAGTTCCAAATGCATCATCTTGACTTACTGACGACAAATGACCTAATTATAAGAGGGAGATGGGGTAGGAGGTTTTACCACTCGTCAAGAAGTCGAGCTCGAAGCAGATATTTGATGGCCCGGTCACAGCTACACGACGCACGGCCAGCGCACAAAAAAGATGATTTTGGTAATGCGTGTGTAGGACGCTCCCACAGTGCTACCACAGCGCCCCCACAGCGCTCCCACAGCGCATACACTGCGCACATATTAAAGCATCCAACTAATACACAACTTGCTCTGGCTGTCTACACGAATGACCCGTGCAGGCACAGCGCACAACCTGCGAACAAAAGTGGTTACCCCTCACTTTGACGGTTCGATTGTTTGCAATGCATTCGCAACGCTTGGACCTACGCACATGTCACGAATGCTTAACGCGTGGTCTGCGTGTGTCTGGCGCTGGCACTGCGCGCTCTGCGAATGTCTGGCGCTGGTGCTGCGCCCTCTGCGCATATCTGGCGCTCTGCCGGCGTTTAAATCCATGCGTCGAGCTCGACGCAGGTATTTGAGCATGCTCAAACATTTCAGACGCACAACTGCGCACAACGACGAATCAAAAAGCGTTCATCTAGCGCGCTCGACGAGTGAGCGACGAGTGTCAGCTACAAGCCAGCGCAAGACAACGCATTGCCCAAAACTGCTACTTTTTTGTGCGCTGGCCGTGCGTCTTGTAGCTGTGACCAGGCCATGAGCATGCTCGAAATTTTTAGACGCACAACTGCGCACAACGACGAATCAAAAAGCGTTCATCTAGCGCGCTCGACGAGTGAGCGACGAGTGTCGGCTGCAAGCCAGCCCAAGACAACGCATTGCCCAAAACTGGTTCTTTTTTGTGCGCTGGCCGTGCGTCGTGTAGCTGTGACCGGACCATTAGGGAAGGAGTGAGTGTGATTGTCTGGCCAATCAGAATGGACTAATCCACGCCAATGTTAGCCTTTCGACAAGGCACCCACAACATGATTCCTCATCGTTCTAGATTTATGTCGTGAGAGTCTTGTCAAAAGGCTACACCAATGTAGGTTCTTGAATGACCCTTTCAAAGCAAAACATTTTTCTAGTTTTGTTGTATATTTTCTATCTCATAATAATGACATTGCTGACTGATGTAAAGCTTCTTGAAAAGTGGGTCGTCTGAAAACTTCTTATCTTTTACGATTTCTTGAAATGCATGTATGTTGGTAAAGACAGATGTAAACATTTGATAAGTTCCTAATACATCATCTCGACTTACTCACCGTATAGATCACATAATTATATCAAGAAATGGGGTAGGAGGGCGGAGGGCGTACTTCTTGTCATAACCCGATAGATACGGAAATTGAAGAAGTCAAATGTGAGAAGAAGATGAACTTTTGGATCCTTCTGGGTCAACATGTAAAGGTCGAGGGTCACAGAAATGCGACTATAATCCTATGTCTATGTTTGGGTTTGGCCTAGCTGAGATTTCTGTGTTTATATTGTAGTTCTACTTCTTTATTCCCACTTTATTAACCTAAACACTTCAACATTCTAGAAAACTAGAATGATGAATGAATCTGTCTATTTCACGTCACATTCAAGCACCCCCAGATCTTCCCTCGTAAATCTGGCACGTATAGGCAAAGATGGTATTTTCTCAGACATCAATATTTACATTTTGTGACTGGCATAGTTTATTTAAAAAAGAAATGAAAGGTAGTGTGGTTTTAACCTATATTTATCGCACTCCGTATGATGTCGATCGGAAGTTTTGGGGTTATTTTCATATAGTTATTACGGCTGTGCATTATTAGTTTTACAAATCTCACTTGCATTGCATCTAAGAATGAACTTTCTTTAATATGCCATCCCCACCCCCCCCCAAAAAAAAATTATAGATAATAAAATAAGTAAATAAATATTAAAAAAAGGGGGAAGAGAAGATAAATGAAATGAAATAATCGACAAAGCACTTTAAGCCTTGATAACCTTCGGGATGTTTTTTTTTTCACAACAGTTTTCTTATAATAGTTTTAACTTTGATATGTCATCTCTGGAAAATACGGTGGCGCAATAAATAAGCTCCAGTTACTTAGGAGGAGACTGACCTCTCCGTTTATTTATTTTTAAATGAAAATATTAATCCCATATGACGTAGCATTACAGACGAAAATAATGAATGAGACGAGATTAAAAATCATGATGTTACTTTATTTCAGCAATGTCACTTTCATGTTCAGCAATGTCTCTTTCATCATATTGAATACGATCATATTCCAACTTTGCTCTCTCAAATGGCGTCATTTTGAATTGCAGTGGGAAGATGAACTTCTAAAATATTAATTTCTTATTAAAAAATATATGTTGCATGTCAGGGTTTATATGACTAGTTTTAGTTCTACAGTCTGGTCAAATAAAATGGTACGAGTGGAAAACATTTTTTATAGCATGAAGATTAATCACAACTTAGTATTGTTTGATATTTTTGTAAAGCAGGGAAATCAGACTTTTTCTGCAATTTTTTTCATCAAATTTGGTGCTGTAGTTTTTGAGATATGACTAGTTTTCTACAATCAAGAAAAATCTATTTTTCGCACGCCGTCCCATGCCTTTGTGTATAGGTTTCGAATAATGCCGTGAAGTGCTCCTCGTCGCATAAAATTTAGCATAACTTTTGTTTTACGAAAGCAAATTATACAGAACAAAGCGCATCAGCAGGGAAAATCCTTTGGCTTTATTTTGGTACCAACATACACACATTATTTGAAATATTTCGCACTAAATATGTTTTTTGGACTGTACCATTTTTTTGACACAGACTGTATAGTCATAACCGATGGATTTCGCGAAAAAAGCACTGCGTCGACACGACGGAGTGCACTTTATCATTATTATTATTATTTTATTATTTAGAGTCACCCAATAAAAAGCCAGGGTGAAGGCATGAAACCCGGTAATGTTTCACCGAGTTGTTCGTAAGCTACGGACAACTTTACGACGACTTCAAATATGAAATGCGCAGATGTGATGCCAAAGCTCTTCTTGAGGTTTGACTGTTTTCCATAATCTCCATTAAATTGTTGGTCACTATAATATAGGTTTTCCCGGCCAATTTCATTGATTTGTCAATCAATTTCATATTAGAGGCATTCATTTTCGAAAAAACGCTGATGCATCGAAATGTTGCCAGTGAAAATCGTATTCAATCATCAAAATTAACGATTGCTGTGATCGATTTCGTATTTGCCCTTCTAGTTCACATAATAAGCATACACATTCGGCAATAACTATTCAAATTCGTTTTCATTCTGTCGACGTTTCATTCCGTATACTCAAATTCTCGCTAATTTGAATGCAAAATACTGAAATTAAATGACTATATCCGAATTTGAACTTTGTAACCATTACTTTGTGTTGCCTAAAAACGAATTTCAGAGCATGACACGAAATTGATTGACTAAAGTCGGTCCGTCGCATCAAAACAAAGATTTGAATACACATTAAATGAAAATGAATGATAAATGTATGACATTGGCCGGGAAAACCTATATTTGACTTTCAAAATGTTTAATAGCATGAGAATACTATACCTGCATTTTTAACTTTATCGAATTTTTTTTTCTTTTCAAAAAGCTTTGAGAAACTTATTTCCTTTGTGCTCTTCATATTTCAAATCGTTTTAAGGTTGATCGTACTTACGAACAAATTGGTGAAACATCCCCCAGGGGGGCGTTTCATGAAAGGAGTTGTCGGACGTTCTTATCCGTCAAACTGTTATAAGCTACTGAAATGCTTGCATCTGATTGGCTGAGAGCAAATTTGTCGGATAAAATGTCCGACAAGTCCTGTGATGAAATGCTCCGCCCCCCGGGAGTTGTCAGCCACCCGAAACAGGCTGCTGAAGACGAACTTTCAGACACACGCACGAACGGTTGAGACCATAGCCCAAGTGCCAGTATATTACCAGTCCAATTTCACATTAATATCATGATTATGATATATCCAGAGGACATATTTACGCCTACACACAACTCTAATATACATCTACGGTCAATGACGGCAGCCTGCGAACATGATACTCTATAAAAGTTTTTGATTTCTTGCGATATTTGAGTAAACCATGGGCGATCATAATGGTTCAAGTAGGAGCAATTCATCAACAGGGTTTTGAACCCCAAATACGACAAACGACACATACCACGAGCAGTGGCGTATCTAGGGTCAAGTGCGCCTGGGGCAATTGTTGACTTTGCGCCCCCCCCGGTCTACTCCAGTTTTGATCAACGATTTGTTTTAGTTTATTGTACCCGTGGCATATATACATGTCCCCATACATGGGAATGATTTGCTGTCCATACATACACGTAGCTTATCACTTTTTTTTTAATTTCCTCTCAAATGTTTTAATTTAATGCGAGCGCGAAGCGCGAGCGGAAAATTTTGAGTTCTTGCATTACTCGAATCTTGCATTTAAGAATCATGAATATAGATTTCGTTATCAACGAAGGTACAATAATAAAATAAAAAAAAGCCTATTGCACAAAATGTTTTGGGAATTGTAGGCCTATGCATCGGATTCGTTTTTTTTAGTAGGAAAATAATAATTTTAAACCTTTTTTGTTGGTCCTCCTCAAATGATTTTGAAACATATAATGCGAGCGCGAAGCGCGAGCGAAAAATTCTAGAGCTCTAAACTTGAATAAACTTTGCAAGGAACAGGTCTTGATTGATACCGAATGGTCATAAAATAAAGTATAAACAAAGACAATTGACAATGAAGAACAAAAAAAAAAGGAGTAATTAGGCAGCAAGAAAAAGCATGGACAGAAAAAAAAAAATCCTTTTACTTAGAGGGACCTTCATGTTTATCTGAAGCGAGAGGGTGGGGGGATGGATCTTGAAATTTGAGGCGCCATATTGATCTTCAACTTTAAAGGGGCTCTATATTAAATTGAAACTCAGGTGATGTCAAATTGGTCTTAAAATTAGGATTAGGAGGGCACACACCGCGGGCACACAATTGATCTTACCATTTTAAAAGGACGCTAAATTGAAGTTAAGGGCGCCGATTTGATATAGGCCTATACAGGGGGCGCAAATTTGACCCGAAACTAAGATATGAGGTAGCTGCCTAAAAAAATACTAGAAACTTTTGGGCGCCAAAAAGTTTAAACTTAGTGGTGCTATGTAGGGGGCGCCAAAATTAATAATGGAGGAAACATGACCCCAATATTCACTGTGGATCACCGATCTCCTTTTCTTTCCTCTCCTTCTTCTTTCCTTTCTTTTCCTTCTTTTTTTTCTTTCCTTTTCCTTTTTCGCGCCCCTGGAGCTCCACCCGGGGCCGCGTGCCCCCGCTTCCCCCCCCTAGATACGCCACTGACCACGAGACATATGACTGCATGCACCCGTTCCCGTGATCCAATGTCGGTCTCATTCTTCCCTGCTATCTTCTATTGTGATACTCATCAAGCGCCTGTTCAACAACTGGATAGGTTTGTTGGTTTCTTATTGTGGACTAAATGTCAATTTTTTTAAGTACCAATATGAACGACATAATGTTTATGCCTATGCTTTGAAAAAACTTTCAAGGTAACGAGTTTTCGCCATATCTGATTTTTAGTAGAAAATGAAAATGATAGACCCGAAATTCCACCCTCCCCCCCCCCCATTGCATGATTAGGGTGGTCATAATCTGCTGCTTTCTCTCTTACAACTATGCTGTAAGCGTATACATCTTTTTATACCAGCATTAACATTGACCGTCGAATGATGTTACTCCGACGTTTGGCGCATTGTAATTGCGGCGTCACAACTCGCCGTACCTTCGACGTGCGACTCCCTACGATGGATTTCGTAGAAAAATCGTGCAGCTGCAGGTACTCGGAGGCAAGTGTTGCACATGTACATGTGCAGAAAGTTTTTCCAATAACCTTACTAAAGAACGCAGGAATCGGCAGAATTGACGCAGACGACCTTGCATGCATTGTCATCGCGACGCAGCTAGCGTTTGATGCACGTGCCCGTAGCCTACGACGAGTGTTACCGCTAGCATATAGTGATGCAACGGGGGAGTATTTTTCAGCTGACGTAATTAGGCCTAAATCTTTAAGACACACCAGTGGTGATTTCGCCACATATAGAATGCTATACTGGGTTTGTTTTCTCCGCACGCATTCCTACTTATATGGCGCACACGGTGACTCCCCTGCCTTCGCTCAGTAATAACGGGTTGTATGTGAAAGGCCAACAAAAATTGAATAGCGGTCTCTACGTCGAAATTAAAATAGGTTCAGGAATTGGTCGAGCGGTAACACTCATTGTCAGCTCTCTACATCAGCCTACAAACTGACTCTAATGGAACCCAGGTTCGAAACCCAGTCACGTCTCTCGGGTGGTGACGTCAAAGGTTTGTCCGAGACGTAATAATCATATCTGATTGATACGTGTCTGTCAAAACTCAATCAACGATCCAACAGTACCTTTAAAAATGGATCTACGCACTTTATTCGACAGGATTTCCTCTTTCCTTTGAAATATTATTGCCTGGGGACTTAGCTACTTGGTATAGATTCATTTATCTATGCTTTCCTTGACCTATTGTAGATCAAACTATTCCACATCCCTGCCAAGAAATATAAATGATATATGTACCCGCCACGCTCCTGTATCTCCCAATATAATTATATAGGTTGATATAGGTATAGTATTGACTGCAAAGGTCATAATAATACTTGTAAGGCACTGTCCTACATATTGATACCTTACTTGACTCGTAGTGTTCTGGGTTTCGTAGAACATTTTGACGAATTACTATTGCCCAATTAATGGTTTGGCCTACATGGCATTTTATTTATTTCTTTTTTCTTTTTTTTTTGTGGGGTATGTCGCTCAATGAATTGTATACTGGTTTGTTGATTTATATTATTTTTTGCCCCAAGTATTCATGGAAAATTAGAGCCCTCTATGAGAAATTTCTTTACCCGGAGTTCAAGAACTACGCCGTGGTCACTCACAACAGAAGGCCGTATAACACAACGGTTTGGAAGCAATCGCCAAATTGCAATCGCCAATCAAGATCGTTGATGCACGCGCGTTTGGGTCAAAAGACTGACCAGCATCCAATCACAATCGTTCTTTCAAATTTTCAATTGATCGCACTCAAGCCTCTGCGTCTAGTCTGCGTTTGGATTTTGCAGAAAATCTTTGCGTCCGACGATAGGGAGATCTAAGTTTCTGTAGGAGTAAGCTGGTCGTACATTAATCTATTATCATGTTGAAACGCAAGGGTTCGTTGGAGCTGGCCGACCGACGCAGGCTGCGGGATTATACGCACTTGCAAAACACGCGCGACCGGTTGGGACCACAGAACTCCTTCTGTGGTTGGGACCATGCTCGAAGAAAACTGTAGTCCTGTGATTTTGGCATTGAACTTAAATATTGTTATTCTAACCATTATTAAAACACGAGATATCCATTTTACCATGCAATCATGAAATAGGTATTGGCCCATCTACACCGGGATGTTCCTTGGGTTATGATATGGCAGGGATTACGGTTAGAGATGATATAGGGATTAAAATGTATATTATTCATCATATTTATAGTGATGATGCAATAGGATTGTGACGAGTCAAAATATAAAGAATAACTATTAATAAGGAATGATGCGCCTCAAACTTTCCAACTTGTTCCATAATGATATAGTAGAACGGAAAATTTATTTAAAGATATTAACAATAAAGATAAAAGTATCATTGTGATTATTGCCAGTATACGTAAATAGGGCTTATATGAAAGCCAGTACGAACTAACAGCCTTGCATAGCACAACCTCAAGTTCTCAACTACTCGATTCTGCCCTAATTCCTAACCCACAATGCAACATCCTGCATACTGTAGTCTTATAATTCAGGCTCATTTGAATGAAAACATGCCTTTTCACTTCTCAATGAATTCACACCGTGATAATTATGCTGCCAAGTAGCAGAGCACATACTGTACTTTTCCCCTCAAAACATTTCAGTTTCCAATTCAAATTAAATTGTAGGTTATTATACAACGTTTTTGTTATATGGTTTCCCGGCCTTTTTTCTCATGCGTCGTTTTCGTATTATTCATTTCAGCCGCGAATTGATTTCCATATCATCTTACTTCAATTATAGAAACGTCGAATTTCATTTCCTTTACTTCGATTTCATGATTCGATCAAACAAAATGTCAGTAGGATGCAATCAATTTCGGCCAGCGAGAGTTTTGCGGTTTGGTTTTCACATTCAAATTTCAGTGGATATTTCAAATTAACATGTTTATTCAAATTCATTGCTATGTGCTCGTTCCGATTTTCCGGGGAAAGGGTTATATTTGATGGTCAGGTAGGGGGAACCGAGAATGTATAAGGAGGGGTTTTTATCATTCCCCCCCCTACCGACCAATTTTGATTAGGGGTACTTTATTTTTTAAGGACACAAACGAATGTGTCCGAACATGTGAAAAGGGGGGTGTAATTTGTAACAGGGGGTGTGTATGATTGCTCCTAGGGGGGGTGGAGGGGGGGGGGGGGGCTTGTACTTTCTTGACTATATAACGTTCTATTACATATGAATAAAAAAAGGTTCCTAAAATAATGAAAACATAAGTATACAATGACACATAAAATACACATCAATTCATGAAAAAATGCGTGTAGTATATCTAAAAATAAAATTTTTAAAGAAAAAACAAAACAAAACAGAGAGAATGAATTAAAAATATACATATATATATATATACGAAAGAAAAATAATGAAGAATAGGCCTAGAAGCCTTTGTTTGCTGGCACATGCTTATACATTTCAGAAGATGATTAACCCTAATCTGCCCGGGCTCTTTTTGAAAACGTATAGCCCAGGGGGGGGGGGGGCTAATTTAGCCCCCCCCCCCGAGATCTCGGTCGTCGACCGCGCGATCGCCGCGAAAATTGGCACGCACGTCCCCTGTCGCGTAATCTCCCTAATTGCATAGTTAATTTTTCCGAAAAATGTTTTGTTTTAATTATATATGCTAATTATGCTAATTTATGCATGAAATCATACTTTTTGCTCTAATTCACAAAATATAGCTCGTAGAATGCTACTTTTTGGTGTGACTGTTCTTTATAGCATTCCTATCAATTGTACTTTAAAAAAATTCTGGTATCCAAATTAATTTCTTATGTATTTTATTGTTTTTTGAATTTCTTATGTATTTCTTTGTTTTTTACACCTTTTTATTGTTATTGTTTTTTCGACAAAATTGGCCCTTGACATTATTTTGGTCATAAATAGCAGCAAATCAAATGATTATCATTAATAAAAGCAAAATTAATCACTCATTTATGAATTTTAGCTGAAAACACAATTTGTATTGACTTTGTACATGAAATCACGTTTTTGAGCAATTTTGGGTCTGACGCACGGGTACAAAACTATGCGTAACTCACGAACCGGGAACCCGGGGGTCGCGAATTTGGTCTCAAAAGATGCGCAAGACTTTAAAGAAAAAACTCACGAAGCGCCGCGGCCTTACCTTCTCGCGTCAAAAAATTTATTGCGAAAAATGTCGAGGGGGGGGGGGCTAAATTAGCCCCCCCCCCCCCCCCCGGGCAGATTAGGGTTAAATGAAGGGGGATCATTATGAAATGAAAATTAAATAATTAATATATATAATACAAATAACATTGCCAAAACGTTATTTCCCTGAAGAGGAATGGAGAGGGTGGTGCGTATGGAGGGCAATCCACAACAAATTATATCATATATAAAAGAAAGAGAGAGAATGAAGTAAAAAATTATGAGAGAGAGAGAGAGAGAGAAAGCATGGAGCTTTTTTCAGGCACATATCCCTACATTTCCGAAAATGATAATATGAAGAAAGAGTATGAAATCAAAATTATATAATGAAACAAAACATTGTTATAACGTCATTGCCCTGGAGAGGAATGGAGAGACAGGGGTGATGCGTTCAACTCGATCTCTCTCCATCTTCATGGCCTATACCCGAAGTGTTGATTGTTTATCAGAATCTATAATATTATGTGGGATATGGTGATGAATATAATTCATCATATTTAGTTATAAGTACAAACGCTATGACCATTCCTTTCAAAGATTTACTTTGGATAATAATATTCTTTTGCACATATATAAAATCTATGCTTAGCACACCATATCCATACATGGTGAAAATGACTTCGTTTTGCATTAAATAGATAGCTTCTAAAATGAAATAGGAAAAACAAATAAGTACAGAATTAGCTCTTGTTTACATTAATGTGAAATTGAATATCACCATTGTGAAATATAGGGAATTTGTACGTCTTGATGAATAAGTACCTTTTCGCGATCGCTGTTCACATTAAGTGAATCCTTAAAGTGTGATATTGAAATGCCGATTTAAGCACAGCACAAAAATAGCTAAATTGAATGCTCCGCACATGTAATTATGAATGGGGGATGAAAATGGCCGGGAAAACCTATAGTTACTCAAAAGGTATACTTTAAGACTAGCAATTTATAGCACACAGTCAATGAGAGTGTTGCTCAGTTCGCTCTCGCTTTAAATGTGCATTATCACCTTATTTGTAGAAGTAATCGAATAGTTCAAGGTCTCAAAAGATAAGAGATAAATAAAAAAAATGATGCGCGTCAAACTTTCCGACCTGTGATATAATCATAGAACTGATATTATGTAGAAAACATATTAACGATGAAACAAATAATAAATAATTAATGCACCTCTAATTAAGTTTTCAGAGATGGCTGATTTTAATGAGTCTTAAGCGTTTATTAAATAGGTGATTTAATGTCAAAGTAATGGCCAACTTTGAGGGTAATGTTTTCAGAATTCCTCCCGGGGGACATATCCACGAAAAAAAACATTCGGTAGGCTCCATATTCCTTGAAAACTTTCTTTCATTAGTTGATAGGCTTTTGAACTTGAAGTCTTTTACGTCATTCCCTAACCAAAATTTTGTAATTGTTTGATTTGTTGTATTGGTTCATTCTCATTGATATGTTGTTGATGTATATTGTTTATATTTGTTCTGTTTTAATCAAATAAAGGAATCCTGTGGAGGGGGGGGGATTGTAACACCATAATATATAGCTGAAATTTTTTTGAAGGCTCACAAAGGGGTCAAAAACAAGTCAGTGATACAAAAGCGGAGATGGCCGTCGTGAAGTTTGCTATTGCTCCTAGAAACAACCCAATGATTCATTAGTGGGGACTATTGGAGTATTCCTCGGGAAACGCGTCAATGAATTGGAGAGCTGGAAAGGAAACGTGTGGGTCTGGCCAAGATTCCAAAATGTCTTGCTTTAGTTCCGAACAAATCATTCAAAAGAGTTGTATTTTTCCACTTCAACCTGCCAAAGAATTATTCCTTTTGCAATCAATACACAAGTCCGGTTGGCTGCTTTGATGTGTGCCAAGATTGATTTGGCATAATTATTTGGAAATTCTTTTGGACACAACAGTTTAAGGCGGATATGAGTATACGTTATACTCTAAACCTAATCTCTCTCTGATATTTTTCAAAAAGTGCCTGAGGCATTATCCTGATACCTAGAAGATAATTTCGAAAGCACTCAGAAACAAAATGTGAGTTTCGCGATAATAAAGAGATACTATCAGGTATGTTGCATATTTTACATTGTTGCTTCAATTTTCATTATTACGATATAATTTTTTTTGTTCGTCCTGACCCCCCCCCCCCCCCCCCCATAACACACAATAACAAAACTTAAGATGAAAAACCAACGTATCTTCACATTTCCACAATTCTTGAAAGCGGAAACCCGGGTCTTTTCATATCTGTAATTGCTTCGCTATTGTTATGAGAAAAAAAGCGTCTGTATTAAGTTCATGGCTGTATGCTATCTATAAGTCATATTCCTCTTTTAATACTCTGTAAATGGTTGTGGGTTTGTTTATAGAAAAGCAATGCACTGCGTGTTTGAGTCACTCTTATTAATGTGTTTCCCCTATTTTCTGTAGCCCTTAATTAAAAACTGAATTTTCCATGTATGTTTTCAACATCTAGATTTTAATCAAACCCTCTTTCATTTCGGTAGTTATGGCCATGTTATTTTGAAAATGACACCGTTTATTTATGATCAAAACACCACTAATCCATGCATGATATCATTATATATATGGTCTCCGTTAGCTTTCGACAAGTGTAATCCCATTTTTTTCGATACATGGCTTAATTTTATCCCTTAAAGTATCAAAGTACTAGGAACTCCTCCACATCCTTCACCTCTCTCTCTATCTCTCTATCTTTCTGCCCCTCTCTCTCCACCTCCCTTCATATCTACCCCTCTCTATATACCCCTCTCTCTCTCTCTCTCTCTCTAACTTTCTGCCTCTCTCTCTCTCTCTACTCTCTCTCTCTCTCTCTCTTTCTTCATCTCTCTCTCTTTCTCCTCATATCTCTCTCTTCATCTCTCTCTCTGTCTGTCTGTCTCTCTCCCTCCCTCTATCTCTCTCCCTCCCTCTCTCTCTCTCTCTCTCTCTCTCTTTATAATCTTTCCTTTGATTATAGAAACCATTATTAAATTCTTTTACTTCCTATTTCATGTCGAAAAACATGCGTTCAATGAACTAGCATTAAGTTGTTTTTCACTGGACCTGATATACTTGGAATTGAAATTTATCTGCATGATTGATATCTATTATGTTATTCGTCTATCGTTGATGGAAAATGCTATTTTGAGGCTCACTTAATGTGATTAATTATATAAGAATAAACTTACAATTTTACCACGTTATAGACAACAATAATTGTTGCAACATTAATTGATTTCAGGATTTATGAACACTTATGAATTATATTCTCCCTTATAGAATCGTCTTAATGTGTATGCAGTTTCAGTATTAATTCATTCATTTTGCCCGACTTTTAAAGAGTTCAACTTGAAATCATTATATATTTATACCACTGCTAGAAGTGTCAAAACTTGTTGGAAAGAAGATGAATAAGCTACTTGTCCGAGGGGCAGTCATATTAACTAAGACGCTCTATATATAATAATTATTTTTCTTGCCCAAAATTTGAGATACCATTGAGCATCATTCAGTGTATCTTGTTCCCTTGTAAAGTGGGTTTGCTCTAGGCAGATGAGCAGAGTGACAGACAAATTTTCCCTTCCAGAAAAAAAAAATGATCATAGGTTCACTGAAAAGTACAGTCAAGTTTGCTAAGCCTTGTGGGGAAGGGATGCATTTTGTTTTATATCATGAATTTTGTTTTAGTGCCCGGGTACATGATGATGGTTCGCCAGTATTTATGAGAGAAATCATTGTTAACCCTTTCATTATCAAGAAATAATAAACACATTGGCACTATACATCTCTTTGTCTGTTATATACTTTCTTGGAATTTCCTTTTTTTGTTGCATCTCCAATCCAAGTCATTCAACTTTGTAAGTCATGTTAGTAGTACATGATCAATTGTGTACTACAGTGCGTTTCAAATAAAAGGTAATCCATTTTTGGATGGGCCATATTCCCAGCTCATCTAATTTTGATAATTTTTTTAAAAAATATAATTGGAGATAAACTTCTCACCTTTACAATGATACCTTTCTTGAATCATAAAGGTAACACATAACCGAATAAATTGCAAATAAAGGAGGCAGGTACAAAATCATTTTTTCCCCCAAGTTTTTGTCAAAGGATGAAAGACTGAGTGGATGCTTTCAAAGGAGTCACACATCATTGCACGCAATCCTAGTCAATGCTCTGGGGAAGCAGGGACAGTATTCACTCAGTCTTCTTTCATTTTCTTAAAACTTGGGGAAAATGAATTCTGTACTGTCATTTTCATTTGCAATTTACTCACTTATGCTTAATGATTTAAGAAAGGTACCATTCGAAAGGTGGAGAGTTCATTTTTAATCATATCTTACGTACACTGTAAAAAAAAAAAGGTAACTCGCAAGAAAATGAGTAAACTAATGCTTTACTCCCAACGGAGTAAACTAATGCTTTACTCCCAACGGAGTAAATTTTGTTTACTCTTAACAGAGTCAAAAGGTAACTCGCAAGAAAATGAGTAAACTAATGGTTAATGGTTTACTCCTTTCGAAGCTAGGATTAGGAATGATACATAGATGACTAAAAGTTACTCTTTTCTGAGTAACATTTAGCTCAACCGCATGAGTAATATTTTTTACTCAGTAACATTTAGCTCAACCGCATGAGTAATATTTTTTACTCAATTTCACGCGAGTTACCTTTTTGCTCAATATTGGGTAAGATTTTACTCATTTTTTTTACAGTGTATGAACAGCAAAAGTAAATGAGCTTGGAATATGGGCCCTCTAAAAATGGATACCTTTTTTCTGAAACGCACTGTATATTGTAATACATTACTTATACTAGAGATACACCAGATATACCGACTCCACAAAGACCACAGCATGACGATAATAATTACATAAACTCAACTGAGACAAGATCCCGGTTTTAAATTTGAAAAAAAAACAAAAAAAAAAACAGAGCCCCCCCCCCTCCCCGAATAATAATAATAATAATAATAATAATAATAATAATGATAATAATAATAATAATAATAATAATAATAATGATAATAATAATAATAATAATATAGGATTTCCCACTCAGTTTCGGAAGATCGTCACTCCATTCCGTAATCAGTTTATTCAAATTCCCAAAATATTTCTCCAGCGTCAAATTCATCATTCAAATTCCAACTTAGTTATTTCGCTTTGGTACTAAAAGCCTTCAAATCAAAATCCCCCTCAAAAGCAATCAAATTAATGAATCGGCTGGAATGCGTGCTTTCCCGCAATCAAATCCACGCTGAGGCCATCGACTTTGACATTGGTTAAACCAAATTGGTATACAATTTGGCACATCATTTTAAACTCTCGGTTACTTTTAGATTAAACATTTAAGATCGCTATTTCCTTTTCTGAAGCTCTATATCAATACCATTAGAATTTGAAACATATATTTAAAAAAGTCACGTTTCCTTTTTATTGAGCTTTAGATCATTTTAAACATTTATTTACTGTTGAGTGTTGTGATGAAACGATTTTTTATTTTTTTTGTTAAGCTGTGGTTAATTATTTTAGAATAAAATGTCAAAGATCACTATGGCGCCCCTAAGTTTTAGGTCAAACTGACACCCCTTAGCTTTAGGTCGATTTGCCTCCCTAAATGTAAGGTCGATTTGGCGCCCCTGAACCTAACATCGAATTAACGCCAATATGTCGCCCCTAAGTTTAATGTCAACTTTGCGCCCCTTTAGCTTCAGGTCGATTTGGCGCCCCAAAAGTTTCAGATCTCCTTGGCGCCCCTGTTTTAAGATCAAAGTGGTACCCAACTAAATTTAAGATCCTATATGTTTGAGGTCAATTTGGAGCCCCCTAAGTTAAAGATCAATGTGGTGCCCCTTAATTCAATATCAATTTTGCACCCCTAAATTTAAAATCGAAGTGGATCCCCCTTGGTTTAAGATCAGTATGGCGCTCCTAAGTTTTAGGTTTATTTGGCACCTAAATTTAAGATAGAATTAGCGACATATGACGCTCTTCTCTTTCCTCTTTTTTTTCTTTCCCCTTTCACCTCTTTTTTCCCTATCTTTCCCCCCATTATTTCCTTTTTTCTTTCTCTTTCTCCTCTTTTGGCGCCTCCTGTCCACATACCTCCCCCCCCCCCCAGAATACGCGCATGAATTAATTGTGTTCGGGATCCGGGAAGGGTTATTGTGTGTTGATATGTAATTTATGCAGATAAATTGTTACATGAGTAAAAAAAAAATAAAAAAAAAAAAAGAGAGAGAAAAAAAGAAGAGAAGATATAGGAAGAAAAACATCATTTCATGAACTATATTAATAACACTTGGACAAAATATATCTCATACTTAAGTCATGCCTAATATAAAGGTCATCTCATTCACAAGTGCTGCTAATAGCAATTCCAAACATTTGATGAAAAAAAAGTTATATAAAAAACAAAAACATTTCCTGCAGCTATAAAATTAAGCCCGAATTTGAATGCTAATCTGTAAGTTGAAAAACGCGGAATGAATTTAAATGCTGCTTATGGCGGTATTGCGCAATCAATAACGAGCGTCTCTGCTAACTTGAATACTGTTTTACGTATAAAGTGCACTTAATCGGAATTTGAACTAGTGAAACATGCAACTGATTGCTGGAAAAGGGAACCTGATCTCCGGAAATTCGACTGAAAGCTAAATCGTCCTAACTTGAATGAACCGATTATCAAAAGGAGTGACGAACATCTGAAACTGACTGGGAAATCCTATAATAATAATAATAATAATAATAATAATAATAATAATAATAATAATAATAATAATAATAATAATAATAATAATAATAATAATAATAATAATAATAATAATAATAATAATAATAATAATAATAATAATAATAATAATAATAATAATAATAATAATAATAATAATAATAATAAATAAATAAATAAATATCTTGGTTTTAAAATTTGAAATTATAAACAAAACAGAGCCCCCCCCCTCCCCACATAATAATAATAATAATAATAATAATAATAATACTAATAATAATAATAACATAACATAACATAACATAATTTGTATAGCGCAGCTTTTATATGGATATATTCAGCTGCGCTGGCTCAAAGCTCTTTTTTTACTTAATTCTACATATACATAGGCAATTTCCTTAACTGAATAGATGCGTTTTCAATTTAGATTTGAAGATGGTTAATGATGGAGAGCTTCTTATATCAAGAGGCAGACTATTCCATAGTTTGGGGGCAGCAAGTACAAATGCACGATCACCAAGTGTGATTTTTGTCTTGCGAAAGGGGATCTGTAACAACAATTCATCAGTGGAACTTCGCAGGCTTCGACCATGTGATTGGGTTTTAAGTTTGAGTAATTCTGTTATGTACTGTGGAGCTCGACCAATTAATGATTTATACACAATTAACAAAATTTTGAATGAAATTCTTTGACGTACTGGTAACCAGTGGAGCTCTCTCAGAAAGGGTGTGGAGGAACTGAACTTTGGCAAACGATAGACAAGTCTTACACATGCATTTTGGACTCTTTGTAACTTGGAAATCAAAGTATCAGGCATTCCAAACAATAAAGCATTGCAATAGTCAAGCTTACTTGTGATCAGAGCATGTACAACCAATTTCATACTTTCTTGATCGAAGTATTTACGAATGCGCCTGAGGTTGTACAGAAGATAATATGTTGATTTGCAAACATTTTTGACTTGTGTTTCCATGTTCAAGTTTGTATCAAAATATACTCCTAAATTCCTTGCGGTATCAGAAGGTTTCACATTGGAGAATCCAATTTTTTATACAGTCAATGTTAATCTTAGAGATCTGCTGTGAGGTACCGATGAGCAAAAACTCGCTCTTGCTATCGTTTAACTTTAGATTATTCTTAAGCATCCAACTACGAATAAAAACAATACATTGCTCCATCATTGAAACACTCGTGTCCGCAGTGGTAGAAGACGGTCTAAAAGATATATATATAGTTGTGTGTCGTCTGCATAGCAGTGACAAGAAACTTCAGGAAAATTATTCTGAATGCTATTGATTAGACTACTTGTGTATAAGGTAAAAAGCAAGGGACCGAGTCGTGAGCCCTGGGGCACACCAAAGGGTACTCGGAAAGAATCTGAGACAGTTCCATCAACAACAACATTTTGATACCGATCAGACAAATATGACTTGATCCAGTTCAGAGCAACACCATCGATACCAAAACATTCCTGCAAAATTTCCAATAATCTGGTGTAGTCTATAGTGTCAAATGCACTACTTAAGTCAAGTAATACCAAAAGAGTGACCTTCTGATTGTTTTTTCAGCAATGGTGAAACCAGGGCTACTTTCCATTCCTTAGGAAAATGACCTGTAGATAGGGAGACATTGATCATAGATGTAAACACAGGTAGTATAACATTGATATGTTGCATAATAATCTTTGTTGGAAGTGGGTCAGAAGAGCAAGACTTCTTGCTGAGCCTGGTCACGAGCTTCCCGACCTCTTGTTCAGATAAAAGTTTAAATTGATCAAACCCTACACCCTCGGGCACCTGAGACAGACCCAACGAATCGACATCAATAGTATCCATCAAACTTAAACCGGTCTGAACATCATTGTAAATACTAAGTACCTTATCCTGAAAGAACTTTCCCAAGTCATTCACGAACATCTTCCTATCAGTGTTACATGGCACCACTGGATGTTTGTTTGAGACATTCAGTAGAGATTTAATAACAGTGAACAAGCCCTTCACGTCATCCTTATTATTAATAATAATAATAATAATAATAATAATAATAATAATAATAATAATAATAATAATAATAATAATAATAATAATAATAAAAATAAAATAAAATCTAAATAAATAAATAATTAAATAAATAAATAAATAAAATAAAACTTAGTCGGTTTAGATCGTTCTGAATTCAGTTTTACCGCATGTGTAACAGAGGCTATGAAGTCATCAACCTATACATTTCGAGTAAAGTTTTCAAGTTAACGCGTCCTTGATTATGAATACAAATGGTAATGTTATCGTATTCCATAAATTTGTTGAAGAAGGAGAGCAAGAAAAGTGTAGCAAAGTAATGGTCACACCCAGTCTTGCATGTGGCTTTATGCGTCTGACCTGCGTCGCATGTCGGAGAAACTCGTGTGTCTTACGCAAGGAGAACCATTTTTTTTCCCCCAGGCACGCAGGAGCACGGTACTCTAACCCCAGCCATCGAACGCACACAGCAGGCTGCAGTACACTTACTTGCAAAACACACGCGACTGCAGTTGTGACCATTTCAGTTTCATCTTGGTGGCGAACCCGGGACCTTCCGGCTAAAAGACAATACCACTCGACCGTCACAGCAGTCACGTCACCTTATCTGTGTCATTAACCTACGAATATGACGCCTTATCCCCGAAAATTATTCCTCCTTTTTATGATGATTAATAAGCGTTTGAAGTGGACCCTCAATGCAGGAAATGTTTCAAGTAGATGCCCATGTATGTCTGCCATGATTGAAGTGGAAACACTCTTTAGTGTATTGACCCTTTGAAGAAGCTGCATGACACTTGCTGCTACCACTGCTTATGGGCCCCGTAACACAAAGGTTTGCGATCAATTGCAAATTTGAAAGAACCACTCTCATTGGTTGCTGGTTAGTCTCTGAATTAACAACGCATCCAACAACGACCTTGATTGGACATTACTATTACTACTACTGCTACTAATACTACTACTACTGCTGCTGCTACTTAGACTATTACTACAACTACTACTACTACTACTACTACTACTACTACTACTACTACTACTATTTCTACTACTACTTCTACTACTACTACTTCTTCTTCTTCTTCTTCTTCTTCTTCTTCTTCTTCTTCTTTTTCTTTATCATTTTTCTTCTCTTTTTTTCCTTCTTTCTTTTCTTCTTTCTTTTTATTTTTTTTTTTTTTTTTTTTTTTTTTTTTTTTTTTTTTCTTCTTCTTCTGTCTTTTTTTTTTTCTTTCTTCTTCTTCTTCTTTCTTTTCTTTTCTTTGTTTATCTCTCTTCTTTCTTCTCTTTCTTTCTTTTTCTTTTTTTTTCTTTCTTTTTTTTTTTCTATTTTTTTTTTTTTTTTTTCTTCTCTTTCTTTTTCTTCTTCTTTCTTCTTCTTTCTTCTTCTTTCTTCTTAGTTCTTCTTCTACTTCCACTGCTACTTAAACTGCTAATTTGACTGCTAATAATTCATCTTCTTGGGAAACTTTCATGCAAATAACGGTGCGATTTGTTACCAAGAGAAAAAACGAAAAAAAAGAAAAAAAAGAACAGGTTATGATGAGGACAACATAATTTTAATATAGGACTGCCTACTCCTTTTCTATTATTCTATATCTAGGTTTATCACGTTGGAATCTATTATGTATTCAGAACCATGTTGGACCATATTCGAAACATGCGTGAAATAGAGCATAATATATACACATGAATCTGCTATTGATCATCTTCAGCTTTATTTGAATTGTCTTTCAATAGTTGAGTTTTAGTATTATTAAAAAAAAAAAAAAAAAAAAAAAAAAAAACTCGTTCCGTTATAGGCCTAAAGAAGAACTCATACTGCATTCCATCACGATCATGACTTCAAAGCGACCAGACTGGAAAATCTACTTTTCCAGTCTGGTCGCTTTTACGACGTGAAAATTAATGATTAATGTCGAGGGCTGAGTTTGTCTTTAATTTGTCAAAAACTATTGGAACACGAAATTATCTTTACTGTTTCGCACAAAGGATTATATCTTGCTTTTGTAGAGGATTGTATTGAATTCAAACTACAGAATGACAAATATAAATGACTCCAAAATATAATCAAAGATTCGGAACTTGTAAAAGCGTCAAAAAGGTGCCGACCCTTTAGATTTAAAAGCTAACCGTGTCTTGGTAATATCCTTTAACTGAGCCCCCCCCCCCAGAAAAAAAAAAAAAAAAAAAAAAAAAAAGAAAAAAAGAATGAGGATAAGAAAAAAAAAAAATGTATAATTCCATTCTCTCAAAGGTAACCTAGTATTCCTCCCGACAATGCATCCCCCCCCCTCCCCTCTCAAAATACTATCTACAAAGTGTCCCAATTCATCTTTTATCCTAAAGATAATGTAATTAATTGTCGAACAGACAAGAAACCATATTACTAGCGATTCACTGACGTCACGTTGGGGCAGAACAATAAGTACCGTGCCACCAGACTTTAAAACATATTTATCACGTGAATGGACATTTTCTCAGTTACCCACTCACATGGAATGAATGATGACGTCACTGAAACGCTCTATCGCACAGATACATACTACACTTAAAGTAAAGATCTTAGTATTGGATATCCGAATTAGGACATAAAGCATAATAAATTATTTTTTCTATTTGTAGCTACCCTACCATGCGAGATAATCGGAAGAATTTTCAAAGCTTCAAAAACTCTCGTATGCCCGTCCATACCTATTATCAATAAAAATAAAAAAAAAGAATTATATAAATAAACATTTATTTATCATCTGCGTAGGTATCATTCAATAGAGCAGTACAATGTTTACCAGAAGCAACCCTTGGCTCCTGGGGCGATTCATGAAAGACTGTCGACGTTATCCGACAAAATGCTCTCAGCCAATCAGATGCAAACATTTAGTAGACTCTCACATTGTCATGAAAATCAGAATTGTTCTAAATCCTCCTTCTTTAGTTCATTATTTGAGTCCGCTTCTAAGCCATCAATGCCTAGTTGTTTCCCAAACTTACAAGACATGACACTATTTTTTTATCATCCCTGACAGCACCAAGATAAATTATAATAACAAAAATTTTTTTCTTTTTTTTTTTACATTCTTATAAAATTAATCCAAATAGTAACATTCAATTTTTTTCGGAGCACTTACGGACAATACGTATAAATCAATGGAAAGTACCGAAAAACATTATATCATATTGTTCAACCGATCATCGTTTCCGATCATCATTCATTCAATGAAACTAGATTTCTATTGAACCTCTTAAATTAAAAGCCTCTTCATCCATATCATAAAAAAATGGCTGACTATCCACAAAGAGCAATCGAAGGTAATATTATAAAAACCAATTTAAATTTCTACATCAGTATACCGTCCAAATTCATTGCTCTCGACGCTCGGCTCTGACGACAATAACGTCACAAAAAACAGTGTACATATTCCACAGTAATTTAAAAAAAATCATCTAAAAATAGCGAAGATTACAAGTGAAGAATATGGTGCAATCCCCCAATAAATGACAATAGAGGAAACTGTAAACAACCTTTCTCTTCCTAACCCCTGTTCATCATGCATCTGATTTAGAAACACTTTCAAGAGAGATTTACCATAGTTTTACCAAGATATTATTTTTTTTAATTCTTCGATAAATATCACTGTGATACCCTCTCCTATCAAAGATTTAAAATACATTCACAGTGAAGATATAACTATTCCTTCAAATCACCTCACTCAAAGGCAATAAATAACAATGATAAAACAAATACAAATGAAAAAGTAATGGGAAAACAGTGCTAATCCCCCCCCCCAAAGAAAAAAAAAAGTTGTTTAATGCCACCCCTCTCCCATCACCTTTGGTACAAAACCCCTAAAACAATTATGCCCCCATGAAATCCTGACTCCCTACTTCAACTGATCTACAGTGTAGAATGCCAGAACCTAAATTTTATTTTCTTTCTTTTTATCCTTAAAAAAAAATGGAAAATTCTGATAGAGCAAAAGTCAGGCTCATTTTACTTCATCTTAAAAAAAAAAAAAAAAATCAAATATTTAATGTATTGTTTGTCTTAAGCTCAGTTTTGGTCACATAAATCCAAAAATATCATTCAAATAGTTACAGAAAGTAAAAACAAAACAAATTTATATGAAGACTTTTAATAGTCATACAAAGAGAAAAATGAAATACAGTGCTGTCCAAAAGAAGCTATACACTTTCAAAGGCTATCAAATAAAAAATATATATTCTTGGAAAAATGTTTATATGTAATAAAGCTAATCCTCAACTACAGTATACACCAAAAATTCCAAATATGCATTTCAGTGAGCAATACCACTTGTTGAAACACTAATAATTAGCCTGCCAGAAATTCGCTATCATTTATCACCTTGTACGCACGCCATTAGAATCAACATAATTGTTCAATTCCAGTTCCAAATTTTATACTGCCAACATGATATCATGATACAAAACGGCAATCACAAATACTCAATACACAAACCATCAACGGTCCACCGTTCAGTTCCAAAAAAACAGTGTTATAGTCGATCGTCTTTAAATCCCCACCAAAAAACAAAGACTTCTCCTTTCAATCTGCACCGAAGCTTCCATTGCAGAGACATTAAACCTTTGAAAATCAATCCAATTCGCATTTCGTGCAATATCATTCTCAATCGTAAAATTAAGCCATTGCTTTAAACCATACTTTCGCGTTTAAATTTCGGCGTTTAAATTAATGAGATTAAACACGTTTATTTTACGCCGGCGATGACAATGAACACCCTTTTGTTCTTATTCAGCTTTTTTTCTTGTATCATATCATGTTCTATAAATTGAATATGACATTGAACACACTCTAAAGAATGAAAAATCCCGCTTAAACAAGAAAAAATATACCAAAATCAGATAATAAGCAATCAATTTTGCAAAAATGTATTGGTCACACGTTTTGTCAATCATTATTTTCTTGACTTCAGTTTTTTTTAGTCCCAAATTCCTTATCATGAATCCCTAATTGCCCATACAAAGGTGATAAAGAATACCCAAATTCCTACGCATGCTAATTTTCCTTACATAAAATGGGCATTCCACTTGAGAATGCATTATTTTCAGAATTGTGTGTCATAATGAAAGTAGGATATAAGCTATATTACAATATAAACCTTTTCCCCAAAACATATATATATTTTTAATTTAGCCATTCAAGTGTATAGTTCTTTCGACGCATGTAAGTGAGAGGAGTAGAGAGAGAGAGAGAGAGAGAGAGAGAAAAGAAGAGAGAGGAGAAACATGTATTAACCAGAATCAGTTACATCAAGTGGGTCATTATTTTGGTCATCATTTGGATCATTTATATTGCTCTGTAGTTTGAATTTTCAATACAACCTCGACAAAAGCAAGATATAATCCTTTGCAAAACAGTAAAAAATAATTTCTTTCCAATAGTTTGACAAATAAAAACAAACTCAGCCCTCGACATTAATCATAATTTCAGCTAAAACACACAACTGAAAAGTAATTCCAGTCCTCTTGAATCATATTGATGAAGTTGCAGTATAAGTTCTTCTTAGCTATACGACAGTTTTTTTTTTTTTTTTTTTTTTTTTTTTTTTTTTTAATAATACTAAAACTCAATCGATGAAAAACAATTCAAATAAACTGAAGATGATCAATATCAATCATAATATTATGCTCATTCACGATTCGGAATAATGCCAACATGTTCTGAAACATAATAGATTTCCAACTGATAAACCTAGATAATAGAATAATAGAAAAGGAGTAGCATCCTAATAAAAATATGTTCCTCATTCAAACCTGTCTTTTTTCTTTTCGTTATTTCTTTGAACAAATCGCACCTTATGCATAAAGTTTCCCTAAAATATATAATAGCAGCAAATTACAGTTAAAGCAGTTGAATAGAAGAGACTAAAAGAAGAAGAATAAGATGAAGAAGAAAAAAAGAAAAAGAAAAAAGAGAAAGAAGAAAAAAAAAGAAAGAAGAAAATAAGAAAAGAAAAGAAGAAGAAGAAGAAAAGAAAAAAGAAGAAGGAAAGAAGAAGAAGAAGAAGAGAAGAAGAAGAAGAAAAGAAAAAGAAAAGTATAAATATAATAGATAAGAATCAGTAGTAAAATATATATAAGTATATATATAATAGTAGTATATTATAGTATATATAATGATAGTATAATTATAATGTCTTATATATTGCAGCAGCATAGTAGTAGTATTAGCAGTAGTAGAATATAATTGTCCATTCAAGATCGGATGCTTGTAATTCAGAGACTAACCATCACCAATTAGAGTGAGTTCCTCCAAATTTGCAATTATCTCAAACTTTTTTACGACCTAGAAGCATGGTATAGCAAGGTATCAGGGCTCTTCAAAGTTTCAAACAAAAGAGTGTTCCATCAATCATGCAACATACTATGATTACTTGAAACATTCCTGCATTAGGCCACTTCAAACGCTATTTATCATAAAAAGGAGGAATTAATTTCGTTAGCCAATCGTAGGTTAATGACACAATAATACGTACTGCTGTGACGTCGGATGGATTCTTTACCGTAAGTCCCGGTTCGCCACCAAATGAAACTGAAATGTCACAATGGCATCGCGCGGTTTTGCAAGTAAGTTACCGGCAGCCTTTTGCGTTCATGGCTGGTTCAAGACCGTCTCCTGCGTGCCTAGAAAAAAAAAATGTTCCTTGGCGTAAGACACACGATTCTCGACATGCACGCAGGGTCAGACCATAAAGCACATCAAGACTGGGTCGACCATTACTTTCTAAACTTCATGCTCATCTTCTTCAACAAATTTATGGGAAAACAACAATTACCATTTTATTCATAATCAAGACGCTTAACTTGAACACTTTTACTCGAAATGATAGGGTAAGTAGGAATACCACATAGAATATCGACGTCACCACATGCCACCTATCTCCAAACATACATCAAACTGGATTAAATACCGCATCTATTGAATGTCGTTTGGAAGTTGAAGCTTATTCGACAACAACATGAAAATCTCCGAAAAAACACCAGAATCGTCAAGTAGGAAAATTGCACCCTGAAAAATGCCGATGTAAAAATGCCATTTTAAAATTATGTAAATAAATAAATGGCATACCTCTATTTCAGCATATGACATTGTGAGTGGCCCAACGTTATGGTGCACGTACAAAGCCTGTATTGTGGCATGTGTTGAAAATCTAGTCATCATTTTTTGTAGGAATACACACCACATGACTTGTTTTTTACTTCCGGTTGAGTTGCTAAGCATGTAGATCAAAGAATTCAGAATAATTATAATTATTGTATAAGTTGACAAATTTAAATGCATTCTCTTTTATTATTTGATATGTCAGACCTACATGAATATAAAGTTATACGGATGTTTTAAATTTGTATAAAAATGCATAATAATCTTCTAAAAATAAATATATGTTATAAAAAATCAAACAAACAGTAAGGTAGTCGTTTACATCAATCAGTGCTTCCAGACAATCTTACAAAAACAAAAAGGGTATAAAACATATGCGTTATTCCTACACTAGA
>CALNVZ010003430.1:29292010-29308910 GCA_940671915.1 Paracentrotus lividus | reverse complement strand
ATAGTGTCTTGGCGGCGTTCCATAAGAACACTCAAATACGTTGTATCCGGAAGAAACACTTCACACAGTGATGGTCAATTTGGGTCAGCAGTTTGTTCCGTCTAAATCACTGTAGTTTCCCCCGGTATAACTTTTATATATATACCAGACAATGATTCAATATATTGCAAAATCATATTTGATCTTTGCAGTTCACTGGATGACCCGCCCACCGATTATAGGAATAGATTCGATTTTGCTAAAAAGGGAAGTAATACTGATATTGATGAATATGGTCACACTTGTTGTTTTTGACATCAAATGAGATTTTTAAGCAAACGGTCACAACAGATTTAACTCATGCTTCATTACATATTAATGATTTTTTTTTTTTTTTTTTTTTTTTTAATTTCTATTCGTCTGAGACCGCTTTCTTGCAAGTACGTATAATAATATCATAGATTGTAATAATAATAATGAAAATATCGCGCAACATATCCATTTTTAGAGATATATTTGTTTGTAGATATGATCATTTGAACACAGCATAATTTAAAGTGAATTGAATTGAATCGAATTGTGGTGTAGTTGTCCTTAAACCGCAGGGTTGACATTTACTAACCTTACATTTTCTTATTATAGGTTTGGAAAGCATAGACACGATGAGCTGAGTATATTAGCACCGCTTATCCAGTGTTGTAGGTAGGTACTTTCTTGTAATATTCGACTTATCTTTTGTAAGAAAACGTGAAATGTATTAGCCGGCTTCCAACCCCCTGCACTTGTGAATATCATGGATGCCCTAAAGACCCAAAAGTAATGATATTAAACGTGAGCAATCAGTGAAAGGAAGAATGAATCAGTAAACAACGATGATAATAATATGTTGAATTCATAAAGCGCCTTTTCATTAATAATAGATACAAAACGCAAAAATCAAGTTAATTACACAATAATTAATCATACAAATGAAGCAGCTTTCAGTGTAGATACAACAGATATAAAGAGAACCACATAAAGGAAACCTATAGAGTTAACCATAACTGAAAAAGACAATCATACAAAGGTATACAGAATTAAACAAATGTAGATCATGATCTAAATCGAGTCAACTGCCCCCATTTGGACGCCCACAGTATTCCTCAGTAAGTTATTGCCTTAATTTTGTTGAAGTGGGACAGAGTCGATAAATGAAGTGTGCCAATGTGATCCAGATAACTCTGAAAGCCGATTCTTTTGACATTTCATCGCAGGAGATTTTTAGATGTTTTATTACGCGTCCCATATTTTTCAATAATAGAATTTATGAATTACACGTATTTTCTTTCTTTACATTAGATTACGACAGTCCACGCATGCACGTCTAAAACTCCTGGCATCGGATAATTACCGATTAAGTGACGTAATGCGAGATTCATTATCAACTGACAGAATAGCTCCAGTGATTGTTGAAGAACACTTGGAAGCACTAGACCGACGTCTTTCTATAATTCTTGACCAGCTCTCAAGATGTGTGACCCGGATAGGATCCGAAGAGGAGGTCTTCAAACCCGAACCGCGGATACAGGACTATAAAGAAAAAGAAGCCATGCAACCGTACGGTTCGGATCTTGATGATGATGATTTTGATTTTTAGGAAATGAAAGAGGGACTGGGATTTCTCCCCCATATTTTCTGACACATAGACAATCATGACTGACTTCTAAAAAAGTGGAATCAAACGCTGAAGCATTCCGATTTTATAGATTGTATACTCGTACGACGTTCTCTATTGAGTGATTCGTGAATTATGCCGCTGGTAGACATGTAGGATAAGTAACGGATGTGAAACGGATGAGAAACTGATGGCTAAATTGGGTCCTTGTCCGATGGTTGTGCGTTCTTTCCTGTATGTGTACTGCACTCGGTCATTTCTCACATGTATAGGCTTTCTCGCATACACACTGCATATCCACAGGACGCATCCAACCGCGTATGCAACGCGTCACAAACCGTCATGAACGCACACCCATCGGACAACAGTTGGATATCGCTCTCCGTTTATGGCGGTAATGTTTTGTTGTGTATGCACAAAGTTTCGGCAGCCGCTTGGACGGACAGCACCCGACAATGAACATCCACCCATGACAGCCACATAACAGATAAACAACAGTCCCTCCCGTTTCCTGTCCGTTTCTGATCCGTTCATGTCTGACGGATGCTTTAGACCTTTTATCAAGACTTAATACAGATGAGAGCCAGAAGGGTATTAACTGTCGCATTACAGTCCTTCTTGTACTCAACGAACTATTTACTTGATATGAGTTTGTATTCTGTTCGTACCGACCTATAAGTGGTCGTAGCTGGTCACAACTTCTACAACTCGAGATTCGGTGAAATATTATGTCGTATTTTAGTTCTTTTAGTGCCATGTAGCTCACCCAATCATTATGTTGATTATTTTAAATGTAATTGCAATCGCTATTATGTTGTGTTTATTTTTGGCCTTACCTAAGATTTTTTATTATTCCAAATAGTCTTATTTTATGATAGCGAATGCAATCCTTTATAGACGGTTTACGTTAATTTTGTTTTTCTCTTCGTATTATAAAGATGGAGTGGTTACTGTAATATGTGTATTTTGAATTCAAGATTATTTATTTTGTGCAATTCTAAGTGTTCTTATTCTAGTACGATTGTATAAAAAATGTATCTATGTCTTATGTAAGCCCTTATAAATAAATAAATTTGTTTTTACTCACCTAAACTATGTTTTAAGAAAAAAAATATTCACCCAATTATTCTTATTATTTTAAGGCAATGATAATCCAAATTCTCTGTCTTATTCCATGTAATATAAAATGAGTTTTCTTTCAGAGGTCTACTTTAATAATTATTATTCAAATAACCAAAGGATACGTCTGTATTTGCTACAGAACAATATTACTTGAATACTTAAATGAGAGTAAAATATAACTTGACCTTTTCATCTACCCCTGTGTGAACGGAGAGATTTGTCCGGAAGATAAAAAAAAATTACATTTCATATTGGTTGAACTGTTTCATCAATACAGAAAATAACCACTTTAATGTATTTAAATGAAGGGGACCCATTAAGTATTCGACGAAAAAAAAAATCGTTGCTAAAGCAAATTTGTGGTAATATTTCTTGGTTTGCAATGCAGCCAACTACTGCTTCAAAAAGCAGTGATTTTGACCAAAACTAGAGTGATGCTGCCTTCATAATATAACTTGTTTGATTTATTTGATTTGTAAATACTATGTTGCTTTTAAATTATGTTATCTTCCTACAATCTTATAGGAACAAGATATACATTAAGTGGCATCTTTGTTCATATATTACAGGCACAGATCTAGGATTCGAAATTGTAAAAGATTGTGCAGGCCCAACTTTCTGGGGGAAATAGCGGCTCTATTATGTGTGGGCATGGGTCGATACTTTCTATTATATGACGAAAGGCTGGATCCGCTTCTGTGGTATTCGCTTTTTATTAGTTGACACCTGACAATTTAAAGAAATTCATAGCAAGATTTAGGAGCCGACTGAACAATTCGTAAAGCAATACTTATAGGGCATGATTACTTATAACTATTTTTACGCTGGGAAAATACTGTATTACGGCTGTTGTGATGAAAATACATGTCTTTTAAATGTATTCGTCGTAGTTATTTTACGTGCTTATTAGTCATACCATTATTTGCCTAGTTTTGTTACCTGTATTTACACTAGATGTTTTTAGCTTGCTTCAATAACTGTTTAATGCATTAATGTACCTAATTTATTAGATTGTTGTGTGCCATACTCATACATGCTTCAAGTGCCATGTCATTCGATTGTAAGTTTGAAAAAAAAAAAGACAATTATATTTCTTGTATGACTGCACTCTAAAACATGAAGGATCAAAATGTCTCCATTCTTGGTCCATCAGAGTTATTATTATTCCGGGTTAATTTTCGCCTCAAATCCCACGGAATCCACGCATGGTCCCAGTGGATCCTGAATGGGGTCAATTTGACTCTTCATACTTTCGAATGTATAGATGGCGTGTGTTTTAGTAATTTTATTGATGAATCGTATATTTTGTAAATTATATATTTATTGATTATGTACTCTCACAGATTATACTATACTCTTTCACAATGTTTTATAATTAATAAGAAATAATGATGTGTAAATAACCAAAGTTGATGATCCCGATCATGTAATGTTGATGACCTTAAAGGCACACGATCATGGAGTTTGCGACGTAGTGGTCGCTATACTGGATTTACTGTCTCAGTGTGCGTACGTATGTGACATAAATTATAGGCGAAAGAGTTTAGATGACTATACGCTGCCTTTACACGGTAATAAACAGGGGGCATTTCATCAAAGGACTTGTCGGACGTTTTATCCGACAAACTGTTGTAAGCTACTGAAATGCTTGCATCTGATTGGCTGAGAGCAAATTTGTCGGATAAAATGTCCGACAAGTCCTTTGATGAAATGCCCCCTAGGATTGTATTCGAAGGTGTAGAAGAAGCAAACATATATAATATACGTTCCCCGCGTCGCAAACAACATGATTGTATCCCTTCAATAAAAAATTAAAAAAAAAGAATTTTTCTCTTTTTTTTCCTTCAAATTTAGTTCTACTGCCCCTTTTAGGGTTTATGTTTAGATGCTGTAGGGATTACCGTGCTTTATTTATACGTTACGGGAATATTTCCGTATACGTGTAGTATAGATTACCTCGTCGCATTGTGTTAAATGATCCATATCATCATTCATTTTCTGGAGTTGTGTCAATATCATACGACTAGAATGTACTTAAACTCAATCCAAACATCGCTTATGAGCTTGATATTGAACAAAGTTTATATCAATATAATTACGCATCTCTCAACTTTCTTTTCCAATTGAGGCGTTCTCTCTCCATCTCTCTTTGAATTCTCTCTCTCTCTTTCCCATCTCTCTATCTCTCTCTGTCCCTCCCCCTCTCTCTCCGCCCTTTTCTTTTATTTCTGCGAGGTTTATCAAATCTATTTTCCTCGTCAAATCAAGATTTTTGTCTTGAATCTAAACCTCTTTGGATTCATGTTGTTCATTCCGAATGGGAAAAATGTTAGTTGCAGATGCCATTAGCGTGAGAAACGTTTAGAAATAGAATTTCATATTTGTTTGGGTTCATGTTTATTTTGCTCTTGTTTAGTATAATTTGCTTTATAATATCACATGTGCATTGCTTCATTCTTTCATAACGGTTAACCAAATATGTGTTGAAACGTCACAACTTTTCTTGTGACGCAAATAACTTGCCGATTTTATGACGAAATTGATTTTTATTTGTTTTCTGTTTGTTTTTTGCTGTACATGAGCAATTGGGTGTACTATAATTGGAAAATAATCTTTTGAGGGCAAATTTGTGAAAATAAATTACTATTTCTTGAAAATGTGCATGTTTCACTAATTTGTGTCATTTGAGTATCATGTGTTTTTATCGGTATAATAACGGCCGAGACACGTTCATTTCGGCGGGAATATTATCTAATCCCACGGGAAATTATCGGGCGATGTTGAATACTATATATGTATGCTCCAAAATACACCAATATATCTATGGGTTTTATGCATCCGAAATTATTATATTGACATTCAAATGTCATGCCCCTATTATATCAAATTAGTACCTCGACACGACCTACGCAATCTGATAAAGTACAGTATTATTTCTGTTTACTGGTATGTATTACCGTAACATGACATAATAGCATTGGTGTAAAAGAAGTAAAAACGAAATCTTAGAGTGCTTATATACCCCTGTGTCCACAAGGCGATCGCTAGATGTGTTTTTTGTGGACAGTACTACTGAACTCGAGGATTGTTTTAAGTCAAAAACGGAGATCCATTACCGAAGATTAAATCATCATAACGCGTTGTCATTAACATCATAAATGGCATACTTAATTGATTTTATTGTGGTAATTATTATTTTTCTATCATTTCTGTGTAAAATTTCTAATTTCGTTGGGGTCACGTGGAGAACCGGTAAACAGCTTATACTGGCAGTCGTTACAGGGTAATGAAAATATATCCATAGATTGTCAAGTTTCACAAAAAATTTGGCATTAATACTAATGGGGTTGCAACATTCAATTAATCCATATTCTTAATCGAAGGTTTGAAAGATTTAAGATAGTTCTCATGAGTTTGCCACTGTATTATGTGGAGTAATGTGGAATCATATTTTTGAAATCGAAAAGCATATTTAGGATGTTATGATTCCAATTATTAATGTGAATTTGTAATATTGGAGAATTTCTGAAATTGGAGATGGTGTGAGGCCTTTTCGGATGCCCTTGGGAAGGAATGAGTGCCTGGTGAGAACCATGGGAGTATTTGACATCTTACGTATTTAACTTAAATGGATTCTATCTCACAAATTATGGGAACAGGTCTTACATTACTACGGTGTTTTCTTTAGTTTACGGACAGGACCTCCGCATGTAGTTACAGAGACCCGGTAAAATCAAGCGAATCAGCAAATTGTTAAATTTTTGAAATAGACGAACTTATAGAGTCTACAAAGTATGCCGTCGAGTGCTACGTTAAAACACCACGCTAGTGGCAAGTCTTATGGATATACAACTGTCTACTCCCAAGAGTCGCATAGATAAGAGGGGTCATTAGGTTGGAGCATTCTTTGTTATGTTCTTGATATAATTTTTCATTCATCTTGAATATGCTTTCTCTGGATGAACTACATGTACCGAATGACTTATGCTTTTTGGATGTGCAAAGCAAAATTCCTACTTGGCTGTGAGGAAATATCGTAGGTACGTGTCTCTATGACCAGCAACTTCTGAGAATACGTCTATTCTCAACAAACGTCTACGAGCAGTATGATACCCTGATGCTATATCAATTAAGTGCGAGAAATCACACCTTCAGACGTTGATGGCGATTGTTAAGTCTAAGCTCTTGCTTAACTATTAAGGTTAAAATAGCTGGAGTTGAACACAAATCAATAGCGCATATCGCTTAAAAACGTGAGCAAATCTCAAGAAAAGTGACTGGAATGAATTACAGGTAAACAAGGCGATGATTAAACTATATGTTGAAACTTCTCAGTTCATCTAGCGCTTTCATCTTATATAATTATGATAGCCGCTCTAAACGAATAGAGAGATCAATTAAACTACTATAATTACAATAATTAGTGCATTTACCAAATGAATGCAGCTTTGCAGATGTACGTCATGAATCAAAACTACACACGGAGAACCAGCATGAATAGGAATACCTATAGTAGTTATAACTAACTTGAAAAAGACAATCATGACAAAGTATGATTACAGAATGAACAAATGTAGATCATGATCTAAACGAGTCAACTGCCCGCACTCGGTGAAGTGCTGACGCCATTTGGAAGCCCACAGTCATTCGACGCCTCAGTAAGTAGGTTTGATTATTGCGTGTTTATTTTTCGTTGAAATGTCTGAGACACCTGGAGTCGATAATGAGTGTGCCAATGTGATCCAGCATAACTGCTTGAAAGCCGATTCTTTTGGTGACTTTCATCGCAGAAATATTTAGTGTTTTTTATTATTTAACGCGTGTCAGCTCAGTCCCATATTTTTTTCAGATAATAGAATTTATGAATTACAACATAACACGTAATTTCTTTCTTCTCATGTTACATTACATTATGATTATCGACGTCCACGCATCGCACGTCAGTTATGTTATTCTAAATACTCCTGTTGCATCGGATTAATTCCCGGATTGTTAATGATGAGTAATGCGAGATTCATTTCAACCTGACAGAAGATAGATACGTCCATGTGATCATAAAGAAAGAATCATTGGAAGCCCACTATTTGAAGCGACGTACTTTTGAGCTTACTAATATTCTTGACAGTTTGCTGTCTTGGCAAGTGAATGTTGTATGACGCCGGATTATGGTATCACGAAGTACGCGATGGTGGTCACACCCCCAATTTCTGAACGTCGCGGATGACAGATCGACTATAATAGAGAAAAGAATGCCATGCAGGAGACGTACGGTTTCGGCGATATTGATGATGATGATTTGTATTGATTTTTAGGGAAATGAAAAGAGTGGGACTGTAAGGGGATGTTCTCCCCATAATTCTTCTGACACATAGAACAATAATCAGACTGACTTCTAAAAGACGTGGGAATCATAACCCGCTGGGAAGCCATATTCGATTTTTTATAGATTAGGTCATACGTCGTCCACGAAAGATGAAGCCACCAATCAATTAGCTCGTTTACAGTTCTCTCTGTATTGTGAGTTTGTCACTATGCTTTGGTAGAATTACGGTGCCACGCCGCTTGGTAGACGAGATGTAAGAGATTGGAACGTAAAGGCGGGGCGGATGTATGAAACGGGATGGAGAAACGTGTTATGGCTAATTATGGGTCCTTTCGTGTCACCGATGGTCTGTATGCTGGTTTTCTTTTTCCTGTATGTGTAACATTTGAGCTTGGTCCGAGGGGTTCTGTCATAAGTTCGTCAGATGTATAAATTTTAGGGATACTGGCTTTCCGTACGCCAGAGGCAATACGAACATTAGGTTTCATTATATACAGTATCTGTCCATTATCCACATAGGACGCATCCGCACTACTTCTTCACGAACCAGCGTTATCTTATATCTGGCATCCACTAAACTTGATTCTGGAACGCACTCACCGTCCTATTACGGGGACCAACAGTTGGCATCATCGGCTCATACACTGTTATTATGGGGAGAGCGGTAATCGTTCTTGTGTGTGTATGCACAAGTGTTTCCCGGCACGCGCCGCTTGCGTAGCTGGACAGACCCGACGCAATCGAACATCCCGCACGCGGCATGACAGGCCACGATAACGATAACAACCACGTGCCCTCGACCTCGTGTATCCTAGGTCCGTTTCTGGTCCGTTCTGAGTCTGACGAATGGGATGCTTGTAACCTTTTATCAAAGACTCTAATACTCAGATGAGGAGCCAGAAGGGTATGTAACTGTCCGCACATATGTTACATGTTCCTGTCTTGTACTCTTTCAATCGGGCATTACTATTTACTTTGATTTAGTAATTGCAGTTTTTGTATTCTCTGTTCGTGTGACCCAACTATGAGTAAGGGTCCGTAGCTGGTCACAAACTTCTAACTAGATACTGCGAGATTCGGTGAATGGTCATATTTTATGTCGTAGTTTTTCATTTTAGGTGTTCTTCTTAGTGCGCATGTAGCGTCGCAACACCATCATTAAGGGGTGATTTTTTGATTTATTGTTAATGTAATTGGATTGCATATCGGGGGATTATGTTGGTGGTTTAATTTTTTGAGCCTTCAACCTAAAGAGTTTTGTATTATCTACCAAAAATTTAATTTGGGCGTTATTTTTGACTGATAGCCGAATGCAATCCTTTATAGGACGGTTTACGTTAAATTTAATTTTTGTGTTTTCTTCCTCTGGTCTCGGTGGATTTATAGAAGTATGTTGGCAGTGGTTAGCTCGTACATAGTCATGTGTATTTCTGAAATGAATCTCAAGGATTATTTTGGGTTGTGCGGTAATGTTCTAAGGTGGTTCTTATTCTATGTGACGATTGTAATAAATGAAATGTAGTCTATTGTCTATGTAAGTATACCCTATATAAACTAAAAGGGTTATTGATTTTTAAAACTGTCGGGCACCTATAAACATGTTTTAAGAGAAAAATAAATTAGGTTCGCACTGGCAAGTTATTTCGTTGATTATTTTAAGGCAATGATATGCCAAATTTCTCTTCTTACCATAATATAAAATGGTGGTTTTGCTTATTCAGAGTCTACTTTAAAATTATCTATTCAAATAACCACAAGTGATACGTCTGTATTGCTACAGACAATAGTTACTTGGAATACTGTAAATGAAGTAAAAATAATAACTTGACCTTGTCATCTGTACCCCTCTGTGAACGGAGAGATTGTCCGGAAATTGTAACAAATTACATTTCATAGTTTGGGTTCGACACTGTTATCATAATGGATAACAGAGGAAATACACGCGAAGCTTCATTTGTCCTTTATAATAGATCAAGGGGATCGCCATTAAGGTATTGATCGAACCGAGAAAAAAAAGGACATGCGTGCTAGAGCAGAATTTGTGGTAATATTTGCTGGTTTGCAAGTGCAGCGCAAAACTAATGGGGGCTCATCAAAATGGCAAGTGATTTTTTGACCCAACAACGTAGAGAGGATGAGCTGCCTTCATAATATATCACTTGTTTTGATTTATTTGATTTCTGGCTTAAATACTTCGATGTTGCTTTTGAATTTATGTTAATCTTCCTACAATTATGATGGTTAGGGGGAAAACATAGGATCAATAATGAGGACATATAAAAGGTGGCATTCCATCTGGCATCGGTGATCATCATGTATTATCCTAGGCATACTCACGGGGACGATGGCTATGGATTCGAATTTTTAGAAGTATTGTTGCAAGGTGTCTGTCACACGCCGTGTCAAGAAAGCCATTCAGCTGTTATAGTAGCCTATAGGCGATTCCTTGGGACTTGAAATTTTCTTTTGGACCCATCCAAGGGTTTAAGGATGTTAACCCATCAGGCTCAGGTAACACAAGGTTAGCCATTCATCATGAGCATGTCAATGGCCAATCGGAATCGGGTTGTGGCAGGACTGTATGTGCTTTTTCGTTCAGAGCCATGAGATGACGTGAGTCATAGATCGTCATTTGTGTTACGGTGGGCCGCAACTCAACAAACAAATTTATTAAACATGCATCGATTCAGTGCGATAGGGGTTCATAAATCAGTAATAGGTTTGTTCTAAATTCAATAAATTCTCTATAAGGATATGGGAACAGTTATAGCACGTGCCGATGACCAAAGTGGTTATGGTACGGGGTTTCCAAATTCCAATATGACAATCTGAGATATCTTGGTAGTTAAGGGTAAGCAATCTGCTTGAAACTTACGGATTCCTGACTGACCTTATTATGTACTGTAAATGTTGATCATTTTTTATGATTGCTAAATTTTATAATAATTATTTACGATTTATTATTTTTTGTATAATCCTTTAAAAAGTGGAAATGGAAAGCTGGAGAAGATGTCAACTTTGGTTCCCCTGTGGCAGAGTTATCAGGTATATGGCATATTGATTTTTGTTCTTATCTAGACAGTTCTCTAACGCCTGACTTCACACCCCAGCAACTGGAGATAGTGGACAACGGATCCAAATTGTTCCCGATTGACGGTCAGGAGCCCACTCTGCTAGAGGTAGGTTACTAGTCCTGCTACTGGGTTGTAAATTTGAGATGATAAGGAAATAGAGGGTGACGCGGTTCACCGCTCAACAGTCGTCTGTGTGCTCTTTTCATTATGTGGCAGAGGCTGGCTAAAGTTTTTTGTTGTTGTGCTGCCCAATGCTATTCAGGGGGAAATACAGCAGGCTCTGGATTTAGTAGTGTTTTTGGAGCATGGGTTCGTATTAAAAGTAAATCGAACTATCCTTACATTGGTAATTGGCACGAAGCACCAGGCTTGAGAATCAGCTATACATGTGGTCATTAACGCTTATTTGTTTAGTTTGAATGATACTTTGTGACAGTTGTAAAAGATGTATCATATCATTTGGGTCGTCATGTATGCAAGATTGTTTTAGGAGGCCATGACTGAACACAGTATTCGTCATACAGCAATACTTTATAGGATGGCAATGTGAATTACCTATAACTTATTTTTTTACACGCTAGGTCAGCTGTGAGTAGAAAAATGACTTTGGTTGGTTAGTATTAGAACGGTTTGGGGATGTGCTAAATCGCTGATTCAGACAATAACGCAGTGTCTTTTAAGATACTATAGGTCTCACGTCGTAGTTATTCTTGGCGTGCGTTATTAACGTCATTAATGTTTCTGAACACATAATTTATATAAGTGCCATAAAGTTTTGTTAGCCTGTATTGTGCAGCTTAAGTGATGTTTTATTAGCTTGCTTCAAATAACTGTTTAAATCGCGGTTAAATTTAGTAGCCTAATTTATTAGCATAATTGTTTGTGTAGACATCACATTCGCTATGACACCTCCTTTAATGCCTGGAACAAAGTGGCTGTGATGTTTGATTATATTATTCGATGGTATAGGCATCTTTTAGATAAAAAACAAAAAGGCTCCATTATTACATTTCGCTTCCTGGGGGACGGTTGCTGTCACAACTTGTATAAATAACATCAGAAATTTCAGAAATTCCAAAAGAATATCTGGATATGCTTAGTTCTATTTGCTACCCAGAGACTTATGCAAATCGTTGCACAGAGAGTTGATGAATTATTGAAATATTTGTACAAACTCAACTACTTCGAAGGAAGCAAAGCACAACGCGCGGTATACAAACATATTTCAGCCGAATCTATGTCGCATTTCCACTCTATAAGGTACATCCACGCATGGTAACTTGTAGGTACTCGTCCCCGGATATAGTCCCAGTTGGATTCTAACATGGTTCGACTAATTGAATCATATTCATCAGACATCTATTTCGAATCTTGTGGACTATTTTATTTTGTTGAGTCGGGTGTTTTCTTCTTTATCATAGATAATATATTTGGTAGATGAATCCGTCGGTATAGGGTATTTCAATTTGGTGTTTCGGGTGACATTAATGGGTTTGTATTTTATTGAAAGTGGATGGCGGTGACATGTACATGAAGGTCGTGCTTCGAATGAGCCGACGATTACTTATATCTCTTCTCAACAGATGTCTTTATGTAGGTATAATTAGATAAAGCCGCTATGATGAGATAAATGGAATGATTACTTAGGAGAAAGGACATCCTCAATAGACTTGTGGAATAGTCCGGACTCATCAAATTTATATGTAGGGATAAGGTGTGGACTGTGACTCATATGATTAAAAGAGGTTTAGATCACACCGTTCTCCAATCAAGAAGATCATGCGAAACGTATGTGGTGTCATTAATAGAGTTACGATTTGGCAGGGCTATCTGATAGGTTACATTAGTCACAGGTCTTCAGTTGTATGGCGTATCATTAATGGTGGAACTATATAGAAGGGGAAGATAAGAGTACAGAAGTATAAGTAGTGACTAGGTTTACCTGCCTGGCGCTGGCTATTTCACGGTAAGCAATACGAAAGAACATGGTGAACGGGGCATTTCATTTCAACCAGACAGTGATTCGGAGTCACGTTTTATCGAGTCTCTCGGGGACCCAATCATATATGCAATCTAGCACTAATCTTGTAAATAGGAGCATAATGCTTTGCTAGTTGTAATTGGCAAACTTGAGAGCATAATATATGATCGGGGCATATAAAATTGTGCCGACAAGACTCCTTTGATTGAGAATTATGCCCACCTATCCCTAGTGCATTCGCAGTAATTTTTCGACATGGTCGCAGAAGATGAGCAAACACAATAGAATTATTTTGAGATTGGAAATTGACAGATAATATGTGCATTCCCACCGCGTCTGCAAACGGCAACTCGCATTGTCTAAACTAATCTAATAATAGAAAAAGAAACACATAAAACAAAATAGTTTTTCAAACTTCTGGGTTCTTTTCAACCACACTATGCAAATTAGGTTTTCTAGCTGGTGTTCAGTAGAGGCCTTGTATTGCTACCTTTAGTGTTGAATTGATGTTTATAGATTATGTAGTAACGATTTGGAATTAAACCCAACAGCTGTCATTAACGCTATTTGGGGTTTTATAATCGGTTGAGGATACTGATCTGGAATCAATATTTCCGTAGCGATGTGGTTATATTAATGATTTAGACCTCGACAAATTTTAGAGTTCAATATATGTTGGGGTGCGGCTATGCATTAGTCAAGTTAAATGATAGCCATATTCATCATCATTATTTGTCGTATGAAAGCATGTTAGTTGTCTAATATCTCATCTAGAAGTAGGCTTAAAACGCCCTAAAAACTTCTTGCACAATGGTTATCAATTCTGGTTACACAACAATTTTGTAATACTTTATGCTAATGTTTAATCACAGCGCTATTGCTGTGTATATACTATGAGCAATAGTTGGTAGATAATTAACTAGGGATTCATACCATTTATTTTTCATGTACACTTTTTGGCAGGACGTATTTGGGTATTAGTCGGGTATTCTCCATTCTACTTTTCCTATAATTCTCTTCATATGGTGAACAAAACGTTTTTAGGTATGCGGACAAGCTGAAAGGGCGGAGAAGTCAGAAAGGCATATCCCAATACTTGTATACCCATTGTCCATGACATGGATTCTCCCTTATAGATGGAGAGCTCTTCAAAATCGCACTCCCTCCTGCTATCCCCAGTTCAGGGAGATCTCTAGGTGCCTCATCTGTCTCAAGTCAGCATATGCTCTGGATGGTTATTCTGCTGAATCTGTACTTATCACAATACAAGACTCTTAACGCGCGCTCATAGGCCGTTTGTCTAGCCATCTTGCCTTCCCCGTCCCTTTTTCATCTTTAAGGTGTTGTTTAATAGGTGGTACCGCGATAAATTGGGCTTGAGCTGACTACTTCATTAAGAGTGTCCTATCTCTAGTTGCCTCGTGATTGGCAGAATACAGTTGGTAAATCATCATTTGTGATTATTTGGCGCTATCTTGGCGATATGCAATCTGTAAGATCCCTTCTCGTTTGGATTCCTGATTTCTAATTACGTTAGTTCAGTACCACATTTTATTATTATTATTTATTAATATCTCTTTATTTTTGGGACCTTTACCGTTGTTTTCACCCCAGAACTTATCCGGAGAGACTCAAAGTGATAACGACATAATAACATGTTGTCAAGTACGATGACGAGATGCATTGTGCTGGTTGTCGAGGATAGTAGCAGTTGGGATGGCAATTACCACGTACATTAACGGGGAAAACTATTCAATTGATATTCTAGTTTCATTAATTTTTGTTTTTGCTTCTCTAATTGCCAGTGTATTTTGGAGTTATAAGCGAATATCTTACGTGGGTCCACAAATAGGTTATCTAATAATATTATAGAAAATTAATTTATCGACCTTTAAATGGAGCTATGATTCTGTTGTTCTCTATTATATGCAGATTTCCATATTGTTTCTTTCATTTCTTCCTTCATCGATACACAGAAAGCAGGCTGTTAGAACACTTTATAGGCCACTGGATTGCGTCCTACTATCGTCTCTCAGATAATAAGATTGTTGTGTTGAATTAGGCGAGGGTGATACGGTATTACACATTTACTCATCTTCTCCTGTGAAACCCCTAGGTGTTCCCTTTTCTCCCTACTTATCCCTCTTATGCTCTGGGTGGTGGTTCATTATAAACTTTAACCCTTATGCGAGTGATTCCGGTGTTAAAATTAAGAAGAAACCTGAGAGGAGGTTAGATTAGGTTATCGGTATATTCCCTAAGGGCTTGTATTTTGTAATTGATAACTCGCTGGTTTTTTTCCATTCCATGAAAACAATACGCAAAGTTATTCTCAAAAGAAGTAGTTAAATAGTCTATGAAGTTTGTTACTATAGTTTACCACGGGGATGTATTTTTAAAAATAACATCTCTCTGTTGAAGGGCACAATCTTTGTACGAAAGTAAAAATAATAACTCCATTTTCTTGAAAGGGTAAATAGGTGTCCAACTTGTATTTCTGTTGGCATTCTTTTATAAATCTGCTGTCATCTCTGAGGTATACGGCATAAACGTCGGGGGGTGGTTATGTAATAAAAAATAGTATTATTTACGCAACAACAAATAATGATCCGTTGGAGATTGACCCGACCGCGAACAGGAATCGTGGGATCGGATCGTTCGCATTTTATTAGGTAAGGCCTTCGTACTTGTATGAAAGAAAATGGGTTTTTATATGTCTTAAATCTACCCTTACTATGCATAAAAGAGAGGACTTACGGGTAAATTATATTACTATATTTTTCGCGCAGACAGTTGTTTTGAATATTCTGATCATTTTAGAATAATACATTAATGTATGGAATTGTGTTCTTCCTGCTCCCACTACAGAAATACACACGGTTCTACAATTGAACTATGAGCTTTTCGGGTCTTAACACTGCAAATGGGGCCGAAATTTATTCCAGTTATAATGCAATAGTCTTGGATACAATCCATCAGCATTTCGCCACACAAATCCATTCTTTGACAACTGGTATATGATCATATGAGACCCCAGGGCTATTAATACCCGTGAGAAAGGCGACTCCCAAGAGGAATATGGATAACAGAATTAGGAGATAGACAGTCTAAGAACAACGACTAACCGGCATGTCAAATCTTGATAAAGTATCACGTAATAAATTTCTGTTTACTTCGTATGTAATTGCGAAAGGAACTGCTCTTAAAATAGTTATTTCATGTGACTATCATAATTAATATAGCTATTGAGTTTCAAAAAGAAAAATTGATAAAAGTAACAAGAGCGCAAGACTCTCAACCTAGCAATATGAACTAAATTTTTGTTACCTTTATGTCTTGATGACACTTCTAAGTAGTTATCATTTACTCTGGTTCCTTGTATTTTCTGAACTCTAAACAGTTTGGGTGAGTGGTAAAAGAATTGGTAAAAGCCACAAATTGTCTTAAATTTCTCAAGGATATTAAATTAAAATAACATAATTATTTGATCAAATTTATAACTCCACTTAAAATAACATTACTTTTTTCATTTACGAAGATTAAATATTGTCAATTATGAAGTAGCGGCAGTAGTGGGATTGGCGCCAGACACGTAAGTATTTACCCAGCAGCCGACAAATCAATTTTAATCCAGCCACACCGTCCAATAATTATGTGCTATGTTACTTTTTTAATGGGAGCTTTAAACCGTACACAACAATGTCCATGAAAAGCATTTTTAGTTGGTCCACGTTAGGTGATTGAGCCGTTTTTTATTTTTTTATTTC